>CM042188.1:25125778-25169666 GCA_023539305.1 Ilex asprella | reverse complement strand
TGAAAGGTTAAATTGCATGAATCCTGTCAAGGAGGTAGTTGGACTCCCTTCACCAGGGGGTAGCACATGACTCATGTCAATGGAATGTAGTTTAACTCCTGTCAAGGAGGTAGACTAAGCTGCTGCTAGGCAGTTGCATCATGTTATATATGAAGTAGCCTTACAAGTTTAAGAGCAGTTATGTTACCATGTGTTCTTGAGAAATATTTCCTTACTATGAATTGTCATGAATTATATTTGTCAAAGAAATTATTCAATGTTATGCTTAATCCACAATTGTTTCCAGGTTTCCTATGTTCATGAGTTTTGTACATTCACTTAATGTCAATCCCCAGCGGGTCAAGCATGTTAAAGTATTAATATTAAGGCTAGTTTGGACATTTACTTTATTCGTTGTTGCCCTACTATATAAGGGCATATATTGTGTATTATTCTTCAAGATGACCACTGTTCGTATTGTGATTGTTGTAGCTGCAATTCGTCAATGGTACTCGCTTAAGGTTGATGTGAAAAATGTTTTCCTTCATGAAGACTTATCAGAGGAAGTTTTTATGACTCCTCCACCTAGATTATCTCATAGTCCTGGTTAGGTATGTTTTACAAGGCATTATATAGACTTAAATAGGCTCCTAGGGCATGGTTTACCAAATTTTCCTCAATCATTTGTGACTTGGGTTTCCATGCTAGTGATCACGACTCTTCTCTTATTCTATGATCCACTTTCTTTGGTTTTTTTGTTCTCATACTTTATGTTTATGATATGATCATTATAGGTGATGATACTATTAACATTAGCCTATTGAAAACTCAGTCACAGGATCACTTTGAAATGAAAGACTTGGGTCAGCTTTGATATTTCTTGGGGATTAAAGTTGCTTTTTCTCCTAAAGGTTATCTTCTTTCTCAATCCAAATATGCATTTGATATTATTCAGCAAGCTCATTTATCAAATAATCGGACAGTTAAAACACCATTAGAACTCAATGTTCGATATTCTTCATCTGATGGTACTCCTCTACCTAATCCTACTCTCTGCCACACTATTGTCGGAAGTCTAGTATATCTTACCGTTACTCTCCCAAATATATCTAATGCAGTTCATATTGTGAGTCAGTTTGTCGCTTCACCTACCACTATTTATTGGGCCGGTGTTCTCCGTATACTTTGATATCTTCGTGGTACTCTATATCAGAGTTTACTATTTTCTCACTCCTCCTCTATGGAACTCAAGGCTTGCTTAGATGCTTAATGGGCTGGTGACTCTATGGATCGCAAGTCTACCACTAATTTCTGTCTTTTTCTTGAAAAAGTAAAAAACAAACTATTGTTGTTTGTTCTTCTGCTGAAACTGAGTATCGTGCTATGACATCCACCACAGCTAAGATGGTTTGGTTATGATGGCCACTTGCTGATCTTGGTATTTCTCTATCTTCTCCTACTCCTATGTACAGTGGCAACACAAGTGCTATACAGATTGCTCACAACTCGAACTTCCATGAGCGCACAAAGCACATTGAGATTGATTACCACTTTATGCACCATCATCTTCAACTGGACACTATTATTATCCACTTTCTTCCTTCTACCATGCAGATAGCGGATTTTTTTACCAAATCTCACATCATAGCACTTTTCGATTTCTTCTTGGCAAACTTTTGATATTTTTCACCACATCATAAGTTTGATGGGGTGTTAGAGTATTAATATTAAGGGTAATTTGGGCATTAATTTATTCTTTGTTGACCTACTATACAAGGGCTTATATTGTGTATGTTAGCTTAAGTTGTATTATAGACTTGTTTAGCAATAAGAATATTTTCTCATTCTCCTTTCACACTTCTTTATTTGACCAAACTTTTCAAAGCACAGTGCCTACTTGGCAGAAAAAGACTCTTAGGTTTAGGAAAAAATTTGAACTGTTGTATTGCAGTATAACAAGTTGTGAGGGTTTGAACCCACGTTGCATGTGCAAATAGTGTGGTGTGTAAACAGATATTAGATTTATATAATACAAGGGATCGTATTTTCTTTATATTTCATTTTTATAATTTATTGTTAAGTATTTATCAGGCATAATAGCATTCCATCCTAGAAAAGTGGGGTTGATCATTCCAGGATGAGGTGTGACGGTCTTATTATCAGAGCATTTTGAGACCACATTTTTTAGGCTACAATTGCACCAATATCTAGGCAATACAATAGTGAGACCTGTGACATTATATAAATTATGAAAGGAAGGGCTAATGAAGTTAATAGAATGATCAGACATAAGAATAATATATTAATGCCTTACCCCCAGGGTTCAATGCTACTGTAGCCTGTTTTAGCACACCTAAACCAGTAAAACGCGCAAGTGTGCCAGGAAGGGCTAATGATGATGTAGAAAAGATAATTGGCATCACTCCTGAACTATTTACCTGCTCAATTACAATAGTTAATAAAACAAAGTCAGATCACACAGCAGGACCCAAAACGAAACTCTGAGAATCCAGAAACAATCCAAGACTATCAGTCTGAGAGAAGACAAAAAAAGGTCCATACAAAAAAAATAAATACAATCCAACAAAAAATTAAAGGTAAATTCAAGTCACTATGGGGGCCTGAGCAGACATTATCTTCAAACCTCCTCAGGAGGAACAATAGACTCAGTATCTTCAAACAAATGTTGTGGACTAGGCCTCCAGATACGAGGACTGAGAAGAAAAATGAAATAAGCAAAACTGAATATTGTTCTCATTCTGGTAGGTCGAAATGCAAGTTGAATATGCTTCATTTTCAATTGTTTGAGGTGTTATTGAGAATCAAGAAGTGCAAGTTGAAGCGACCAAAGGGTTGAACTGTTGAAGGAAAAGTTAATGAACATAGACAAAATCAAACTGGAAAAATATTGAAAAGCTCACTCTTTAGACAAAAAAAATACTAATCCTGATCTTGATGGTGGAGTGGGTTTGTTTATTGGCTACTTCAAACAATTGGGACTTAGGACACTGCAATATAAACAATATTTTTAGAGCTCTTGATGACATCACAAAGAAAAGATTTGAAAGCGCTAATCAAAATTGAAGAACATAAAAGATATTGCCCAGATTTGTTCTAGACAAGTATACCTATTAATCTTGTGAACAAATTTTACCAAGTTAATGTCCTATGACCAATATATAAATCTACACGTAGTCCAAATTTGAGCAAAAAAATGAGTAAAAAGCTTGATTTAATATGAGACTCCCCAATGGATAAATCCATTTTTGCACTCAAATCTTCTTAGAAAACTCTCATCTTAATCCCAATAGTTTTTTTCTTTTGTTTCTTCCCCACTTGAACAATTTTATATCTATATATATAGACATATAAACATATATATTCCTAGCTATAAATACATAAATCTATACTTATACTACTTATAAATGTCAACTATTGAGCAAAACTTTTGATTTCCTAATTTACCCTTAAACAATTTAATATAGTCACTGATATGATGTTATCTGATCTTAAACCTTGTCTTCTTTTTATACCCTTAAGTGATAATATTAGTGCTTCATCCAATAGCTACTGTAACCGATTTTGAATTTCACGGTTCATTAACTTTAGGAAGTCCAATAGGTTATTTCAAACACTACCGCTTTTGGCATTAAATGTTAATAAGTACACATACATCAGTTATTAAATTGACTTTAATCTTCTAATCCTTCCATATTATTAAGAGACAACGCACACTCAAAACCATAAACCCTCCTGCCTATTCCTCTTACCACAGAGTCTCACTTCTATTGCCAGCGATCTGTTTCTCCCTTCCTTAGAATAGCAGAGGACTAGAGGGTGTAACAACACCTCAAGCTCACACATCTGACCCCTTAGTCATTGGAAGTTACTGAAGCAATCTTTGTATTTTCCACAATGTATCCATGTGAATCTCTTGGTCTTTCTATAATGGTTTGTATTATATTTTTCTTCACATATACTATAGCTGATAGCTCTGAGTTTTCACTCCAAAACTCAATATGGGTTTAGCTCAAATATTCTTATATGATGTTTTCTCTTACTTTTCCACATTCTAATTCATTTTTGGTGTAACTTTTCTAAATAGGTGATCTTGCAATGTCTATCGAATTTGGCGGTTGTTTAATTTTTCTATATGTATCGATTTGTTCCTTTTTTGGTTGATTTTTGCGTTTAGTTTGTTCTATTTTATCGTGTGTGTTTCATTCAACTGCTAATTTTTTTTCTTCTTATAAACTAATTTTTAGCTAAGTGCTTTTAGTTTTCTAGGATTCGTTTCAAGGATTAATGGGCAAAAGTGTTAAGAAGAAGGCCCGTAGTGGTTGGTTTCTATTGGGTACTGAGACTGCATATGACGGAGAAAACACCATTTGAAAGTTTGAAGAGAGGTTTGAAGTCTTGTTCTATGGTGGAAGAGTGTGGGGATCCATGGTTCATTGTTGCCCATATTTTACGTCTTCAACCCTTATGCCATCTAGCACTTGGGCAATTCTTGTTGGGACTCGGGTTTCTCAAATGAGTCTCATGTATTTCATCGATTATGCCGATGTTGCCGCCTCCACGGACACCAGTTGGCGTATCATTGGTTCGTTAATCCTCAGTTCTCTTGCATGAAGTTTCATTCTCTTTTTTTATTGACTAATGCCATTTCAAATTTATTTGTGGTCCTTATTTTTTAATATCCGAATTATACATGCTATTTGATTCTCTTTGTTTTTCTATATGTTGGGATTCTAATTTGGTTAGCTTGAACTTTGTTATTAAAATTCTCGGACGATTGTGGAGATGTTTAGAGAAATGATATTTGATTTTGCATTTTTCTTGTGAAAATCGTAATGGATTTTTTTTTCTATATCATATCTGGGAGATGTGTGTCTGTCCCATTGACTGATGCAACTTCTCAAATAAGCATGGCCAATAGCTTGCAAACTACTAGCATAATTTGCAGTTTGATTTTGTTAGTGACTGTATTTGCTATTCTCAGAATGATAGAATAAGAATCACCCAATTAAAACATTTTACCTTCTGCTTGAGCTTTCTTTTGTCTTTAATTTCTCTGTGGGATACATTGTATTTGCACTGTGGAAAACTACATTTGGACATTGCTACATTGAATGATTTCACTATCATGTCCACATTCATTGGAGCAGCACTGTTCTTTTTGAGCATGGTCATGTTCACTGCAAAGTCAGCTGGATTCAAATCCGTAGAAAGTCGAAAATCTTCTCAGAAGGCAATTGGGTATATTTTGCTGAGGTGTGTGATTGACAACTTTTAGTTTCAAAGTTGTATCTAGCTTATCTTCTTGTTCACCACTAAACTCTGTTACTTCTTGCATATCTTGAATTTTGTTTCTTATCACAGAATTTTATGATATGCTTTGGAAATTCATTATGCACAGGTACATGCGGGTTCAATAAACTTTAGTTCATCTATCTAACTCATTAAAGGTGAAGAAGAGAAAGATGGGACTTAACACTTAGCACATCAGGTCCTCAACCATTATTCAAAAATGTTATTTTTAGTTATATATGTATTAATGTTAACTTCTAGAGTAATATTGTCCAATTAAAATATTACTACTACTTTCAGTTAGTTTAAGTATTACCATATCTTTCATCCACTATACACAACTCTTGTAATGCTTTTAGAATCTGTATAGAACATCAATCAGGTGACTAAAACAGAGCAGGGTGGGGTTAGTAGTGGATTAATTTTTTTATATTTGTGTTGGCAATCAATATGGGAAAACATCATTTACAGGTAATTTTTTAAATTCTTGTTGAGATTATTCAACTTTCTGGGGCACAGCATGCATACTAGCAAAAAGCTTCATCGGTCTGAAGGAATTTTAGTGCTATGAGCAACATATTACTTGGATGATTTGACAGTATTTCCATGTAGGCATCTGATTAACCAGAGAAAGTAACATGGAAGATCACATTTTCTTCCAGGTTTATAACGGTTGCTCTTTCATTGCATTGGAGGAGCTCAAGGATAAATCTCACTAAATACCAAATTTGATCTTATGGGAGGAAGTGTAATAGAAGCCTTCTTTGCAGAATCAACTTATGTGCTAGAGGCCATTGTAGACAACAACAATTTAGCACACACTTAGGAACTCATAAGAGTTAAGAAGCTTGTTTGTAAAAATTGTGACAAACACAAACCAGCTGCTTTATGAAGATCTGAGTATCGAAATATTTGGTAATATTTCTAACAATAATATATGATATTTGATACTCACAGCAATCCGCATACAAAACACGTATACACCAACTAGTATATATAAATATATAGAGAGAAAGGGCTAAAGACGTACGATATATATACATACTAACAATAGCTTCTTTCTTAAAGACACTAAGTAATACTAAAAATTGAGCATTAATCATGCAATATTTATTTTTAAATAGTAACTAATTTTTCCTTTGTTTTTTTTTTAATGACATAGTATAAAATTAAAATGGACGGAGAGAAAATAAGAGAAAGGTAGGGAGAGGGAAGAGAGAGGTAGATGTCAATTAGTTGGGTTGTCTGGCATTATGGAGTATTGGTTGATTTGTTTGACATTGGGTCGTGCAAAGAAAATAATGTTTTTGAGGAGGAAATTTTTTTTTGGAATAAAATTTGTACCGATGGATGAAGATTGAATTAATCTGAACAATTGTCGTGATTTTATAAATGTGCAATTCAAATTGCTAGCTGTAATATTAGATACTAGAAATTGTCCATACCAAAAGACACTACTTTACTAATAAAAAACTATAAATATTTGTTCATAAATAAAGATAATGTATAATACAATTTCAACAATACAAAGATCAAATTGACATTATTCTACCTGTATGCAAAACATATTTAATCAAATCTTTATATAACGAAAGTCACGCTCCAACTAGTGTAACATATTAATTCAAACATCTTCAACTTGAATACTTATAAAATTTAATTGAATTTAAGTTTAAGCAATAATTTATACTTTATACTCCAGAATCAAATTCAGCTCAATTCAAGTCTTAATCATAATCACGTCAAATCAAAAATCGAAGTTAAGTTCAACTCAATTAATACTCTATCTTAAACGTACAAACTTATTCTTATCTATTTTCTTTCACAGTGATACCATATTTTTTTTTAATTTAATTATTCTTTATTATTTTTTCAATCTCATTTTGAATACTTGTAACATTCAAGCAAAGAATATATATTTTATACTCGACAATCAAATTCAACCTCAATTCAAATCCTAATCATAAGCACTTCGAATCGATAATCGAGAAAAATGAAAAGATTTTTGTCATTTTAGGCGAGAAAAAAAATTAGAGGAGTTTTGATCGTTTGATCAATAATATCAAAATAATCTGAGCAGCAAAAAACTCAAGACAAACAATGCTAGTTCCCTTATTATATAGATATATCACAAATTACATATATATTATTCGTCTATTACACCATTTGAATATTATAATATTTTTAGTTTAATACGAAATATGACCTATATTATAGTCATTTGACTGGTTTTCACGCAAAAAAAATTGTATTTAAAATCCATTTATTTATTTAAAATTTTAAAAATAATCCTTAATTATGTAGAATCATAATTAACGGCCTAATTAACGTGTTAGCGATTAATTTTTATATTGGTTGTCATAGTATGTCAGAGTGAGATAGAGCTGACCAAGAGAAACGTGTGAGTTACATGAGCATCAGACAGTATGAGATAAAGCGAGAAAGCTGTAAGAGAGATATGAGTCTTAAAATTGTGGAAGGAATGAAAATCTTGTTCAAAAGAATTTTTTTTTGGGGGGGGGATTTCGCATTATGACCGACGGATCAATAATCTTCTTAAACGATCTGACCCGTGAAAAGCTTAATACAAACAATCTACCTACTTTATTATATAAATAATATATTACAAATTACATATATATTATTCGCATATTATACTATTTCAATATTATAGTATTTTTATTTCAATACAAAATATGACTATATTATAGTCATTCGACTCGTTTTCACGAAAAAAAATATGTATTTAAAATTCATTTGTTTATTTGAAATTTGTAAAAATAATCCTTAATTTTATAGAATCATAATTAACGATCTAATTGATGTGTTAGCGATTAATTTTTATAGCAGTCATCATAGTATATGAGAAAGAGAGAGAGCTGACCAAAAGAGACTTATGAGCTTACATGAGCATCAGATAAACACATAGACACTGGGAGAGTAATAAGAGAGACAAAAATCTTAGAATTGTAGAAGAAATAAAACTCGTATTAAAAATTTTGGAGGAAAATTTCGCATTGGGACTGTCAGATCAATAATCCCCAAACGATCTGAACCACAATGGTCCTACGATGCAGAGGATAATTGAAGCAAAGTGCAAGAGAAGAAAGTGAAGCTTCAAATTTTTTTACCGTTGGGATTAGGTACAAGCTTTGAGTCTCCATTGATTTGAGTTTAGAATTGGGTTGCCCTTGTTTAGGTATAGATATAGATATGGAATTGGAGAAGTTTTTAGAGTTTTTTTTACTCAAATTTGAATTTATGTCTAAAAAAAAGGTGACAACCAGAGTTGCACTTATATAAGGAAAAAAGAGTTCCACTTGAAATTGAAGCATCTTGTGTTCTAGTCTACAATACATACGTTCTTGATCATGATATGTGGACGCAACTTCTATATAGAAGGCCATGACTCACCATAAGTTCATTCTCAAGCCTTATAATCCTAGACAATTAATTTGCGTGAGAGGATAATTCTTGACTATTTGCATTGTAAACATTTCTCATTCTGAAAGTATTACTAAAGTTTTCCTCAAAAAGAAAGCAAAAGACCAACTCAATTCGATTATCTGAAACATTATACATGTTCATTAAGACCAGTGAATCACACTTACTCTACATTTTGAAACAAGATAAAGATAGCTACTTGCGAGTTGTATTTTAACTTACCATAAATATAAGGAAACACACAAAACTCCATTTTCAAGGAACTTGAATGAGAAAGAACTTGAAAATACCTTTAATGAATAACTAAATAATCAAACAAATAACAATAATATGAAGAAAACTATAGAATACTAAGCCACCTAGTCAACCCATGATTTCAGGCGCAAAGAGAGCTCGTAATACACGTCGAAAGTGTAAGAAGCCGTACTAGAATTAGATGAGAATAATATCATCTTAATATTTATCCTAGGATGAATAAAAAGATTGTAGAAACCTTGAATCATTGTTGAAAATTTTATCTTGAAGTTTGAGTTTTAAGCGAATTGACATTCAGGACAAACTTAGTTTCAAAGGTGTTTAAGTTTGAAAAGAGTATCTAAGTAATTTTGGTAATATTTTTAGATCAAAATAAGGTTTCTAATGAATCTGAAAGGTCAAAAATACCTTGGAATGTATTATATGCGATGGATTAGAAGTTAGGAAGTATTCCAGAATTAAAACCTATTTTGGAGAGGATTTGGGTAGAAAAGAATTTGACACTATCTTCGTAATTTCGTTTATATTTTTACTCATAACTCCAATTGAGTTGATTTTTGAACATTAGAAACTACACTTCAAGTGCTACAAAAGTATATTTCATGAAACTTTCGTGAATCCTCTTTTAACTGGGTCAAAATGTTATCAGAAGTCTGGACAAAAAGTCAAATGCGTCCGGACAGGAGAAACACATGTCCGGATGCACCGAACAAAACTTGGACGATCTGTGTTAAGTGTTTTCTCCACTTTTGGCATTATAAATACCTAGGGAATAACCCTTGGGCCTATGTTCAACAATTGTTCATCCGAGAAAACCTAGAAAGGTTAAGAAGAAGAAAGAGAGGAGGCACGGGGAGGATTCTCGCTTCGGGATTAATTCAAACACGCTAGGAGTATCTTCAAACATCATATTAAAGGTAGAGCTTTCTTCCTAAACTTGTTCATTAAGGCTTAGATTAATATATATGTATATTTTGATTCCAAATCTTATATATATGTTATGAAATCATTGTTTCTTGATTTTCTTGCAAATCATATCATGTCTTAAATAAGGTTATCGTTTGATAGCTATAAAAATTCTCGTTTTTTTATCAAAACCCTAGTTTTTCAAGAAATATAGATTTTCCCTTGATATTCCATTGTTCTTAATTTAAAAATTCTAGTATTTTGTTTGAACAATAAAATTATATTTCTTGACGATCTCTTGCATATTTTTTTGAACTGTTCCGTTGGAATAATACCTATGGAATTATGATTATTGCTTTACCTGAGATTTGGTGAATTTGGTTTGATATTGTATCTCTTGTGTGGATGTTTTGATAAATATGGGTGATCGTTAACTGGGTATCGTAGAGCGGGTAGATGCGTTTCTTACTCCGAACGGGTTTGAAGAATCCATGTCACTTGTAGTGGGATTAGTACCTTGTGATGACCAAATCACTATTCGCTCGCAAGTATCGAGGCTGAAGGCTAGTATATTATTCCTAGGTTGGATTCATCACTGCCGATGCGTTAGTATACGTCTTTCCTAAAGTTGTGAATTCTTGCGAGGATTGAGTGTGTGTGTGTGTGGGCTAGGATATTCTCAATGTGTGTATTCATGTTAAGTCTTACTACATACCTGAGACATAGTGTTGATAATGGTTTGTTATTTGAAAGTTGGTTTTACTTCTTCATTTAATTTATTGCTATTACGAAAATTTGAGATCTGATGAATTGTTACTGTTTTATTTCAAAAGTTATATATGATATTTTGTACAATGAGACCGACCAGTTTTATAAGTTTTCAAAACCTTGTTCGAGCTTTGGGAGGATTTTTTCCTACAGAACTTAGTGCTCACCCTTACAAATAACATCTTTTTCAGATGAGTAATACTATTTGGACCTAAAATACTGACCTAATTTGCTGACATAATGATGTGACTGCAATAGAACCATTGAATCAACACCAAGTTCGAATGTTTGATGGCCCCCACAGCGAATCCAAATGTCATAGTGAATTGAGTCAGCAAATTAGGTCAGTAAATTAGGTCTCAATAGCATTACTTTTTTCAGAATATGATCCAGAGGATGAATTCGGATTGAATGAGCAGGTAAATTGAGAAGTTCAGATTGATGGAGACGTGGATTCTGATGCGAAAGTTTAGAGTTATTTCTTTTATGTTCTAAACTGGGTGGTGAATTATGAGATAATGTTAAGGATAATGTTTTATTTATTACGTTGCAAGATAATATTTGATTTTTAGATGTAATTGTCATAATTTGATATATTTGGTTTAAATGATACTTTAGGTCTCGTTTGGTAACGTTTCTGTTTTTGGTTTTTCAAAAACAAAAAACGAAAAACAAAAAAGTCTTTTTTTTATTTTTGAAAATTGCCCCTTGTTTACAAAACGGTGACAAAAAAAAAAAAATCAGTTATCAAACGAGTTTTTTTTTCTTATTTACTCTAAAAATCAAAATAAAAACGAAAAATGTTACCAAACGGGACCTTAGTTATTATGGATGATGAATGAAATTTCTTTGATTTATAGATTTCATTAGTTGCTCTCATGCTATGAATGGTTATAAATAGTAATGCATTTCTAGGTAAATTTTGGGGCATTACAAGTTTGGTATCAGAACTTAGGAATTAGAACTTACATGGAAGTTATAAGTTGTGGATTATCACTGGAATATTATATTAGGTTGAAGAAACTCTAGGCTTGAATTTGTTTGAAGTTACATATTTATAAGATAATTGTGATTGGTTGTTTAGTCATGTTATGGATTAATTATTTGTTTGAATTCATAGATTACTAGCTTAGATGAATTGAAGAAAATTTTGGGATTGATATGCTAGCTTTATATCATGCCGTTATGGACTATTCTAGGAGATGGATGGTAATTTGGCTTTTGATTAGTAAATGATGCTAGACATGAATCTTTATGTAAGTGATAATATCTATATTGGAGATAGGTATGAGAAAGGATATGTGACAAAAGACACTCAAACTCAGATTGAACAACTGTAGAAGAACGATTAGTCAAGAAGACTACCTTTCACTCATTAGACCATAACTTTTTGTTAGAAATTCCCAATTGTGCACCGTTTTTTTTTTTTTTTGTTAAAAGCTTAACTCGTATATCTTTTCAACCATATAAGTCACACATGCTAGAAATACTTGAGTTAAATCAGTTTATTCTCTGAAGTTGATAAAAAATCTTTACTGTGCTATTTCTTGGACAACAAAGTGTCATTCTTTTCTTCTTAGATGCTAAAGGACTTGTCCTTAAGCTGGCATCCACATTATTTAAACTTTGATTTAGAGACACTGCTATGTTTATTGAAGTGTTTTGATGGATAACAATATAAAATGTGACTATGATTTAGTGTCTTGTTGACTCCAAGTACTCTATTCTATTATTAGTGTTGCTTATATTTTTGGAAGTCAAAGAGATGTGATAACCCAATTTGGATGTGTGGAGGTAAGGTCAACCTAGATGCTTTTAAGATGAACTAAGCTTTGAATAATAGGGTTTGGAAAACTTATAGAAATTGAAGGGATATGGTGAAGTAACCTCGAATAGAAGTCTATTCTTGGAATAATGATTGAAATTGTGGTTATAGATCTTAATTGAATAGGATGTTGTTTCATAACTACATACTTGAGGTTCCCAACATTAGTTTGAAAATATTACTAAAGTATTGATTAAATTTATTTTGGAAGTATTAATGGTTTAGAACGGTCATAAGTAAGATACTTATTTACGAACGATAAACTTAGGTAATCGTATTTGTTGTGGGCTTAGTTCACTACACTTAGACACCCTAAAGTATTAACAATCGAGAATCTCTTAGTTGAGTGTGGGAGTTAATAGTTGACTTTTATTTACAAATTTTGATTAGAAATTTGAGGTCGAGTTATGAAAACAAATTTATAGACATATAAAAAGGATATCTAGGAAGCCTGACTAAGACTTAGTAGTTACCTTTGACCCTAGATATTGTAGGATTAAAGATTATAGAGGTTTAAAAGTTAGAGGTCAGATATATCAGACAATTATTATAATAAGGATGATATTTAAAGTTTAATATGAACTTCTACTGTTTCGTGGGATCTTTTAATTTTTTGAAGTTGTGCTGGGGAATATAGAATTTTTTTTCTGTTTCTATTAATACATTATTAAAATACGTTTAATTATTTATACTTGAGGATTGTTGGTATGAATACTGAAAATTCGAACTTTACGGTTAGTGGTGATAATTGAAAAAATATAATTTGAAGAATCAATGATGATACCTACGAAAATTGACTTTGACATGAATGTAAAAATTTTCTTTAATTTCTGGGATAAATGACTATCTTTATCCTACTAATTAGCAAATCGTTATTATCCTGGAGATTGTGAATAATTTCTAAAGCTTTGATGACTAATGTAATTAAATTGAAGAACATTAAGTGAATCATTGAGAGTCTTGTTTTAGTTTTGATTATATCATAAGCAGCCTGGTAATAGAGAATTGAGAGATATTTTGGAATCATTGATAGTCTATCTTCACATTTTGGTACATTACAAAATATATAGTGTACCAGATTGTATCATAAGGATTCAAAAGTACAAGTATTGTGAAAAGAGTTGTAATGTTAATAAAAGCCACTAAGAATTGATTGCATGGTTATTAATTCTAGCTTAAGGTTAGAGATTGTACATGAACTAGGGATAACCCGTGCCTGAAGGCACAGTGCAACGTAAACCAACCAATTAATTTGAAAAAATGAGGAGTGAAGATCTCTTATAACAGTGGCGGAACAAAAATATGATATAGGGTGGACACACTTTAAGTAAAATAGATAAAAATAATGTAATATATTTTTATATCGAATTTGATACTTAAAAATTCATTAAACATAAAAGGAGTTTACTAAAAAAAAACTAATATGATAACATCTATACATTAAGAATCAATTATATAATTTATTTGATACAAATATAAGTAATATTCTATAATTTTTAATCTTCTTACAAATTTCACATTTTAGTCATTTTAGGCTATATATTCCATAATTTTTTAACCAAATGAGATTTCAATAAATCATACTAATATTCTAACGAATCAAGTTTAATTTTCTAATTTTAAGAGATTTGGTATAGATTTTTTGATTTTATTTTTTCGTTCTAATACCTAACTTGTTTGACTCAATTAATTTTCTTTTCACCAATGCTATTGAGACATAATTTAGAGATTTAATATATTGTGATAATTAGATTGATAGTGTTAGAGTCTGTTTTTAAGTATAATAGATAAAACTCTTTTTTTAAATCTTAAAGTGATGAGATTTTTTTAATTAAAATATTATCATTGTGTCTCATACAAATTCAAAATGTTATACTATACAGATGATATTAATGATAAATTTGACCAATTTAATTATTATGTCAGAAAAATTTTGTGTTTCAAGATCAGTCGTAATCATTGACCTATTGGAAGGAAAAATATTAAGAAAAAAAATTATAATTTCTTGATCATTAGATAAATGAATTTAAAACTGTAGGATGAGTTCCAAGATAAGTCATAATCGTTGATTTTTTAGAAAAAAAATTAAGGACAAATTATAATTTATTGACCGATGAATGAATGAATTTGAGACCGTAGAATTGATTTATTGAAACCGTCTTGTTTTATATTACAAACTGACTTAAAAACATATTAATTTATATACATGTAATTAAAATTGAGTTAAATCTAATAGAAACTAAAAATTTAATTTATCAAAGTGCATTCGCCAAAATGTTTTATATCAAAAAATTATTTACAAATATCATTTATAAAATATTTTTATTTTTTAATTAGTACAAGTTATTACAAAATTATTAATTTATAAGAATATATTAGCGTTGAGTTTTCTTAAGAGATAATAAAAATTAATCTTGAACTTTTGATTCAAGATATGTGTAAAACATGTTAGTTTGATATAATTACATAAATAAATAAAATTAAAATTAATTATATTCAATATAAATGTGTTAAGCAGCGGCCTAATTTTTTTTTTCATCTTAAATTAATGAATTTTTTTAATCTCATTGTATCTTATACAAATTCAAAATGTTATATTACATAGATGATATTAATGACAAATTTGATCAATTTAATTATTATGTTAGAGAAAATCATGTATTACAAGATCAACAGTAATTGTTGACATGTTGGGAGGAAAAATTATAATTTTTTAACCGTTGGATGAATGAATTTGAAACCGTATGATGTATTTCAAAATCAGTCGTAATCGTTGACTTTTTGGAAGGGGAAATATTAAGGAAAAAAATTATAATTTCTTGGCTGTTGGATGAATGAATTTGAGACCATAGGATGTGTTAGAAGTTCAGCCGCAATTGTTGACTTTTTTTAAGGAAAAATATTAAAGAAAAAAATTATAAATTTTTGACCTTGGATGAATGAAGGTCGTTGGATGTTGTAGCCTAAATTGACTTGAGACCTTTGGATGTTGAAGCCTAGATTGATTTGAGGCCTTTGAATGTTGAAGCCCCCGCTCTGTTTTATTATATAGATACTTGGGAGATAAAAATAATAATTAGCTTTAATCGAGTTGGTGAACATGTAGAGATATTAAGATTGATCTAAAAGTACGAATCTGGATACAAGTGATTATGAAAGGGATTGTAAAACTTATTGATTTTATCTCAAAATTAGGGACTGAAAGAAAATATCTTCGAGATTTAACTTGACCCTTAGCCTAAGTAGTATAGTTGGTTAATTGCTAAAATTTATTTTGGAGGAGAAAGATTGTTAATGTATACATTTTGGAAGACAAAATCGTAGTATAAGTGTGGTTAGGTTTCAATTGTAAACTTTGGTGGAATTTCACATATCTTCTCAGAATTTCAAACCTATGAGAATTTTATCTTGTGCTTAGTTTTAATTTGCGAATTGGTGAATTATAATTTATATCAAAGTGCATAGTGAACTATTTGAGTAATGACTAAAATGGTAAAGATAAGGTGTATCACGAGGAATTGCAAATGGATGTGTAACCTAAGAGTTGATCCTAAAATATTGACTTGTGTGGAACAAAGTCATTAAGAATGTTGTATCTATTTCAAAAATCGAAATAAACCTTACCGTAATGTCATTAGTAAGTTTTGTTTTATACCATAATGTGAGTAACCCTATTAGCAAAATTGCATTTGAGTTATTTTGATATGCTTATGGATAAGCTACATGTAAGAAGCAAATATGAGGTTTATTAAAATGATTGGTGAAATTCAAAAGAGAAATGATATTTTATTAGTAGACAATTAAGTATTATGATCTAGTAGTATGCATGATAATAAATTACTTGAAACAATCATATAAAATTATTAAGAATAAAGGTGATAATGAATTCTAATGAAAAAAGGTAAACTTGAGCACTTCACTAACTGCAATGCCGATATACTGCAATGTCGATATACGTTGAAGGGATGAATTTAAAATTTAGGATATGATATTTTGTTTTGATCTTGAATTGGATGCTTGAAGGATGAATAGAAGTTGAGATATCATAGTCAAATGAGTATTACATAAACTAACTTGACAATTAAGTTTCGAGGACGAAACTTTCTTTTAAGGAAGTGGATTGTAAGAACCCATACTAGAATTAGATGAGAGTAAATCATCTTAATATTTGTCCCAAGATGAATAAAAAGATTGTAGAAACCTCGAATCGTTGTTGAAAGAATTATCATAAAGTTTGAACTTTAGCAAATTGACTTTCGAGTCAAACTTAGTTTCGAAGGTGTTTAAGTTTGAGAAGAGTGACTAAGTAATTTTATAAATATTTTTAGATCAAAATAAGGTTTTCAATGAATCCAAAAGGTCGAAAAAAATTGAAATGTGTTGCATGCGATGTACTAGAAGTTAGGAAATATTCCGCAATTAAAATTTATTTCGGAGAGGATTTGGGTTGAAAGGAATTTGACACTACATTTGTAATCTCATTATAATTTTTTACTCTTAACTCTGATTGCGGTGATTTTTGAAAATTAGAAATTGCACTTCAAGGATTATAAAAGTGTATTTCATGAAAATTTCGTTAATCTGCTTATAACTAGATCAAAATGTCATCGGAAGTCTGGACAAAAAGTCAAATGCGTACGGATAGGAGAAACACGTGTCCAAACGCACCAGGCACAACTTGGATGATCTGTGTTGAGCGTTTTCTCCACTTTTGGCATTATAAATACCTAGAGAATGACCTTTAGGCCTATGTTCAGTAATTGCTCATCCGAGAAAATCCTAAAAAGCTTGAGAGGAAGAAAGAGAGGAGACACGGAGAGGATTCTCACTTCGGAATTGATTCAAACACGCTAGGGTGATCTTCAAACATCGGATTAAAGGTAGGGTTTCTTCCTAAACTGTTCATTGAGGCTAAGATTAATATATATGTATATTTTGATTCCAAATCTTATATATGTATTATGAAATCATTATTTCTTGATTTTCTTGCAAATCATATCATATCTTAAATAAGGTTATCAAAACCCTAGTTTTTAAGAAATATAGATTTTACCTTGATATTTCATTGTTCTTGACTTAAAAACTCTACTATTTTGCTTGAACAATAAAATTATAGTTCTTGATGATCTCTTTCATATTTTCTTGAATTGTTCCGTTGGAAAAATACTACTGGAATTACGGTTCTTGGTTTATCTAGGATTTGGTGAATTGGTTTGGTATTATATCTCTTGTCTAGAAGTTTTGATGAACATGGGTGACCGTTAACCGGATATCGTAGAGTGTGTAAATGCGTTTCTTAATCCGAACGGATTTAAACGTTCCCTACCACTCGTAGTGGAGTTGGTGCCTTACGAGGACCAAACCACTATTTACTCGCGGGTACCGAGGCCTATGAAGCATGGACACGGATACAGACATGGTCACGAAACACTGATACAATACGATACGACACGACAAGGACACGCCGACACGACATTTCTCAAGAAAGTAAGACACGGACACGTTGGATACACGCTACAAAAAAAATTATATTTTATATATAACATTATATAATTTATTGTAAATATAGTGATAATGATATATAATTCAAAAAAAAATCAGCATTTTATGATACGAAAACCGAATGTCTAGTCATCTGTGTGAATTTTTAGACTAAAACATCCTCATTATAGTCAATAATTATCAAATTTTTTTTGTAGACAATATGTACCTAATATATAATTTAAATAATTACTCTCATTTTCTCAATTCCTCTTTTTTAAAATTTTTATGCATATTTTATTTTTATTATTATATTTAGAGTACAATTTTAATATGTCTAGTATTAGTAATTATATGTTCTTAAATTTTTAAGTTTTGTTAATCACATTTCAATAAGTCTATTATTTAGTAGTAGACACGTTCAAAAGAAGTGTCGGAAACGTCACCAAAGAAGTATCTGACACGTGTCCGAAGTTAAAAATTTGTCATTTAATTATAGACACAGATAAAAGAGTATCGGACACATGTCCGAGAGTGTCCGAAGAGTGTCGGTGTCCGACATGGATACGTCACGTTATTGAGAGTGTCTGTGCTTCATAGATCGAGGCTAAATGCTAGTATACTATTCCTAGGTCGGATTTGTCACTGCCGATGTGTCGATATACGCCCTTCCTATAGTTGTGTATCCTTACGAGAATTGGTTGTGTAAAGAAGCCAGGATATTCTCAATGTGTGTATTCATGCTAAGTTTTACTACATACCTGAGATGCAGTGTTAGTAATGTTTTGTTATTTGAAAGTTAGTTTTATTTCTTCATTTAATTTATTGATACTACGTAAACTTGAGATCTAATGAATTGTCACTGTTTTATTTCAAAAGTTATCTATGATATTTAGTAAAATGAGACCGACCAGATCTATAAGTTTTCAAAACCTTGTTCGAGCTTCGGAGAATTTTCCAACAAAGCTAAGTGCTCACCTCCTACAAACATCTTTTTCATATTATGATCTAGAGGAATAGTTCGAGTTCAAATTGGATGAACAGGTAAATTGAAAAGTTCAGATTGACGGGGACGCGAATTCCAAGGCGGACGTTTAGAATTATTTCTTTTATGTTCTAGACTGAGAGGTAAATTATGAGACAATGTTAAGGATAATGTTTTATTTATTCAGCTGCAAGATAATATTTAATTTTTGGATATAATTGTCATAGTTTAACATATTTATTTTAGATGATGTTTTAATTATTATAGATGATGAATGAAATTCTTTGATTTATAGATTTTATTAGTTGCTCTCATGATATGAATGGTTATAAATAGCTGGGTAGATTTTGGGGCGTTATAGAGAGATTAGGACCACCATAGCTTGTCTTACGTGTTTGAGGGACCACCCCACTCATTTCTAATTAATTATGGATTTGATGTCTCTAACTTGTTATAGAGCTAAGCATGGCTAACATGCCAAGTCTATGACCCATTTAAATTCACCATTATGCACATTAATGTAGTGTTTAGCTTAGTGAGAGCTCACATCTCACATGAGGGACTGTGTAAAGAGAGGTTGTATCCAACATCAAAAAAATTGGGCCACCCAATGTTGATTTATATGATTGAGGGGTATCTCCAACCATTATCAATTAATTGAGTTGGATATTCTAACACGGTATCATACTTAGATCTTATTTAGTCAGTGGACCAAGTTCAGCCCAATTATGATTTCGGGTCCCATGTGGAAAGGGCAAAAAGAGAAGTAGCATGTGGATCAGATCTTCTGACACAAGAAATGATTAGGACCATCCAAATTCTTCAATCTCTACTTCTGAGACAAAGAATATTAAGTTCCAAGAACAACAAAAACATTTGTAGCTAGCTCCTAACAAGCAATTATAAAGGTGATGCTTAAGAAACCATAACCCACTTCAAACTATTAATATCTCCTTATATCTGAGTTCTAGAACATTAAACCCAGGGTACAAACCTTGAAGGGTAAGTAAGCAGATTTTTGAAGGCCTCCACTTGTCCGAGTGTACCTTGAAGCATAATTAATTGGGATTTTCCTCTCTGCTTCCTGAAACCCTTTGTTGAGAACATTGTTAGCAACTCTTTGCTTCACTAACATACCCGTATTTTGATAAACAAATATAAATAGTTAGCAGTTACCTGAACATATACAATGCTAAGGACTAACAAGAAAAAGGAGATAACGATGGCTATAAGTCCAACATAATTGCCGTCCTGAAATGCCTCTGCAACTGTTCTACCAAAAGATGCTGGCAAGTACGAGATAATGTTTGTAAAGATCAAGAGAGATGTTCCATTTCCAAGTTTTAGATCAGAGATCCGCTCCCCAATATATGTTGTAAGCACTGAACCAAGTGTTAACAATGCAATGGAAGATAAAACCCACTGGGTGCTGAAGTCATCGACATAGGGGCGAAGGAACAGAACTTGGCCAATTGCCTGCCACAAATATTTTTATGAAATTTAAGAAAGAAATCTTATATGGTGATGTAACAATAATTACTCGAACATAATGGGACAAAAAGTATCAAAATTGGGATCGTATTTAGGTTTTTTACTGCCTCAGTGGATGGTCAAAAAGTTTAAAAAAAACATAAGCTTAATTTATCTATAAACTGTGCCTAGGTAAGTAAAGATTCAAGAAGCCTTACAGTTTCAGTTCATTCCCAGGCAGTTAGCTTCTTGTTTTGAGGTGTTTTTTTTTTTTTTTTTTTTTTGATGGGGGGGGTGGGAGGGGAGGAGGAGCCACCACAAACACTAGTCCCTACTAGCAGGACCATACATTAGACAACAGATGTACAATTAAAGAACAAATTACAAGTCTTAGGTCCCCAAAGGTAGGTAGTTTTGTATTGCTAGGCCGCATCAGTGACCGAGTTACAAGGCAAATAAGCAAATAACCTTGTTACTAGTTCCTTTAGACTTGTCACAGTTTCCTTTAGTGCACATAGCCCGAGGAAACTTTGCGCCGAAACATTCAAATGGCAAAAGGAACAAAGATGGCGATAGAACCATGGGGCCGTTGGCATTTCTCCTTGGGTCAGCCAATACTTCAACTCAACCACTAGCTTTAAAGCAAACAAGTATAATTATTTCTTGTAATAAATCCAATACATGTACATGGTCCCTTCTCTGTCCAACTCTTACTCCCAAAACCAGTATGTCTAATCAGCAGATTGCTGTTTAATTCCAAATACCATGAGCACGTGATTATTGTCATGGTTTTCCCCTCTTTCAAATCTTTACACACTTCAATCACTTTATACTCAGTTTGCTAACATCAGCATTAGAAAAAGATCCACAAAAGTAACCCATCCACCATTCCAAATTTCTAACATCACACAAGTTGTAAGAATATATGAAACTAGCTACCCAGAATAAGGGTCACAAACATGAAGTCATCTAGTGTAGGTAGAGCACATGCTGGTCATCATATTGTAATAAACTTTACCTGTACTGTAGCAAATCCAACCGATGCATAGCGAGTATACTGAAGAACCTTCTTTCTCCCAGCCTCGCCTTCTCTTTTCTGAAGTTCTTGCAACTTTGGGTAGATTTGTGCAAGAAGTTGAAACACAATCTGTGCATTGATGAATGGAACAATTCCTAGGGAGCCTATCCCAAGCCGACCAATGCCTCCTCCAGAAAAAGAATCCAAAGTGCCTAATAAGCTGTTCTGATCTAAATTGCCAACGAAAGCATCCCGATTTACTCCCCCCAGAGGTACGTATATTCCAAGTCGAGACAGGGCCAAATACCCCAAAAGCTTGAGAAACTTTCCAGGCAGTGGGCCTTTGAAGAAGTCTCCAAAATCAATGCTTGTGTCCTCAATAGCAGCTGGCAAGGTAAAAGTTCCCTAATCAAGGACTGATAGCTGAAAGAATGACTCAAAACATGAAGCTAACGAATTTTAGACAATTAATCTATAAAACAAACCTGCTACTCCTCTGGCTGTTGAAGATTTCTCCTTTCTTGTACTTGAGGCACTCTCAAATGTTTGTGAAAACAAGCCAAGGAAACTTTCCCAAGCAGCATTTAGACCCGATAATTCAACAGGATTGATACCCAATGGATCAAACACGGAACTCTGACAGCTGACAAAAGTTAGAATCAGCTAAGGAAATGATATAAAGATAATGCCAGATACAAAACAAGTTTCTGAAAAATGATCTCCAGTAAGAAGAAAGGAACAAGAAGCACTCGCCCACGAAAAAGAGACAACACAATAATGGAATTATCACTCTTATCCGTCTTCCATCAAAAGATATGATACAAACCGAGCTAAAATTTCTTGGCAATTTTTTTTAAGTGCACCTTACTTCACAATAGCTTTCAACTCCAAAACTAGGGTTCCACGTAAACCCTCCACTGCTCATTGAAATTCTTAGAAAATTTCAAAGGGTGAAAGAGAAGTACATTGTTTCATTGTACTAGGCACTAAACTAGTAAACTATTATATCCATCAATCGACAATGACATCTGCAATCTCGTATGTAATTCACCTTACAAACTGTCAAAATTCGATAATGCTAGGAAATTCAAAAGGGATTACATAATGAAACGCTTTTTCTTCAAGCCTTAAATTAGATTAATATAAACCTAAAATGAGGTATAAAATCACTATCTAAACAATTCACTTTCAATCATTGTAGTTTAGTAGTCTATAATGACAGAGTTTTTTGCATTTTATAGCTTTGACAACCTCTATAGTTGAAAATATATTGCATAAGAGATCAGAATTCGAGTTGAAGAGCAGCCAGGTGCATGCAAATGCCTACTAAATGTTGGGTTTAGTACCCAGTCTATCCCCTCCAAACAACTTGTGAAGCTGGATGACATTTGGTAATGGTGCTTTCTTTTCCTAATACTTTCTTACCTTTTCTCTGCTTGCTAAACAGTCCCATAAGCATGAAGATACCACAACAGTTTTTAACTTGGATTTCTAGCTCACTTTCTTTGTCAAAAACAAAAAAACAAAATGATATATATGGTTAATACCAAACTGACAGTGTCACCAAATAGTATAAAGGCCAGCTAGGGACTGTTAGATTATATTACAAAATCTTTTGTCTATGGAAAGAGTAATGATGACCTACAAATGAAACTGCCATTTCTTCAATTGAGAAGAGGAAGATGGTAAGTTAAATGCAAAAATTTAATCAGCCTTGAACAACTGTATCTAACTTCCGGAATATTACTTATTCCTAATCGTGATGAGCCAAGAACCAAAGGAGGCCAACAACTAAGGCGCAGCCCAAGCGAAATAGAACTACGACTCAGCATAGGGCGAAGAGATTCGCTCACAAACAAAGGATGTGACGCACCAGTCGGCCTCAGATGGACGAGACAAAGTGCGCAACTCAGGGGGCGAAAACTCAAAGAGGTGGAGGTCCGGACAAGGCTAGAGCCGAGCAAAGGGATGGATCCGGGGAGGGAGATGGGGGCGGTGCCGTGGAATGCGTCGCGCGCTCAAAATTCTTTATATATCCGAAGTAGCATTCTTATTGAAATATATAAATACATGTGTATCCAATGTAGCACAACTACCACTAGCAAGATCACATAAAATTACCAGACCACTACTACAAATGTGGCAATGTAATCATTTGTAAATGTAAACTTGTTGGGCTTTTTGGGTTTTGTAACATTCTATTGTGATGTATGGATGTGCCACTATCCAACCTAGAGTGTCTTGAAAATTTCTTTCTAGTTTAAACAAGGGATTTTTTTCTGGTGAAAGGCAATATACAACTGGTATATTGAATGAAAAAGGAACCTCAAGGCATGACCAACCAATTTCTCCCTGAAATACAATCAGAGTCCTAAACATTGTAATAGGAGATAGTTCATTGACCCTACTCACTGTGAAAGACTGGTGTGGAGAGCAAAGATGCTATCACATGGCTTATTATCATATATCTCATCAACTTTCATATCCACTTGTGGATGAACATCAAAAACCTCATTTCTGCCACGCTCCTCAGATTTGTGCTACTCAAATTCACACATACAAAATTAACCCTTTAAATGTACCCTGGAGATCTATGGATGTATCTTTACCAACAACCCTGATTGGGCAAGTTTCAGTAGAACTAGATGGCAGACATCGAATAATCTTTGGCATTCATTTGAACTTGTCAATTGCTTTCCCCATATAACAGCACTTGATTCAGGTATAGGCTGAAACCTCATGGCATCTATCACAATCATCCCCCCTTTTACCCGGGTGTCCCTCTATTTTGCAACAACTGCACTGCTCTCTCTGTTGATGCTACGGTAATATTCCACGACCAGACAAAGCACCCAAGCAATAACTGTTGTTTGTGGGGTATTCAAATATAATAAAATCACTTGTTGAAATTTATAGTTTGAATCATGCAAAGTATACTAAAACAATAATAAGTAGATGTGAAACTGTTACACAGAAGTGTTACACGAAAAGGTTACAGCAGTGTTACAAAAGTGTAACAGTAAACAATTACGAAAGTGTAACACGCGAAAGTGCAACATCAAACTGTTACATGTAACATCAAACTGTTACATGTAACAGTTTGTATAACTAATGTAAATACTAACCCGATTGCAGAACAGAAACTGTTATTGAACTTTAAGTAGATCAAGGCTAGTGTTTTACACTATGTCCTTAAGACAGATTTCGCCCTCACTCTCGGTGCTTATAGAATATTGAGCGTCCGCCTCCCAGGTTACAATGATCTTTCACGAATAAAAGTAGCACTTCAATCTATTCGTACAATGAACCAAAACTTGTATTGTATACTCTCAAAACACATTGTTTAAATGCCGAATGCAGACTATCTGAATGCCTTAATACCTTAATAGACTGGTGAATGAATATATGCAGAACGGAAATTAGACACCTTAAGACTTCGGACTAGGCTCAAAATTTCGGATAAATCCAAACCAGTGCAATTAATAAAAAAAGATACCGAATATTAAATTCAGATTAAGAAATTCATGTCCAATTTAATTAATTAAATTTTCTCCAAAAAAGATTGGATTTGGTCTAAACCACGCCCGGCCCGACCCGGGCGGGTCATAGTCGGGGCAGGCGGCGCGCGCACATGTGTGGTCGAACCGAAGGCATGTAGGAGCTCAATCTGCTCATAAAACTGTGGTACCTCTTGGGGCCCAATCCCATAGAGCAAACTTGGCCTATATATACCCATGTTGAATCTCTTCCTCAACCAATGTGGGATTAGTGTCAAATCTCAAATTGTACATCCTTTATTTCCACATTTCAAGAGGATCACTTTGGATCCTATTTTCTGATTCATTTCTTACTCGATTTGACCAAGTGAATATACTACATTATTCTCCTCACGAAATAGAATATGAACCCACAAAAATTTATTCTAAATAACAATCGGGTCCCACTTTAATTTTGGCTCAAAATCGATCAAAAACTCAGTTCTTACACTAAAAAACTGTTTTAGTTCCAACAGTAACGCCACATTATTGTTAGCAATTCTTAGCTCAGGTTCATTAGTCCAATTTAAACATACACCAACTTGGAATCAGAAGATTGAAGGACTAAACTTCTAAGAAAGGGCTAGTTCCATTTTATCTGATGGGATGCAAACTCCACCTTGAGGACCATTATAGGCGATTTTCAATTTCCGCGGTTATTACATAGCTTTCACCACTCTGAATGCAATCTCATTTACGGTTAACTTATTCTCTTATACACACATTCAACTAGTTGCACATGAAGAAAGTATAAGACCACCAAAAAAAAGGGCTTTTTTATTATTATAATTCTGCCTATGTTTATTCGTAGATGGAAGAAGATAAACGACCATATCATATAAGATGTCTATAGTAATATGCACACATATAAAATGTGGTTATCCAATTCAATAAGTGATTTGCTCTGAAAGCATGAAAAACATTTCCAGACATAATACAAGAATAATTCAAGAACGTTATAAATCTAAGATAACAGCAGAACCCAACAAGAAGCTAAAAGCCCAAAAAACGTAAGAAAATGTAAACTAAGCCCAGTAAAA
The DNA here is from genome assembly GCA_023539305.1 of Ilex asprella. Lineage (NCBI taxonomy): Eukaryota > Viridiplantae > Streptophyta > Magnoliopsida > Aquifoliales > Aquifoliaceae > Ilex > Ilex asprella. The sequence continues at coordinate 25,143,649 of CM042188.1, read as the reverse complement.
AATATTTCCCAAGAAAATGGAAAGCATGAAAAGACAAATTTGATTTGGAAGCTACAGAGTGGAAGAAGAAATTGAACTGTCTATGGGTTCCCAAATGATGCTGGATGAAAAAATTGAAAAGGGTACTTCATACCCGTTAGACTGAAGACCAAGGTTCCATGATGGGTCACCACTGTTGGGTTTTCGCTTAACAGTGAGGCTGGCTCTGCAAATGGGGTTTCCAAGCTTTGGAGAGTGTTTGGGGATGAAAAAGGAAGAAGATAGATGGAACGAAGAGAGCCACGAAGAAGAAGAGACCTCTCTACCCGTTATCCACATTATCCCCCACTCTCCCTCTCTCGATTCTCTCTCTCTTGAAGTTTACCAGCAAACCGGAAGCCAATGTCAACCACAACTTTTTTTTTTTTTTTGGAAAATTACATCAAGCTCCTAAGATTTTTTACTTAATTATTTAGATCCCTTATATTTAAAATATTACATATAAACCCTTTAAAGTCCGGAGTAAATTATATCTAAACTCTCTTACGTTTGTAGATATGTAACACTTAGATCCTTTAAATTTAAAATATTATACTTAAACAAAAAAAATTACTGTTAAAGATATAATATCAAATATTTTAAATTATATAACCAAATTTTATGCTCTATTATGTCATTTATTGAAACAAAATTAAAATAAAAAATCTATTTTTTTCTTTAAAAAATTATAATTAGTCCTGTTGATGCTAAAATTTGGACGATCTCCACATTAATTTGTTGGGTTTTGATCATCTAAAAAAGAAATCAGAGACCAAAAGAGAGTTTCGGATGTCGACTTTCCCATGCTTAAGTCAGGAAGTGAGTCAAATGTATGAGCTGCATATAATGATCAATATAAATGTACCAAAGAACTCAATTCGACACTCATTTGCATATAATATTACTATCTATTAAACTGAAACTAAAAACTCAAACAAATGATCAAGCTATAATAGACACAATATCTTTTATTTTTAATTGAGATAATTTAATCGTTTAATAAATTTTGTTAATTTTACAACTAATAAGGAGTCTATATATAATATTTAAAATTTGAAGGATTTAAGTATTATATGCTTACAAATTTAAGAGGTCTAAATATAATTTACTAACGGATAGAGCGTGAACAAGCTTTGGAGAATTTGTATATAATATTTTAAATATCAACTGATCCAAATAATTAAGTAATAAACCTCAAGAGTTTGAGTTTAATTTTCTCCTCTTTTTTTCCCGTGAACTTTAGTTGAATTCAAAATATTATTGAGATAGAGAATTATAAAATTTAGAATTAATTATGTTTAGATCCCCTTAGTTTTGTCACTAAATCACAAACACGGCCTCTATTTTTTGTATGGTTACACTTCTATTCCATATAAGTAACATATATGAAGCAAAATTGTGAAGAGGCCAATTTTTCTTATTTTTCACTTCTACCAATATTGTGTAGACTTACCACTCTCCCTTTCTCTGTCATTCTTCTATCAATTCTTTGTCCAAACACACGGTGGTACATTCCTGACCCAATCATTCAAGAATTCATGAATTGTTTATGTGGTGGTACACTAGCTATGGCCTTATTGTTTTCAAAGATGTGCTTAGTTCTTGATGGATATGAATTTATCTTTAAAGAAAAGTCAATGCATGTCCATGGTGCTAGAGAAAACTATCATGAAGTAGGCAAGAAAGTCATGGGGTGTACAATCTGGTGAGATACATCTCACTCAATAAATCCTAACTGCATCACTAATTCGCTCACCCAATTCTAGGATAATAGCTCAAACCAACTCTAGCTATTGAAGATTTCCACTTTCTGGGGCGTCTTATTTGAAAAGTAGCTGAAAGAACTACAATGGTAAAGGAGGCTGGAACCCTATTAAGGAAAAGAGTAAGTTAAGAACAAGGTAAGTAATTCCTCTCAACTCAATTCTAGTCAATCATTTTCATCTTTACTGGCTTAATCATCAAAGGGTCGATCCTCGGAGTCCCTCTCATCCTCGACTTTTTTGAAGGTGTCCGTTGGATATAGCCAGGCCATCAAACAATCTATTGGTACTGCTTTTGGGATCAACAGTTCTTAATCTATTGATATTGTAGAGCTTCATTTTCAATCTCTCTTCCTCATCCTTCGATAAGATCTAGTTATTATTTTATTTTTGTTGAATTAGATTGTCATTCTATTTTTTTATTGATATGCCATTGTCCATGTTTGCCAAAGATGAAACCCCAAATTGGGAGAGCTAGTCTTCAAATTGGGTGAACAAACTAATTGGCTAGATATGTTATGGCTACACCTCGATATTCTTGGAACACTTTTCTTTCTTTTTCTTTCTCTCTTACACACTTTTTGAATGAACATATACTAGAAAGTGGCAGTGTGACTTGAAAAAATGGGGAGGTGTCTATGTAATTAGGTCGAGTTGTAGAATAATATTGTAATTTTGTTTTTATTTTTAATTGCGATCACCCACCAAACCAATGTTATTAAATTCAGTCGGTTTAGTGTGTTAGCTTGGTAACCCATTAATCTAGTGTCAAATCAAGTTGAGTTAACATGTAGATCATTTTTGAATAAACCTGCAACTGATTGTCTAATAGTTATTTAATAGATTAGTAGTTTATAAACTATAGATTAGTTGGCATGTTGAAGACATGGAGGTAATCCTTCATCGTCCTCACAGGAGGAATCGGTGGGAGATTATCTTTAACATTCCCAGGATTGCGAATTGGAGAAACTAGTAAAAAATTATTTCCCTAGTTCCCCACGTTTGGTGTATTCTCTTTATTTATGCTAATATTTATCAATGAAAGAGGAAAAATATATTCATTTAGAATAACTAGAGTATTACAGTCTAATTAAGAAGATAAACTGCACAATAATAGTCTTATATATTAGGGCAAAACATAATAACATAAATGACTAATCTACCCCTAAAGCTAATATACTGGATTACTCTAACATCCCCCCTCAAACTCATGATGTGATAGCATCAAACATCAAGAGTTTGCCAAGATAAAAACAAAAGCGCGTGATAGTGTGAGATTTGATGGAAAAATTTGTCAACTACATAGTTGAAGGAAGATATGGGAGAGAGACTGTGCCCAACTGAAGATGATGGCGCACAAAGTGACAATCAATCTTTATATGTTTGGTGCGTTCATGAAACACCGAGTTATGAGCAATTTGAATAGCACTAGTGTTATCATAATACATAGGAATAAAAGTAGTCAAGGAAATGCCAAGATAAAAAACGCAACCAATGTAACCAAACTATCTCTGTTGTGGTAGATGTCATAACATGATACTCAGTTTCAGCAGAAGATCATGTTACAACAGTTTGTTTCTTGCTTTTCCAAGAAATAAGAGAATCACCGAGAAAGAGACAAAAATCAGTGGTGGATTTGTGATCGCTAGAGTCACTAGCCCAGTCCGCATCAGAGTAAGCACGGAGCACCAGAGACGAAGAGGAAGAAAATAATAAACTCTGATGTAACGTACCCCGGAGATATCAAAGAATCCGAAGAATAGGAGACTAGTGAAGTGTGGTAGGAACAACAACAAACTAACTAACCACATGAACCACATAAATAATATCTAGACGAGTAACAGTAAGATACAAAAACTCCAAAAAATAGTATGATATAAGGTAGGATCAGACAGGAGAGAACCGTAAGAGGAAGCATACCGAACATTGAGCTTCAAGGGTGTGTCAACCGTTCAAGTATCCGATAAGCAAGCACGCTGAATAACATTTAAGACATAGTTTGACTGAGAAAGAAGATAACCCTTGGGAGAGGAAGCAACCTCAATTCTTAAGAAGTATCGAAGTGGACCCAAATATTTCATCTCAAAATAATTCTGTAACTGAATTTTTAACAGCTAAATTCCTACATTGTCATCACCTGTAATAATCATGTCATCCACATAAAGTAATAAAAGAATGAAACTAGAAGGAGTGGATCGAAGGAAGAGAGTAGAATCATGATCACTAGCACAGAAGCCTAAATCACATATGACTGAATTTTTTTTTTTTGCAAACCATGCCCTTGGGGCCTGTTTAAGGACATATAAAACCTTATGAAGTTTGCACACATGACCAGGACTATAATACAACCCAGGAGGAGGAGTCATATAGAACTCTTCAGATAAATCACCATAAAGAAATGCATTTTTCTCATCCATCTAAGATAAGCTTCATTGACGAACAGCTTCCATAACAATTAGCGTGCGAATTGTAGTCATCTTAGCCATAGAGCAAAGGTCTCATTATAGTCAAGCTCATACTCTTGAGCAAATTCATTGGCCATTAATCAAGCGTTGTACCTTTCCACAGAACCAACCATCAGATTGAATTTTGATTTTATAAACCTACTTACAACCAATGGGGTGTTTACCAGGAGGTAAAGACACCAACTCCCAAGCTCGAGTCTTATGTAATGCAGAAAACTTCTCATTCATAGCCTGTTGTCAAAGAGGATCAAGTATAGCTTCCTTATAAGAAGTTTGTTCAGACAACAAATATATAGAAGTTAGAAAAGTAACAAGAGCTGGACCAACCAAACCTGTCAAGACATTTTCGAGTGTGCTGAGGGTAACGAGGAGTGTGATCCATGACGTAAGAATTTGATTGGGAGCCAATAGATGCAAATGAAGGCACAACATCTGTGGAGGAGACAGTGGCAGTCTTGCGAACATAAGTATGCACAATTGGGGGACAAGTAACAAACAAATCAGACAAAGAGGAAGAAGAGGAGGAGGGAAGATCAACCATAGTTATATCACCAACATAGGAATCAGGAGAAATATTAGAGAGAAAGGGATCAAGATAGATAAGATCAAATTTATGCATAGATGAAGAAATGTATGGAAAAGAGAAAAAAACGAATGTACTCCATAAAACCACGTAGCGAGAGACATAGAGTTTATGTGTTCTAGGATCATAACACCGAAATCTCTTTTGTCCCTTACCGTAGCCAAGAAAAACACATAAGGCTGAACGAGCCGAGAGTTTGGTAAGATTAACACTAGGTAGTAGAACAAAACATGTACATCCAAACACACGTAATGAGAAATAGTGAGGTGAGGGACAAAAGGGATTTCGACTGAGTTGTTAATCCAAGATTCGAAATCCCTTTTGTCCTTCACCATTAGCCAAATGCACACCAATGGTCTGATCAACTGAGTTGTTAATCGAAGTGATGATTTTAGCATTATTGACTTCCCAACTATTCTTTAAGTCAGCATATTTCTATGCCTTCGAATCTGTTGGAGCTTGCAAAACACCACTAACATAACTCAACTTCTATTTCCCCAATAAGAAATTATTCATAACATAAGACCAATATACATAATTTTCACCATTTAATCTGACACTAATAGCCTTAAGAGAATCAGAATATCCACTTGTCATAATGTTAACAAGGGGTCAATGCTCTCAGCAAAATAATACCCAAAATAAAACATAAAACAACAATAACACCAACAATCCAGCAATCCAGCAATAAACAACCATTTCTCAAATCCAACCACAAAATAGCAATCACAAAGCAATCGGTGCACTGTGAGGTAGGGAACAGTTCACCGATGCAAAGTAACAACACAAAACAACCAGCCGACACACAAGAAAGCAAAAACAATCACAAAATAGACCAAAGGGGTAAGTCGGTGCACTGTGAGGAGGCAAGCAGTGCACTATGAGGCAGTCAGTGTAGAAGGGGCAGTCGGTACACTGTGAGGAGGCAAGCCACCAAAACGCAGAAGACAGACCACCGAAAAGCCTCAAATCATACAAACTCATCCCAAATCAACTAAACTATCTTGAATCATTCAGATGAACATTTAACACTCTTAGTTGCACCTTTCTTGGCTGATTGGAACAAAAAAATTTGGTAGAAAGTACTGGGTATAATAGATTGAAGAATCTATACGTATTTTCCCCAAAATATTTAAAAAATAGAAACCCTTACCACATGAACTCAAAACCAAAAAGGAAGTACACCAATGAGCAGCCCATGAAAAACTGATCCTGATGGTGGTATTCATGGTCGAAGACTGATGATGTCATAGCCGACGATGATGACGTCAGTGCGTGCTGTTCATTATTGGTTCACTAGGTTTACTTCTAGACTTCAATCAAAAATTATTATTTGGGTTTAGAGATCAAAGCTCAGATATCATGTTAATATTTATCAATGAAAAAGGAAAAATATATTCATTTAGAATAACCAAAGTCTTACAATCTAATTAAGAAGATAAACTATACAATAATAGTCTTATATACTAGGGAAAAACAAAATAACATAAATGACTAATCTACCCCTAAAGTTAATATACTAGATTACTAACAATTTAGACCTTCTATTTCAACAATGTTTGTGGGTGTTGACTCTTATAAGTTTGTGGCAAATAGTGTCTCATGTAATTTTGTTTTTATTTTTAATTGCAATCACCTCCAAAACCAATGTTATTAAATCCAACCAGTTTAGAATGTTAGCTTGATAACACATTAATCTAGTGCTAAATCAAGTTGGGTTAACATGTAGTTCATTTGCAATAAACTCGAAAAGACCCTATAGTTGGAACAACGACTCGTTGACATGGTAGAGAGACCAATGATCCGATGGAAATGCTTTTCTTTTTTTAGATGGGAGTTTCAAAATTAGTTAAAAGAGTACGATTCAAAGTTAGTGGCTTCATTCATAACCCACACCCATTTTTGTCACAATGTATTATTTTCATAGTATATATAATTTTATAGCATAATATTTATTTATAATTACATTCTTATGTTTGATAGGATGATTGCTCCAACAATTTACCCAATGATCGAAGACACTTTGATCAAGTCCCTTTGTCAAGTGGATGTTCGGATTGGATTTAATAACTGTTGCTCCCAAGTTTGTTGTTATCGACAGAGGAGACTCAATCGACATACAGTTTTCATACCCTCTCATTTAATTGAGTGTAATCTTAATTAACTCAAATAAATAAATAGTCATTATTGTTGCCTTTCTTAAACACTTACTCAAAGAGTTCTGACGACTGAACTATTCAATTTGCTTTTCTTCACTTTCATCCTATTGCGTACTCTCATTCCCTTTGTTTTTTCCTGACAATTCTCTTTCTAATATCTCGAATGACTCCCAAGAAACAGAATCCTCCATCGTCAACCTCTTCTTTAATCCCCTTTTGCCAAGGTTTCCTGCTAAGATTAAACAAGCTACGAGTGACTCTACATACCATAGTGTTCTGATTCTTACTCCCATTTTAAGTGGGGTTCTTACTCTTGGCCCTTCTTTTAAATCATATGTTTGCGAAGGGTTCTCTAGTTACTACCTTGTCTATAAGGGTGAAACCTTAATGTTGAACCAATACCAACTCTCATGGAGTTAACGAACTAACCCATTTCGCTTGGGATGCTAGGTTGATTGGGTTACTAAGATGGAGGGTCACAATGCCTCTTAATGGAGACGTGTAGTCATTTTTTAAATGATCGAGCTTTCCACCTGTGATTTGCACATGAATTAGGCCAATTAGCGCAGCCACATGCTTCTGGTCTCAATCATGCAATGTCATGCTTCTTCCAATAGGCATGATGTCCCTAACCATATTGGACATCGTTCACTTCACTGGGCTCCCGACAGGTATAGAGGTAAATGTTTGCCTCTTTGCTGACAACGGTCATGAATTTTTCAATATTCCTTATAGCATAGGATATGGTGACCTCGTTAACCATTGTTGTTCTTCTCAATCCCTTACTCCTTTAGTAGAATATGTTGCCTTTCTCCTTCATTGGCTCTATCGATTTATTTTGTGTGTTCTTGGTTTTAAGGTGGCCAGGGAATAGTTGGGGTGCCCATTCAACTAGCCAACCAAAAGAAACTCGCCTTGGCCCCCTTTGTTTTAGGGGCATTTTATAGAAGTCTATTCAATTTGACTAAAAATAGAATCATCACCAGTTGTGGAGGCCTTTTCTAGCTCTTCCAAGAGTGGCTCTATGCCTACTTCCTTAAGGTCTAGCCCCTTAAAACCTTGCCTAACCTTAAGTACGAACCTTGGAACTATGCCCATTGATTTGTATTTGGCCCAGCCTTATACATCGAAAAGACCTTTGATTCCTATTTCAAAATCTTCTTCACCCTCAACAAAGATAGGGAAGACTTTTTATATACTCCTTTCTCTAAACTTCTCTATTATCCTTCCCTCATTGAGCCATTTTTTGTCGATCCAGACATTGCCTTAGATGAAGTCGAAAAATTTTAACGCCTCTTTTGGGGCAATGTCTTACTGCCTCAATATCTTCATATTAGAGGTTCCATTTATGCCTCCAAGTTCTCCAATTGTAGCTCTAAAACCTACAGTCATGGCCAACATGCTAGGCAATTTTTTCTGACCCAAAGCATTCCCTCTCCTACATGTACCCTTCCACCGATGAACTTGCATGTGAGAGGATGAAAATAAAGTCCCATATTTTTGTCCAACAAATTTCACATGCTTATGAGGAATTACTAGGGTCTTTCAAATTCTTCCATTGGGTCTCCAATCCATCCCAATCCTTATTATGTCTAGAGTGGTTGCAAAATATCTCAGCCTTGTTCTTCGTTCATCCCGTGGAAGAGTATATATATTCATGGCTTTGTTTTAATAATAGGCAGATAAATGAGACTTCTGCCATCCGAAAGAAGAAAATACCTGAAGCTATGGTTGCTACCCTTTCTCCCCCTACTCCTTCCAATAAAGCCAAGACTGTCTTAATCAAGAAGCCAAAGAAGAAAAGGCATAGGGATTCTTCCTCTAAACTATTGCAATCCATCATTGATGCATATTACAACACTACTCATCTTTCAAAGAAGAAGAAATGTTCTCCAGCAGTTATCAAGGTGCCCTTAGTCAACATTGTTGCCAATCAAGGAATTGAGGAAATTCCCCTTATTCACAAAAAGGATGAGTACTCTTCCTTCCTCAAATGTCCAAAGAGAAATAATTCTTACAGAGACAATTCCCCTACTTACACCAACTGACACTCCTTTTGGAAAAGGGCAAGAATCAATCCTTTCACCTTTAGACAGTAGGGACATACTTATTAGCAAACTTATCCCTTTAACCAAGCAAACTGGCAAAAGGTTCAAGGTAGTTGCTAAGGTACAAATCATACCCCTCAAGTCCTTCATTCTTTATTCACTTTTCAATATGCCTTCTAAACTCTTATCCTTTTCTTGAAGAGAGGAAACAAAAGACCAACTACCTTCTTAGAGCACCACAGTCCTAAACATCCCCTATCACCCTCTTTAAGACAAAAAGCCAATGCCTCTCTAGAGGCTCAAGAAGATACCCTATTGGTGATCGTAGTAGCCGCCAATCTTGTTAGCCAATTCATGCATTATCTGCTTATCAAAGACCAACCAATAGTCAGTCGACATGACTCTTCTGTTGCAACTGTCATCAGTTTTGAGGTACCTTCCCACAAGGATCCTGTCATTCCAAACTTAGTGCCCCCAGTTGAAGATGCAACTAACTCTCCTACATTGAAAAATCCTCAAGGAGACTACTTATGGGGGATCCCTGTGCCATCAAGCCTCAATGATCCCATAGCCAATCCTGATGGCTAACCAGATTAGCTAAAAAAATCCTTACCATCCGCCTCTTCTGTGAACCAAGTAACCTTACGGCATTCTATCCACTTTCTTACGTTTACTTTGTGTTAGTTCTCTAAAATTTTCCCTCTTTTTCTATCTTTATAGTTAGTGCTTGAGTCTACATCTCATGCCTCTATCTCTAATTCTGAAATTAAAACCATCGACCAAAAGGCAGATGAGTTTTTAAAAGCAGTGGATTATGTGTCTACTTTCATAATCTCTCTTCTACCCATTGAAGAAGCCTTGCAACAAGAATTTTTCCTCTTCTTCAAATTGCTGGAGCTCTCCTTTAATCAACTTATTGAAACTAACCTCCCTTCTGTAACCTCATGTCTGGCCAAGTTTTGTGCTGCTTTATTGACTTACTTTACAGAATAGCAAAAAAAACAAGTGGCCTACATGAGTGCTCACCTACAGACAAAAGTTTCTTAAGCCTGCTATTTCAAAGATAAGGTGAGGACCAAGATAAAATTTGTCTACTCTGCGAATGATTTTTCTCCTTAGCTTACTCTACACAAGGAGAAAGTGGAAAAACTAAAGGAAAAAGATGCCATGCTACTTCGGGAGGAAATAAAGCTTAGAGAAAAACTATCAAGGATGGAAGAGTAGAGGTATAAGATAAGACAAGAAAGAAACAATCTGCTTCTCAATACTAAGGGACTACTAGCCACCCACCAAGATAGAAGTGGTAGGTTATTGGATGCAACTGAGAGTTTGAAACACGCCCAACAACAACTATGAGTACAGTCGAATGAATGGGACACCTTCAATCTTTATTTTTCTTTATTTGTTTTTTTGTGGATTTTGATCTCTCTTTTTATCTTGTATATTACACCTAGACTATTTGGTTCATTAATAGAAAATCCGTCCTTTTTTCTATTTGTGGCCCACATGCTCTTTTTATACTTGATTTCATTTTGTGTAGTAAAAACACTTCATCAATCCAGAGATGACCAGATCTCTTAAGTAATCTTTACTTAGCTTACAAGCTTAGCCTCCGGGTCTCTTTGGTTATTTAAATAAATAAAAGAAAAACACTTCCATGGTTCTTGAATTGAATTTTCATTATATAACCAAAGTCATTTTAGAGCCATTAAATAATGGCAAACACACTCAGGAAATCTACATCCAAACTTTGCATTTTATGTCTAAAAAAGAGATACACTAAAAATCAACACTATGACATAGAAGGATTGATTAGTACTTAAAAGTAACATTTTACTATGCCTTTTTTAGACTAATTGTACTATAATGGAGTTTAAGTGATGTCATTTCCGGTCTTAAAGTGAACAAGTCAATAACAACAAATATCACATTTGATTGTAACACCAGCGCATTAGGGAACAAAATTGGAGAAGCTTGGAACAAAGCAGGAACGTTCGAATGCCAACTAACATTCGAACGTCCACTGGAACAAAGACATGACCAAACTGTAAAGACATGACGCGTTGCAGCAAAGAAGGAAGTGCACTTGAGTACCACGTTCGAACGCCAATCACGTTCAAACGTCCACTGAAGACCTAGGTAATGAGTGCTAAATGCCAAGTCCTGTATGAAGTATGGAAGTGGGTTTCCTCAGAAGACCACAGACGCTTGAGTGATATGGTCAAACTCCATCTGTTGTTCGAACGCCCATAAAGTAAAAACAGAAGACACAATCGAACGTCCCTACTGCAAAAAACATAGATAACGTTCGAACAAAAACTCACGTTCGAACGTTCAAACGTTCTCTGCCTATAGTGTAGTTGGTCTTTCATTGGGACTTGGGTGGCATCCACTATTCATTTATCCTTTCCTATCTTCCCCCTCTCCTTCCTTGCCTATAAATACTCCCATTTGGGGAGCTTCAGGGGAACAACTTTTCTCTTGAAAATTAAGGTGTTGTTTTTGGGAGATAAGTTTGGCACTAGACCAACATCTCTTCATTTTGTACTTGTGTTATGTTTACATGAAGCTTTTATTTCTTGCATTTACCTTTGCACTTGTTATACCAACTATGATGGAGGCTTGTACTCCCCTTGTAGTTGGATATTCAGTCTTTTATTTACTTAGTTTTTACATTCATGTTGCAGCAACCATGATGGAGGCTTAGACTCCCCTTGTGGTTGTACTTGCTCTTATTTACATATATCAAGAGAGATAGCTCATCTTTTAGTTGTGGTGGAAACCCTCCAAAATTAACTAGCTTTCTTTTACTTTCATTGCTTGAGCATCCTTCTTTCTTAGAAGAGCGAAACTCTTCCACTTTTCAAGAGCTTTGCCAAATTCGTAAAGGGTAAAACGCGATTCACTCATTCTTCGTTGAAAATTGGCTCCTTGGTTGTTGTTCTTTTATTTTGTAAGTTCTCTACTTGGAGGGGTGAACATCACTCACTTTTCTAGATTTACCAAAGCCATGAAGAATGAGTAGTTTCTCATTTACTCTTTAGTAAGAGGTGAAGGGCATGTATAAATTATCCAGAAGTTATATTTGTGCTTTGTTCTAATGCTTAACGTTTATATCCCCTTACTTATTGGATGATTGATTGCATCTAAAAAAGTTAAGCTACTTTGTATAATCGTGGTTCTTTCTATGACGCGGATGACTCTTGCACAGAAAGAATCGTTGTTTCAAGGCAAGTACTTCAGTTACATCTTTATGACTACCCTTCAATCCTCCCCATTATTGTGCTTCATTTAAAAAAGGAATATTAATGTCATGGTTAGATGTCTTGTAGAAACACTTACTTGTTTGTAGACGGGTTAAGTCTTGGCACAAACAATTCTTGTAAACTTCTAGAAAGATATCGGAACCATGTTCTTAATTATCGCAGTCTATCTTTATCTTCTGATTAACTTGCCATTGACATAGGAGTTAATTGAGTTATCAAGCATAAATATAATAAACTGGATAATGAACTGCATGCCTAGATCTTTGAACTAAAGAATGACTTTCTTTTCATTTGAATCGATCTTAAATTTTGCCTAGAAAACTTTCTTGGAAAGAATTTCATATTTAATCTAGGAAAATCTCTAAAATTCACAACTCTAAATCACCAAGGTTAAACCAATTGGTCTCCTCTATTGCTTGCATGGCTTGCCTCTTGATAAATTGTGGCTTCCACTCTTAGAGGCTTTATCAATCTTCTGAACGAATCTTCAGATACACCCCAGATATCCAAACTTATTTGGCTATCCCTTTTTGCACCCATTCTTCTTATCCTTCATACTACTCCCAATACATCAATAAATGCCTTTTATCCTTTTTACCTCTACACCTTAGGTCCTCCTCTCTTGCACTTACTGGCATTTTTCCACCATTCCAAATCCTTTCATAGGTCTCATTAGCTTGTTTTGGTAGCCAGTTGCCACTTTGAGACTTTTTGTAGGTCTTGCTAACATTCTTTTGCAGAATTCACTTCTACTTATCTCTGTGGAAGGAACTCAAACTTAGCCAGGTCATGGTAGATCTGCTGCAGGCTCTCATTAAGGCCCTTATCTAACTGCCATGTTCCATTGCATTAACCCATGGAAGTTAGATTCCTGTGATAGAAATGGGCACATGAATTATGTGTATTTGCATAAAAAAGATTAGCATCTGCCCAATGTACCTCCATCCCTTTTCTTCATTCATTATCACTTTCTGATAAGAAGATCTGATCCTGATGCAAGGATGATGAAACACAATCATTTGAATGTATCTAATCTCTTCTAAAAAGAGCATTGAATTTTGATGAAGAATCTACCACAAAGAATGTTGTTGTAGTGTCCCTATTGCCCACTTGAAGTTGTATAGACAAGATACCTTTGTAGAAGATGATCCTCCTACAAAGTTGCTAACTGTAATCTCAGTGTGAAACAAGTCCTTCTCCTCTTTGCTCATGACTTAGCATCCTTCAAGGCAGAATGTTCACCACTACCCCATTGTCAACTAGAATTTTGTTAACTGGTTGACCATCGATATGGGCTCAAATATACAGTGGCCTCAGATACTTGGATAATTCCTTCCTAAGAGGGTTAATACCACTCAATTTGCTGCTAGTCTCCTTGTTCTATGCTTATAGACCTTCCATCAGGTCTAAATTGCTTCACAGTCTCTGCAAACACTACTATAAAATCAGTGCTATATTTCACATCTCTTACTAACTGATGTGGCTGTCCTAGCTTAGCCTTGAATGATTTAGGTAGAGCTAATATCGTGTTACATGGTGCATCATCTTTGAGGAAGGACTCTATATCTTCAAGGTCTATCAACTCCTCATCTAAGGGCATGCCTTTGTCTTCTTCTATTTTCTCTTTTTCTTTTGCTGATGAATCTGTAGATTCTTTTTTTGTATTTCCTGCAGAAAAGTCCAATATTTGTTTAAACTCAAAAGAATTTTTGGTCCAAAATGTCTTGCTTAGTCTGGACCTCTTTGATTTCTCCTTTGTCTAAGTAGGGTTTTTCTTTCCCATTGGTGGAATGGGGCTTAAGTAAGCCTCCAAGGAAGTAGGATTTTACTTGTATATCCAAGCAACAGATTTCCTCTGTTCTCTCCTCTTTTAGGCCTTATTGAGTGCTTGGTAACATGCCCCAAATAGAAACTTTGAGTGTTAAACTTGATGCCATTTCTCATCATATACCTTAGGGAGATTTACTATTCCGGATCCAGCTTTTGTGATAGCCTCAAATCTCTCTTTTCTTTTCTGAGATTGTTGTTCTTAGTGCCCTTGCTTTCTAATCTTTTTTCAAACAGTTTCTTTGGTCATCGATGGTCCAACAGAATGGTCCATTCCTTATATTCTTTCTCTTCTTCCTTGGTGTTGGTGTTTGGTACTCCTTGTATCCCTCCTAATGTTTGGAGATAACGGGGACCAGGCTGGTATCTTTCTATGATTGAAAAGATACCTGTATCTTTACCATCAAATATCTTATCATAACCATTGAAAATTTGCACACCCGCGTCACCTTTGGTGTTGAATCGGAGTCGTTTGTCAGTAAAATCTCTCATTATTTCATCTAGTGGGATTGCATCTAGTTTGATTATCTCTTTAACACACTTAAAGCATATAACTTGTGACTCTTCCTCTTTGAGGCCAGGCCTATTATGGACTGTAATTCTCATTTTGGGACCAATCATCTCTTTGCTAGCCACAGAACTAGCAGCCTCTTGTTCTTCTGCACATTAATAGAAACCATATTAACACTTACTTCTCTAGGAAAATGATCTTTTGCCTACTTACATGGAATCCTCCTCTTTTTGTGGCATATTAAGCATTTCTTTTTGTATTAAGTCTTGTACTCGATTTCTAAAAGTAATACAATTTTTTGTTGAGTGCCTAAATGAGTTATGCCATTTGTAGTATTCTTTTCTTTTTTTTTTTTGTGTTTTTCTGGTAAAATACTATTTTCTTGAAACAGGATTATGAACTTTTGGTTGATCATCCAATCAAAGCGAGTATCTGCCATGGACAGGTCAAATGAATACTATCTAAAGGTCTAGGGTGCATCTCTTTTTTAAAGGGACAGTTAGATGGCGTGTCAACGAGATCTTTTTTAGGGTATCACACATGATTGGTGATTTCCCTATGATCTGTGTCACATCTATTTCAACCTCTCCATTGAAGTCTTGAAAATAAATTTCAAATGAACTATTTTTTCTCTGTTGTTCTTCTCTAAGCAACATTTCATATCTAGTAGTCCTGGTCATGAGTTCAAATAGGTCTTTGAATTCCATTCCCTCAAATTTCTTTGTTAATTAGAAGTCTAAGCCATTTTGGTCCAACTTTACATATTCCACTTTAGGTAAGTAAACATGACATTTGTTTTTAGCATTTTTAAACCTGTTGATGTATTATTCTATAGATTCATTCGACTTGTGTCTTAATTTGGACAAATCTGCCATTGAGACCTCTAGTTCTTTCTTAAAGAACTAAGCATGAATTTCTCTTCCATCTCTTGTCATGTTTGAATTGAATTAGCCGCCAAGTTAATGAACCAAGCAAAAATAGTTCTCGCTAGTGATTGTGGAAACAATTTCGTTTTCAAATTCCAATTGTGTCCAACTTATCCACATTAGAAAGTAGTTTTTTTACATGTTTTATCATGCAATGATTTTCTTCACTAGAGAAGAGATGGAATTTTGGGATTTTATATCCCTTTGGAAACTCCCAATAATCAACTCATGGTGGGTATGGTTTCTTGAACAAGGTCCTCTCCGTTTTTCTCATACCAGGACCTTAAATGTCTTGAATCAATCTACCAGTTGGTTTCTATTGAAAGCCATATTATGGTAGCCATTGATGTGTTTGCCTTGATCAAAGGGTTGCCTCCTGTCCCTAGGTTGTACTCTTTTATGGGTTCTAGTGGAGGCATGGCATGCCTCTCACTACCTCTCCTAGGAAATTTAGGGACCACTCTTGGTCCATTTCTCATCCTAGGATTCCTTCATGGGAAGTCTTCCATAGGTTCTCCATCAAACACCATGTTAAAATGATTTTGGTGTGGAAGACCTCGTCTTTCGTTAGTAACCATTGATGGTGGCCTTTGAGTTTTTATAGGGAATACCACAGGAATGGTATTTCTTTTATCCACCAATTGGTTCCTAATTGTAGTGCTTCACTTCTAATTAAATGATCCTAAAATTGGTGTTAGGCCATTCATTAATTCATGCATGACATTAACTAATTTTTGCCTAATGCCAGAATTAGGATTATGCAATACCTATTTCAAGTTTTGCACAAACTTTTGCATTTTGAACACTATCTAGGCCATTGGACTGGCCATTCACTGGATTTGTAGACCACAGGATGGGTTCTTGAACTTGCTTTATGGTTTTCATCAACTGGTGTCATTTGCACAGTTTCGTTAGTCCCAAACACAATCTCATCTTACTTCCTTTTTCGCACCATTTTCCTTGATCCAAGTTTAGAATATTGTCCCACAGGGCGTGCCAAAAGATTGTTGCTCCAAAATCTATTGTTATCGATAGAGAAGACTCAATTGACAGATAGTTTTTAGGCAATTGCTAGTGATGGTTTCAATTTCCTTATTTAAGGACTTCCTTAGATGAAATTTAAAGAAATAAGCATATAGAATCATGAATTAATAAAATAAAATCACTTTACTAATTCAATCAAAGAGTTTTTAGTTTACAAAAAAAAAATGATCTAATAGCCTTGATTGCAACAGTAACTACTTCCTAAAACTAACCTAACAATACCCCTAAAAATGCTTAGATAATGGGTCTTGTGGGGGTTTGAATGTATCATTCAACTTCCACATTTTCTAACTTTTATAGCCAATATCTTCGATGGTTATCTGACTTGTAACTCCCAGACAGTTATTCCACTTTCAAATAAAACTACGTCTGATCATCTCTCGTCTTTTTTTAGATTTTGTCACACGTGGCTTATTCTTTAATACCCCAAATTCGCCAAGTGTTGGTGCATCGAAAAAGGGATTCACTTACAACCAGATAGGGTTGATAATTGAGTCATACCTGTTGAGGTCATTTGTTTTTAAACAAGCCTAAAAAATTGTTCAAGTTTGGCTCGTTCATTGAACAAGTCCAAAATAAGCTGAACCCAAGTATTTTCATATATACGAGTTGAGCCTATTCATTTTGAGCCAAGCTTATAAAGCTCATTTTCTAAACGAGCCTAAAAAAATGTTTGATTTTTGCTCATTTAAAAAATGAGCCGAGCCTAAATCGAGTCCAGAATGAGTTGAATTCGAGCCGAGCTAGAGTTTCTCAGTTTGATTATCAACATACAAATAGACCAATAAGAGTATCTCTACTAGGCTCTTCATTCTCATTCAATTCTCTATTTTAGAAAGTCAAATCCTAAAATTTAATCTCCAATGGACTCTCTATTTTGGCTCTAAAAAATAGAGAGTTTAATTTTACTTTTTACATTTGGAGAGTTAAAATCACTCTCTACTCTATTGTTTTGGACTAGAAAAAGTGTATCTTTGTCTTTTGGTTCAAGACAGTGTTAATATATCTCAATTTTGTCAAACCCACTTCTTCCCTTTGTTTGAACCTCTAAATGGATTTCTCCGAATAAAGTAAATTTGACTTCAAACTATGCAAGCACAACATCAAGATTTGACTATTAAATTATTGCTCCTACTTGTTTACCTTGTTAACTCTCTATTGATTCCATTCCAAAATCAATAGATTTCAAGTAAGTTGGTATATATATAAATATATATATATATTTATTTGTCAACAACGTCTGTGTTTGGTTTATGTATCT
>CM042188.1:25085342-25125378 GCA_023539305.1 Ilex asprella | reverse complement strand
ATATATATATATATATATATATATACACATTGTGTTTGGTTTATGTATCTTGCTTTGGAACAATTTATAGATTAATATTTGTTAAAATAATGGAGGCAAAATGGGAGGGAAACCGAATTTATTCCCAAAAAGGACAAAATACAAAATGATTAAATGATAAGAATAAGAATTCCTATTGGAGTGGTGTTTAAAAATTAACTCTCTATTTTAACTTTTTACAAAAAATGCTCTATATCTTAGAAATAATGCTCTAAGTGGTTGACTCTAAAAAGCAAGCCCAAGCTAGTTGAATTCACTTTTCGATTAATCCAATGGGTTACTTACAGAAAAAAAGTTCTTCTAGTGGCTGGTCTTCTTTGGAGAATAATTGGGTCAATAGGTCCAAACACATACTTCATTGTGGTTATGTCACTATGGTTGTATCATTGTATTTGTTTTTATCATGTATATATATATATATATATATATATATAGTGAAAGAGAGAGAGTCCTAATTTGGAGAGAAAAATCAACACACCATGGTCATTACCGATGAATCCAATAAATGTCACCAACATTAATTTCACACGATCAACAACAACATGAATTCTTTAGATTTACAACAACAAAGGATGATTTTCTTGAAGGCAACGACCGACACAACCTCTCAACAATACATTGCAAAGAAGACTAATAAATGTGCTTAATGATACCAAAAATAATACCAGAAATAAGTTGAAGGATATCTCCTTGTCTCATCTACGACAAGGTTCAATAACAAGGTCTAACCCTTGATCTCCAGTTGCACATCCAACTTTAGGCAAGGTTGACCAGGTCGTCCATATCATCTCATGAGGAATTTCAGTATTTTCTAGTCGAGTCAGGAATCTTATCTCATGTATGAGCTGAAGAGCTCTACAAATGCCCAAGCTAAAAATCTCTATAAGCTAAAGAGCTTATCTTATGTATGAGCTGAAGAGCTTATCTTATGTATGAGCTGAAGAGCTCTACAAA
Organism: Ilex asprella; assembly: GCA_023539305.1. Lineage (NCBI taxonomy): Eukaryota > Viridiplantae > Streptophyta > Magnoliopsida > Aquifoliales > Aquifoliaceae > Ilex > Ilex asprella. Next base: position 25,124,385 of record CM042188.1, on the reverse strand, counting down.
AGAATGAGCTTAAAAAAACTATTACTGAAAACTTATCTGATGCATGAGCTGAAGAGTTCTATAAGGGTGTGAGCTGAAAAACTCCGATTATATAAACGAGCTTAGAAGCTTCATTTGTGCTCAACACTTCAAAACAATTTGAGGACTCAAGATTTATTGTGTCAAAATTTTGCAAAAAAATCATCAATCTCAAATATTCACAATTATCCTCTTAAAAGAGGTGTTCACAAAGTTTAAAGTAAGGGTATCTAACTTGTGCTTATCATTGTTGGAATCTCTTTAGGTGATTTGTATTCCATGAGTGTGCAAAATCTTTCCCTTCTTCAGTCTGCAACTTGTAATTGCCAAGTTTGACAATTATTTTCACTATGTAAGGCTCTTCCTAGTTGTGGCCCAGTTTTCCTTACCTTGGATCTTTCCTGGCAAGTAATAGCTTATTTAAGACTAGGTCCCCCACCTTGAAGCAACTACACCTGACCCTTCGATTGTAGTTTTGCGTTGTTCTTTATTGGTAAGAGGAGATTTTTTGTAACACCTTATTCCTTCTTTCATCAAAGAGAACAAGGTTCACAAGCGGAGACTAGTCATTCCGGTCAGGATTGAAAAATTCAGCTTTGGGAAAAGGAAGCTCGATCTCTACAGGAGCTACGACCTTTGTTTCATAAGCTAAACTAAAAGGTGTTTCATTTATGGTTGTTTGAGCCATCATCCTACATGAGTGGCGAACACTCAATATTGCATTATTTTATATCCTTTCACATCCAATTTAGGTTTTCTAACTAACTAACTTGATATTGGTGTTACAGTAATTTTAGGTATAAACATGGAGTTTTAGCATCAATATAATGACAAGGAACAAGGTGGCAGCGAGTTTGCTTGTGATTAGATGAAATCGGGGGGCCTAAAAAGTTAATTGAAGAAAATAGAAGAACTACAGGTTGGAAGACAAAATGTAACAACCCACATTTTCTTTTATATATGTATATAGATATATATTAAATAATTATTGTAAAAATGTGGATATGTATAGTGATGTGTGTATGAATTTGGTAGATTGGAAAAGTAGAGATTTAGAATGTTGGTGGAAATAATAGTTGAAATTTATTTTTAATAAGTGAAAATCTAAAATTTTAGGTCCTAGAACTTGTATTAAATAGGTTTGGTGTAGAAATATGTGTTGGAGAGGTTTGGTATGGATTTGGTTGGCTTAGGAATGGATTGGAAATGGAAAAAGGGATGAAACAGGCTATGAACAGTGCACGTGAACAGTGCACTAGCTGCAACTTCAAGTGCAATTTAGACATTGATACAGTCAATATCTCTCAAAACTCAAAACATGAAAGTTGTAGATCTATTTTTTTTAATTTCATAGCATCTTAAATTATCTAAATCGGAGCTCAAATGAGAGAGTTATGCCCAGATAACGAAGCGATGTCAAAACAGTCCCATTTAGCTTGAACAGTGCACGTGAACAGTGCACTGCTGCAACTTCAAGCCTGTTTTAAACCTTGATTCAGTCAATATCTCTTAAAACTTAAAACATAAAAGTTGTATATATCTTTCTTATAATTCCATATCATCTTAAATCATCTCAATCGGAGCTCGGATAAGAGAGTTATGCCCAGATAACGAAATGATGTCGAAATAGTCCAATTAGCTTTGTTTTGCATTTAACGTCTCCATTTGCATCCTAAATCAAAATATAAGAATAATGAGTACATTTAGGCTTCAAATAAGTATAAAAGGCTTTAATAAGCACCCTTAATCACCTTTTATTTGCAAACATCGCAAAATTTCATTAATAGCCGGTTCGGATTGGTAAAATAAAAATTATAGTGTTTCGGGTGTACGTTGACTTTGGTTTTGAGATAAATCATAAAAATAAATATTTTTAGGTTAAAATAAAATTTAAAAATGAATCTGGAACGTCAAAAAATCTTAGCATAGTCATATAGATCAAATTGGAATGTTTAATGGCAAAATCGTAAATTTGGAGACAACCCAAACAGCCCATGAACAGTAAAATTTAGGATTGGTATGTCTTAAAACCTCATTTTCATCCCATTTTCTCCCATTCTACCACTCCACTCTCACCCCAAGCCCCTTAGAACCCTAGGAGAAGATAAAGGAGAAGAAGAAAGGAAGAAAAGAGGTCACTAGAACATGGGTTTGGCTTGGAACTTTGGATTCAAGGTAGGAGTTTTCTCTCATTCACTTACATTGAGGCTAGGGTATATATATGTATGTTTTGGCTATCAATAGTATATATATGCTATGGAATCATCATCTCGTAGGTTTTTTTTACAAAGATTACATGTTTTGAACAAAGTTAGGGTTTAATACCCATGAAATCTCTTTTCTAGTTTTAAAACCCTAATTATTGGAGAGTGATGTATTTCCTTCTTAAATGCTTTCTTTATTATGAATTTCGAAACCGTAGTGCCTTGTGATGGGTAGAAAAATAATGTTATTGTGATCTCATGTATTTTTCTTAGTTGGTTGTGGAATTGTTGCATGATATATTTTGGGGATTTTGGATAGATGCTTGTAAATTGAGATAAATGTTGGAATTGTATGCTTGGTTGGGTTGTTTACGATGCACATGAGTGACAGGTTCCTTGAAAGGATGCTCACCCCTTCTCACGAGGTTCCCGGTAAGGATGCTTGAGAAATAATGTAGTGATTGGTGAGAGGTTCCATGTAAGGATGCCCCTCCATTCTCAAGAGGTTCCCAGTAAAGGGGTGGAGGTTACCACAAAGTATGTCACCTACCGAAAGAATTGTTGGGAATTGTTTATGGCCATTAATGATTATTATTTGTAAGCGGTGCTCGTTTATTCATTTAAGAAATGTTTTTAAATAAACTTGAGGTCTTTTTTTTAAATGTCACTGCTTTATTTCAAATTATGTATCTATGTTATGTTAAAAAAGAGACCGACCATTTTAAATGCTTTTCTAAACCTTGTATGGGTTTGGGAGAATTTTTTTACAGAGCTTTGTGCTCACCCCCTACCGCTAACACTTTTCAGATTACCCAGTTTAGGAGGACATAAGGGTCGAGGAGGACATAAGGGTCGAGGAGCCCGCTACTTGGGAGACTCCACTTGATGGGAGTGTGAATCCCGAGGTGGACGCATAGAGCGGCCTCCTTTCCTTTTGTACTAGAATAGGACATTCTTTTGGAATATTGTATGGTCTAGCTTCTTTTGTTTATGTCGCTGTGCTTCTTTACTTAAATTTTGAGATGTAATAGCCATAACTTGGGCTTATTCTTTTGGATAATGTTATAAATATTCGTGAATGACAAATGAAGCCTTGTTTCTTATGGAATTATATTAGTGCTTTCAGGATATGAATGGTTTTAGAATGTAATGCCGTCCAGGGTGTGTTTTGGGGCGTTACACAAAGAGACAAGGTTCTACCGGTAGTTGAGCTCATAGAAGTTTATAAGTTTTCATCAGAGAAGTTCTACCAGTAGTTGTATCATGTTATATCGGTAGCTGAAGCTCTAGTGCTTTTATCAGAAGAGTCCTACTGGATTAACTACTGGTAGGAGAAGCAAAAGAAGTTTCACAAACTCCTAACAACAGAGAACTACCGGAAGGTCTACCGTGCCACAAGTATGTCGAAGTAGACATTACATGGAAACTTAATTAAAGATCAGATTTTTCCAAATATTTGGGGATTCTCAACTAATGAAGAGGGGGTTAATTTTAGCATTGATATCTTTCAAAGAGTTGGAGATTCCCCTTCCAAACCATTATAAATAGAGACCCTTAGAGGGTGGAGATATACGTTTTGAGTAGTTTTTCTTTTAATTTTCTAAAGATTTTTTAGGGTTTACTCTAAAAATTCATTTAATTTATTTGTTCAAACAACATTCAATTTCAATTGTATTTACTTTCAAAGATTTGTTATTTATATCCAGTTTTTCAATACAAGCAATCAATTTCAATTCTATCTTTACTTTTTTGCATCTGATTTTGTCTTCTTTTAAGCTTTATGTCAGTTTCATTATCATGAGTGAGTAGTTTTCTTCTAGATGATTTGAAGAAGGAGTCCCAAGCCTATGAAGTAAGGTGTATGCCTTAATTAAGCTAGGGTTTTAATATTTATGTGACTGATTGAACGGGTAAAGCTTTCGAAAATCAAATTGGTTTGCATATGTCGCTACTATTTGTAGGCAATTTGGTTTGTTACAAATAATTATGGTGTTTCTTGCTACCTTTAGAGTACCGATTCTTTCATCACAAACCATATTTCAATTGTTATATTAGTTCTTTCCAAGTTTTTAGTTGAAAATCATCTTTCTCTAGTAGTTTGAATACAAAAGAAAATGAGTTGTAGATTTAAGGTAGAAACTCTTATTCATAGGTGAGACGAATTCTAAAGATTATTTAGTTTTTTCATTTATTGAATTTCAGTTTCATTAGTAGTGAACTCTCAAAATTCTTGAACTGAATGAGTTTTTCATTTTATTTTTCTTCACCTTGGATTCCAATTCTTTCCCTAAGGAGATAACCTTGGATTTTTGTTTAAGTTACTACATAATATCTTTCTCTTACACTTGGGAGGTTTTGTGAACATACAACCCCTTTAGAGGGCAAGGAAGTTAACGGTTATCTAAGGTGATATAGAGATATTTAGGTATGTCTTGTGATTTTCATCACGAGCCCATGTGTATATCTCTGTTGTAATTTATTTCTTACTTTCTTGCAATTTTAATTTTTAGGCTTAGCACATTTTCATGTGGGAGAGAGACCAAGTAGACCGACTTGTTAGACTTAGATATGTCTTACCACCAGTTATAGGTATGGTTGCCTCGAATAACAACAATGACATTCATCCACTCATTATTGTACCAGCAGAGAGTAATGGTGGGAATAATCCAGTTGTAGTTCCACCTGGTCAGACTATGAAGGATTATCTTCAACCGACCTGCTCTTCCTTGCCTTCTTGCATTGTACTTCCAGTACAGGCACACCAATTCATTGTTAAATCGGGGATGTTCCAATTGCTCCCTCAATTCCATGGAATTTCAAGTGAAAATTGTTATCTCCATCTCAACGAATTTAAGGAAGTAGTTAGTACATTCTTGAAAAACAATGTGCAAGACGAAATAGCTAGAATGAAACTTTTCCCCAATTCACTTAAAGATAAAGCAAAAACTTGGCTAAATTCATTGAAGTCACGAATGATCTCTACTTGGGATCAAATACAAAAAGAATTTTAGACTAAGTTATTCCCCGTTTATAAAAATACCAATTTGAAAAAGTAAATTCAAACTTTTGCTAAGAAATCAAATGAGTAGTTTTATGATTGTTGGGAAAGATTTAAAGAGCTCTTAAACTCAATTCCGCATCATGGCTTTGAACTGTGATAGATGGTAACTTTCTTCTATGAGGGAATTACCCCTGCATATTGTCAGTTCATCGACATGAGGTGCAATGGAAAGTTTCTACATAAAATGCTTGATGAGGGCCTTGATTAGTTTGATTCTTTGGCAGAGAATGCCCAATCTTAGGACATCTCAAACCTTGCTAATCGATTAGCATCATCAGTAGAGCCTCAATTGTCTAGTGAAGGAAAATATTCATTGAGAGAGAAAGATGAGATCTTAGCCAAGATTGCTAAACTTTCAACGAAGGTGGAGAGTTTAGGGTTACAAAAGGTCAATGAGATGACTAGAGTGCCCAATATTGATGACCCTTGTTTGATATGTGAGTAATCTATGAATGAGTTCCCAACTCTGCTTATATGTAGGGAAATGCAAGAGCAAGTTAATGCATTTAATCAACTAAGGTAGTCATTTTCTCTATACTAGTACTTATAATCCAAGGTGGCAACACCATCCCAACTTTAGTTGGAGATCCAACAACACTACGCAACCTTAACAATACTCCCACCACGCATCAACCATCACCAAATTATGGCGGTCCCTCTAACATTCAACAAGTCCCTCCGCAAGGATCGCCACAACATGGGATTGTTTAGAACCTGACACCACCACCACAACCACAAGCTCAAGGATTTGGCCTTCAAGGTTAACCCGTTGTGCCTCCTTACCAACCACCTCACAAAAAGAGCATAAAAGACTTATTACAACAACACATTCAAGCTTAGAATAACATCACAATCAAACTACTTAGGCTTTAAATGAGATTAGGTCACAAATCATAAAGATAAACACAACCCTAAGGGCACTGCAACAGGAGAAAAGGAAATTCCCTACTTAATCTAAGAGAATCTCAAGGGTTAACACATGATTTTGACCACTGAGAATGTTAAACAATTGAAGTATGTTGCTACTCTTAGGAATGGTAAAGAAGTAGATAAGAGTATCATACCAAAGGTCTCTAAGCCTACAAAAAAAGAAACCTCATGTAATTTAGAAGGGACTAAGCTAACTGATGTTGTTGAAAATAGTAGTCCTATTCCTACTCCTTACCCTCATAGATTGCGTATGCCTGTTAAGTTATTTGATACATCTAAAATTCTTGAGATTTTTAAGCATGTGAAAATTAACATTCCTCTTTTGGATTCAATTAAACAGTTACCATCTTATGACAAGTACCTAAAAAAATTATGCATAGTGAAGAGGAAGATAAATGTGCAAAAGAGAGCATTCCTCACAGAGCATGTATGCTCCATCTTAAGGAAGCATGTTAAGGATGCATTTTTAAGCATCTTAAAGAAGCACAACTAGATTTGGGTACAAGTGTGAACCTCCTTCCCTATTTCGAATATGTGCAGCTTGGATTAGGAGAATTGAAGCCAACACCTATCACACTCCAGCTTGCCGACAGAAGTGTAAAGATGTCATAAGGAATAGTGGAGGATGTTCTAGCCTAAGTGGGGAAAGTTTACTTTCCAATTGATTGTATTGTTCTTGATACTTGTCCTCTTGCTAACCTATCTCCTCAGATCCTTGTTATATAGGGATGACTATTTCTCACAACCTCTAATACCTTAATTAATTGTAGGAGTGGATTTATAAATTTGAAATTCGAGAATATGACTTTGGAGTTGAATGCATTCAATATTGGAAGGTAGCCCGATGATGATGAAAAGTTGCATCAAGTAAATTTATTAACACCATCATTGAGCAACAAACAGAAGAGTCAGCTGTCAAATAATTAGAGAACCGTTATGAGGAAATAACTATTCAAGAAGAAGAAGCGTTTGCTTTAGGTTTGTGGGAGCCTAAGTTTGAATAATTAACACCTATAGAGAAGCATGCTCTACCATCGACTGTTCATCCATCTAAGCCTAATTTGAAGTCACTTCCATCCACCTTGAAGTATGCTTATTTGGGGAGTGATAGTACTTTTTCGGGTGGAATATAGTAGATTTAAAGAGTAATAGACCTCTTATATACACCCATAGGATCTACCTAGAAGATGATGCAAAGCCTACCCACCAACCACAACGGTGATTGAATCCCATAATGAAGGATGTGGTTCGAGCTAAATTTTTTAAGCTACTTGATGTAGGAATTATCTTTCCTATTGCTGATAGCAGTTGGGTGAGTCCTACACAAGTAATCCCCAAGAAGTTGGGAATTGCCGTGGCAGCTAATGAGAAGAATGAGTTGATTTCTACAAGGACAGTGACCAAGTGGAGGGTTTGCATTGATTATAAAAAACTGAATTCATGTACCCAAAAGGACCATTTCCATAACCATTCCTTAACCAAGTCTTGAAAAGAGTTATGGGGCTTGCGTTTTATTGCTTTTTGGATGGGTATTTGACCTATAGCCAGATGAAGATCAGGAAAAGACAACATTCACATGTCCTTTTGAAACGTTTGCTTACCTAAAGATGCCATTGAGCCTTTACAATGCACCAAAAACATTTCAGATGTATATGATGAGAATTTTTAGTGATATGGTGGAGAAGATTATCGAGATTTTTATGGATGATTTCTCTATGTTTGGTGATTCATTTGAGGGTTGCTTGGAAAATTCGTAGTCAGTATTGCAGTGATGTGAAAAAAAGTTTTGGTGCTTAATTGAAAAAAATATCATTTTATGGTGACTCAAGGGATAATCCTCGGTCACATTATGTCAAAGAAGGGGATAGAGGTAGATAAAGCTAAGGCTGAGTTTATTTCTAACCTCCTTGCCCATAAGTTTGTTAAAGATATCTGGTCATTTCTTGGTTATGTTGGGTTCTATTGGCGGTTCATAAAAGGTTTTAGTGCCTTGGCACGACCTTTATGCCATCTTTTGGCCAAGGATGTTTCCTTTGGATGGACAACAGATTGTGAGGCAGCTTCTAGAGATCTAAAAAAAATGCTCATTTCACCTTCAATCGTGTAACCACCAAATTAGGAACATTCTTTCAAGCTCATGTACGACGCAAATGATTACGCGGTTGTTGCAGTGCTAGGCCAATGTCATGACAAGAAACCCAATGTCATATAATATACTAGTAAGACATTGAATGAGGCTTAGATGAACTATACTACCACCGAGAAGGAGTAGCTAGTAGTTGTTTTTGTACTTGATAAGTTTAGGTCATACGTTATAGGGTCATATATTATTGTTTATACTGACCATGCTGCTTTGAAGTATTTGTTGACTAAGTTAGATGCCAAGCCTTGGTTGATTAGGTGGATTCTTATGCTCTAAATATCATCATCAAATATAAGAAAAGAGTGAAAAATGTGGTGGCCGACTGTCTATCGAGGCTCATGTTCGAAGACACAGACACTCACTTTCCTATCCCTTTTTCGAGCTCATGTGTGACGCACATGATTGCATGGTTGTTGCAGTGCTAGGCGAACGACATGACAATAAACCCCATGTCATCTAATATACTATTAAGACATTGAATAAGGCTCATATGAACTATACTACCACCGAGAAGGAGCAGCTAGCAATAGTTTGTATACTTGATAAGTTTAGGTTATACGTTATAGGGTCATCTATTATTGTTTATACTGACCATGCTGCTTTGAAGTATTTGTTGACTAAGCAGGATGCCAAGCCAAAGTTGATTAGGTGAATTCTTCTACTCTAAGAGTTTCATATCATCATAAAATATTAGAAAGAAGTGGAAAATTTGTCATTCGACTATCTATCGAGGCTCATGTTCGAAGACATAGATGCTCACATTCCTATCCCTTTTTCGAGCTCATGTGCGATAAAAGTGATTATGTAGTTGTTGCAGTGCTAGGCCAATGGCATGACAAGAAACCCTATATGATCTAATATACTAGTAATACATTGAACGAGGCTCAGGTGAACCATACTACCACTGGGAAGGAGCAGCTAGTAGTAGTTTTTGTACTTGATAAGTTTAGGTCTTATGTTATCGGGTCATCTATTGTTGTTTATACTGACCATGTTGTTTTGAAGTATTTGTTGATTATGCAGGATGCCAAGCCAAGGTTGATTAGATGGATTCTTCTACTCTAAGACTTTCATATCATCATCAAATATATGAAAGGAGTGAAAAACGTAGTGGACGACTATCTATCAAGGCTCATGATCGAAGACATAGATGCTCACATTCCTATCCCTTTTTGAGCTCATGTGCGACGTAAGTGATTACGTGGTTGTTGTAGTGCAAGGACAATGGCATGACAAGAAACCCCATGTCATCTAATATACTAGTAAGACATTAAATTCGGCTCAGATGAGCTGTACTACCACTGAGAAAGAACAACTAGTAGTAGATTTTGTACTTGATAAGTTTAGGTCATATGTTATAGGGTCATCTATTGTTGTTTATACTAATCATGCTACTTTGAAGTATTTGTTGACTAAACAGGATGCCAATCCAAGGTTGATTAGGTGGATTCCTCTACTCTAAGAGTTTCATATCATCATCAAAGATAAGAAAGGGAGTGGAAAATATGGTGACCGACTATCTATCAAGGCTCATGATCGAAGACACTGATGCTCATATTCCTATCCCTTTTTTGAGCTCATGTGCGACTTAAGTGATTACACGGTTGTTGTAATTCTAGGCCAACGACATTACAAGAAACCCCATGTCATCTAATATACTAGTAAGACATTGAATGAAACTCAGATGAACTATACTACCACCGAGAAGGAGCAACTAGTAGTAGTTTTTGTTCTTGATAAGTTTAGGTCATACACTATAGGGTCATTTATTGTTGTTTATACTGACCATGCAACTTTGAAGTATTTGTTGACTAAGCAAGATGTCAAGCCAAGGTTGATTAGGTGGATTCTTCTACTCTAAGTGTTTCATATCATCATCAAAGATAAAAAAGGAGTGAAAAATGTGGTGGCTGACTATCTATCGATGCCTATGATCGAAGACACAGATGCTCACTTTCCTATCCCTTTTTCCTTATGAGAATTTATTTAATTTGAATGTGATTGTGCCATGGTACATTGATATTGTGAATTATCTTATTATAGGGCACCTACCTAGTCGTTGGAGTCCAAGGGATAAGAAGCGATTCTTGGTCAAGGTGAAACAGTTCTATTTTGACAATCCATATTTGTTAAAAACTGCCCTGACCAAGTGATCAGGAGATATGTGCCCAATGAAGAGCAGAAGGACATGATTGTTTTTTTCCATTCAAAAGCTTGTGGAGGCCGTTTTTCATCAAAGAAAACATCAGCTAAGATTTTACAATGTGGTTTTTATTGGCCTACTTTATTTAAAAAAAAATTTACATTTTGCAAGCATTGTGATAAATTTCTACAATTAAGAGGAATGACCAGTAGAAATATGATGCCCCTCACGACCGTGTATGTGATGGAAATTCTTTATTGTTGGGACCATTGATTTTATGGGTCCGTTCTCTATGTTTTTTAGGTATGCTTGCATTCTTTTGGCAGTTGACTATGAATCTAAGTGGGCAGAGGTTATTCTAGCTAGGACCAACAATCATTAGGTTAAGATCAAGTTTTTTAAAGAGAACATTTTGTCAAGATTTGGGATGCCTAGGATAATAATTAGTGATGGTAGTCTACACTTTTGTTTATGCCCTTTACTAATCTCATCACCAAATATGGGCTTAAACATAAAGTGTACATATCTTACCACCTACAAAATAATGATCAAGCTAAGTTGGCCAATAAGGAGATAAAGTACATCTTAAAAAAGACAGTCAATCTTGATAGAAAGGATTGGTCACTTTGGTTGACACTTTTAAGACACATTTAGGTATATCTCCCTATAAGCTAGTGTATGGAAAAACTTGTCATCTGCCTATTGAGATGGAAAATAGAGCATATTTGGCCATCAAAGCCTTGAACTTCAGTTTCAAACTTATTGGTAGCCATAGAAAATTGGACTTAAATGAATTGGCAGAGATAAGAAAAGATGTATACGAGAGTACTTAGATTTATAAGGAAAAGGTAAAAAAAATTCATGATAAATCCATTTTAAGAAAGACCTTTGAGCCGGGATAGAAAGTGATTTTATACAATTCTTGTCTTTTTCTTTTCCCAGGTAAGCTACACTTCTGATGGACTGGCCCTTACATTGTGGGTACAATTTTCCAGCATAGAGCTATAGAATTAGAGAATCCTCAGATTGGGGAAACTTTTAAAGTGAATGGTCATTGATTGAAGCCATTCTTGGAGGACTTTCCATTAGAAAAGTCAATGGAGGACCTCGTTGATCATGTGTATCTAGATTTTCCTGCTGAGTGATCCTCTCACTATACATATTTTCTTGTATACTAGTTAGTTATCTTTTTTTCTTTACCTTTATTTTTATTTTGTAGTTGAATTTCTTTTGGAGCAAGTTTTTTAGGTGACCTCGTTCCCTACTCTCTCTCAATTGTTCTCTTGCACACATTTGTTTCCTTTATATTAAAGATAATGCATAATTCAAGTTGGGGGTGAGAGTTTACACCACTATTTCTGTTTTTTTTTGGTTTCTTTTGATTATTTGATGCTTCTAAAAAATGAAAAGAATTCTAATTTATATATTTTTCAGATCGTGATACTAAAGTCAAATCCCTTGAGAACTTCACCTTGTTGATGGTAATTTGAGACAATTGCACATGGGCTTTTAGATGGAATTTATGATATGCTTGAGTACGATGCTTATACTGTCATTAAAAACTCAAATTTTATGCACCATGATCATCTAGTTCTTGTGATTCTTTGAATTGGATTTTTACCTTCCAAAGTTTGACATGTGTAGTGGAGACAAATGTATAACCTTGTGAGTATAAAGACTATATATTGGAGGGTTATATTACAATTACTTATGGATAGTTCTTTCATCACTTCTTTCAACGATCTCATTATAATTGTTTTGGTTAATGTATAAACAATGATTATTTGATTGTGTCTCTATCAATGGGAAAACTCTATTATTGTTCTTAGAAAAGAATTTTATGCCATCTTTGGATAAATTTGAGCCTTGGCCTGTTCTTTCTTAAAATTTTTCCCTCTAACCGTGATTGAGCCTGTTTGAATGTTCAATTCTTAGCTATAAAGTTTAACCAAGTCAAGAAAGAAATATAAATATCCTACCTTGGCTATCCCTTGAATTGCTAAGTCCTTACCAAGCAAATTTGGAGAATTATGGGGGAAGTTCAAACATGGGCAACATGGAAGGAAAAGGGGAATGAATCAAACTGAAAAAGGGAAGGAAAGTTTCAATAAAGTGCTCAATGAAAAAATGGGGGGGGTGTTTAAAATATTGGATTGAAAGAATAAAGGTTTGTGAAAAAAATGATGAAAAAGTTCAAAAGAAAATACAATAAGAAAAATCTTGGGATAGCATTTTGAATTCTAAATCCTTCATTTCCTTAAATTCACCCTTAGCCCCATTATAGCCTTAATAAAGCCCTAATTGATTTTGAAAACAATGGGGAAGTGAATTACATGGTTGGATAGGGAGACATATCAATGATGCTATTCATTCTGCTTTAACATTTTTTCATAAGATAATGCAAGATTGATTTGTTTCATAAAACCTTCATTGATAGGAAATAAGTGAGATATATTTGTATTGTTAACATAAATTCTAATCGTATATACTTTAAGTGAAACAATCATGATAGTTGGAGAGATCTATTCTGAGGGAACTCTGGGAGAATTGTTGTCAAAACTAGTTTTTGAGAGTGAGGAGGTATGAAAATTCTACTTGATGGATCTCTTGAATTATTAGACGTGAAACACACACACACACACAAACAAGCCCTTGATGATAATATGTGTCAATACCCTTACATTAATTTGGCTTAAAAGCAACCATGTGTGATTGGAATTGAATTCTATTGGCATATTATGGTTTTTGTTGCATTTGATAAAAGCAATGAAATCGAAATAGCTAAAATGGAGAAGTTTATAGGTATCTTTGTTGAAAACCTTCACAAGACTAAACTTGTCCACTATGGATCACTTAGGGGTTTAATGGCTTATTGCATAGGCTAAATGTCATCGAGGATGCCTACGAAAGTGGTTTTGTATTTACTTCTTTGTATCACTTTAGTGTTTTCTATTTTTGTGATGATTGTGAACTCCATAGCATAATTCTAGCTTTTACTTGTTGAACTACATTGCGTAGCTTTTACAAATTGTCATAAATTTTGGATCATTGTCTTTCAAGTACACAGGATTAAGTATTATTTGAGTCTAGAGTTAGATTTACTTTTATTTGTTGAAAGAAAAAGGAAAAAAAATCAAAAAAGATTTAGAAAATACGGGATTTTAAGGAATTCTGGAGTCCTACCGGTATGTCGTGCATCTACTATCGTTAAAATTGGAATATTGAGTTTTGCTACTAGTAGGTCGTGTATCTACTACTGGTAGGAGTTAGATCTGTGGCTTTTAAACGAGGGTTTTTTAGGAATTCCAAGGGTTGCCTAACTCTAACCCATTCTTTTCATTGTAAAAGTCCCTCTTGCTCAGAAAAACTGGGAGAAATCTCTTCTCTAAGCCTTGTACTTCAATAAATCTTTGATTTTTCCTTGATCATTGCAGCAATAGCCGCAAGAAAGATCATTTCTCTCTCTATGTCTCTCTCTCTCTCTCTTTCTCGTCTGTTGAGCCCTTCCAGGTTGCCTTTCTTGTGTGGGTCCTCTTAATGGCTCTAGTCTTTCTGATTTTGGCCAATATGGCCAAGACTAGGTCAGGGATGGACACTAAAGCCATTACTCTAGGTGCCTCCTCCTCTAGGCAAATGGTTATGAAGAAAAAATTGAAGAAAGAGAAGAAGGGGAAGAGAAAAGGAAAAAAAATGATGAAAAAGCTGAAGTCTAAAGAGGAAAAAGAGTTTGTTCACTCTCTACTAAAAAAAGAGTGGCCCACAAAACATGAGGAGAGGGGTAGGCACTCTTTGAAGGTTCTCACTTTGCTCATGGTCTCTAAAGCGTTGGAGTCAGACAATGAAGAGTCTGATTCTATTGTGGAGCTCATTTGGACTTGAACTGAGAAGCCTGAGTATGCAGGCTCTAATATCTATCCTTCGATTATTTCTCTAATTCAGATGATGAGGCTACTAGTTGATCACAGTGGATTACTCTAGGTTTGAAGTTCGAGTCTTAGTAATCTAGTTTTTGTCTAAGTCTAATAGAAGAACCTGTAGGATGCAGGCTTAATTTTGAGTCCTTTGAGTGCCTACTGTACTTGAAAGGCTGATTGGTTTTAATGAATATATCATTTGATCTTATTGCCTTGTGTTATTTTAGATTTATGATTTATAGTTCTCTTGTTTTCATTTTTGTTATGGTTGTTTTGAGAATTGGTTATAATCCATCTTTGTTCTCTTGTTGATGCTTGCTAGGGACTAGCAACGCTTAATTTGGGGGGGGGGGTGTGATGAGCACTCAATATTGCATTATTTCATAGCCTTTCACATCGAATTTAGGCTTGCTAACTAACTAACTAACTTGTTTCACTTTGTGCATTTTGTAGCTTAACCCTTCATTTTGGTGTTTCAAGTATTTTATGTATAAACATGGAATTTTAGCATGGACATAATGGCAAGGAAAAAGGTGGAAATGGGTTTACTCGGGATTAGATGAAGTCAAAGGCCTTGCAAAGTCAATTACAGAAAAGAGAGGAACTATTGGTATGTGTTCTATCGGTAGGAAAATTGAAAGACAAGGTTCTACCGGTAGGAAATCAGTTCTACCAATAGTTGGACTCACAGAAGTTTATAAATTTTCATCAGAGAAGTTCTACCAGTAGTTGTATCACGTTCTACTGGTAGCAGAAGCCCCAATACTTTTAGTAGAAGAGTCCTACCGAACTAAATATCGGAAAGAGAAGCTATAGATGTTTCAGAAGTTCCTAACAGACAGAGAACTACAAGTAGGTCTACCGTGCTACTTGTAGGTCGAGACAGATATTCCCAGGAAGCTTAATTAAAGATTAGATTTTTCCAAATCTTTTGGGGATTCTCAACCAAAAGAAGAGGGAGATAATTTTGGGATTGGTATCTTTTAAAGAGCTGAAGATTCTCCTTCCTAACCAGTATAAATAGAGACACTTGATGTGACACCCCAAAATCCGGAGGTCATTAATTAACCGTTGACAACCCGTCAACCTGCGGAAATACCCGTGGATGTCGCATAACTCGACATCACGTTCAAAACATCCAAGTCAAACACACCATGGTTCATACCCCATTAGGGTCCAATTTAGTCATTTAAATGAAGAAAATTTGAAGCCCAAAGCTTGGAAAAATAATTTTAAAATTTCAGATTTTTGGACTGGCTACCGGTAGGTGTACACTGACTACCAGTAGGTCGGGTAATCTTAAAAATCTCTACCGGAAGCTACTTGTTAGCTACCGGTAGCTAGAACCCTTTGGACTAATGACTACCGGTAGCTAGAGATCTTCTGGTCCACGACTACCTGGTGACTACCGATAGTTGCTACCTTCTGGGTCACGACTACCGGTAGTTAAACCCAGATTTTGCCCATTTTCATAGTTTTTTATTTCCAATTTATTTCAAAACTTCTCAAAACTAACCAACACATGTACAAACCAACTCCAACTCATATAACATGAAATTTACATACCAAATATAGTTCATGTGATTTATATTACAATTTCATACCAAGTATTGTCATACTTAATTTACAAAACTCAAAACAACAAGGCCGCATGCCGGCCCTCTTCACTTTTGGTGACTCGAATGTGCTCTGTCCATTGGAGTATACTCCGCACCTGAAATGTGTTCCCGTATAGGGTGAGCCAACGCCCAGTAGAGTAGATCCTACAGAGGCTACTCCCCCCTAGATGCTTATGCTCATGTAATATTTACATGCAACATATAACCAATTCATTCCATACAAGAATATGTATTCAATGTTGGAATGCAACAATGCCATGCCATGAAATGAGATGATACTCACTCACGCACTTCAACCCGAGTCTTCACCGACTCCTACAACACAATGCAATGCACTTGTGAAATGACTCGTCACTTGACGAAAACCCCATCCAATGATCGTTTGAAAATAAAAAAAAATTTAATTATAAAAATGACATCATTGATGGTTGTTACTCATTAAATGAGCACTTTATAATTCAAAATCTTATGTCTTTGTTAGGCAACATATTTTGGTATCACAACCGCCGGTTCAGTACACCATGACACTTTTCTAGAATTTCACCGCCGAAAAGTGTATGAATCATGTGGCCGGGTCTTGCACCCGAGGGAGTGTCTATCCCTTCTTGCTATACCCGACACAAGTTTTCATGCATGCAACCATGAGACTTAATTGGATCTTCAATCCAATTTTTTCGAGCCCACCCATCAAGCACCAAGTTTGGTGTTGATCACCATGCACCCACACACCCACACTCATGCAAATAGCTCATGAATGTGATGCAATGAACATGCCCAACATGTAATGAATACCAGCACCCACACACCCACACTCATGCAAATAGCTCATGAATGTGATGCAATGAACATGCCCAACATGTAATGAATACCACATGAGCAATATTTCCCACACATCATCATAGTCCATGGAAAAATTATATCTTATGCATATAATTTTCATACTCCATCATGCTCAATATATATCAACAAGCATAAGTGCACATAACACAACATGATTAGCCATGTTATTTCACCAAACAACAACATTTAAACATCCAAGGCATTTCATCAAACACCTTAAGGGCACCAAGTCATATAATCGCATAACTCTTTTACAAGCATAAATATGTAACACATAGCATGCTTTAAGATTCACCAAGTTACAAGAATCTATTCAAGCAACTCCCACACGTCAAAATAAACTAGAAATTGGCCCAATCACTTTCTATCTTCATTTCCTCATTTCCATAACATTAGACAAGTATAGGGCTAAACTTAACATTAAACCCTTAGTCTACCAACATCTAAGGACAAAATAAACCAAGGTAGAAGGATCCCTACCTCAAATGGAGTGTGGAGAACTCCAAGAACACCAAAATCACCCCAAAAATCTTGATTTCCCAATTCTCCTCATTTGGATCTTCGGAGAAATCTCTGATTTTTGGTATGTAGACGTAGCCCTCATCGCGTAGACGAACTTTAGTTCTTGGCTCGACGGATTCCGAGCGAAGAAATTTGGAAATCGACAGAAGAAAGGTGAAGAATTTGATTTTTTCCTCTTTTCTCTCTTCTCTCTCCTTGTGCAGCTGAAATAGCTGAACAAATGCAGAAATATCCCAATTAAAGCCCTATTTATAATTTTCAAGACTTGGCCCAGATTGTGCCAAGTGTCCCTTTAATTTTAAGAAAATTTTTAAAAATTTATTTTTAGGAACCTTTAAATTGTCATTCGCCATGCAATCGCCTCGAACGACGTACAAAATCCGATTATCTCAAAATTCGATGAAATTCGACAAGGTGACTAGATTTTGCGATACAAGTCTAACGGCGAATTCCGTTTCCTCATCCGAGGACTAGAACATGAGTATTTTAAATACGCATTATAGTGGCAAAATGATCATTTTGCCCTTAAAAAATTCAAAATTTTCTGGGTTTTACACATGAGACTCGAGATATACGTATTGAGGAGTTTATCTTTTATTTTTCATGTTAAAGAGCTTCAGGGTTTACTCTACAAAATTTTATTTAAAGTTTAGTTTACTTATTTGTTCAATCAACATTCAATTTCAATTGTCTTTACTTTCAAAGTGTGGTTATTTACATTTAGTTTTTCAATGCAAACAATTAATTTCAATTCAGTGTTTATTTTTTTGCATCTGATTAGGTCTTCTTTTAGGCTTTACGTCAATTTCATTATTATAAGTGAGTAGTCTTCTTTTGGATGATCTGAGGAAGGAGTCTCAAACCTATGAAGTAGGGTGTATGTCTTAAACTAGGGTTTTAACATATATGTGATTGATTGAATATGCTATGTTTTCGAGAACATAATTGGTTTGCACACGTCGCTATTATTTGTATGCAATTAGGCATGGTACAAATAATTTTGGTATTTCTTTCAACCTTTAGAGTACCGATTCTTCCATCATAAACCATATTTCAATTGTTACATTAGTTCTTTCCAAGTTTTTAGTTGAAAATCATCCGTCTATAGTAGTTTGAATATGAAAGCAGACAAGTTATAGATTTATGGAAGAAACTCTTATTCATAGGCAGGAAGAATTCTAAAAATTATCCAGTTTTTCCATTTATTGAATTTCAGTTTCTTTAGTAGTCAACTCTAAAAATTCTTGAACTCAAAGTGCTTTTTCATTTTAATTTTCATCACCTTGATTTCCAATTCTTTCCCTAAAAAGAAGACCTTAGAATTTTATTCAAGTTACTACATGATACATTTCTCTTATGCTTGGTAGCTTTCATGAAAATACAACCCCTTTGGAGGGCAAGCAATGCCTGGAGCACACTTGTGAGGTGGTCAACCCACCAGCTCTTCAAAACCTCCAACCTTGTTTTTAGAGCTTTGATAATTGTTTGTATGGTGACTTCAACCAAACCATTCGAATAAGGATGAGTTGGAGCTGTGAAATAATTTTTTATGCCAAACTCTAAGCATTAGTTTATGAAGGTTGAGTTGTCGAATTGCTTGCTGATTAACCCCAAAAAGTGTGGAATTAAATTAGGGTTTAGGGTTAATATTGTGTTAATTAAATTAAAATGATTAATTTGAATAGTATTATGAATAATGTTTAATTTGTATATTTTCTAGAGTTTTATACATAATTATCAAAATTTGGAAGGACAAAAATGTTAAAGTAGCACCACCATCCCAATGTCAAAGTCCACAAGTTCATCAAGGAGGATCCACCATAAAAACTAGAGGCTTAGCATTGTCTGGACGGTGGCTAAACTACATTTACCCTCTTCTTCTCCAATTAGTTCAAAAAGGCGATGGAAAAATCCGATTAGCTGCCCTGGTTGTCTGTCGCCCCTGACCTCCTCCCCGATGCTTATAAATAGCCGAGTTCAATCATTTTTCAGGGGGACTTTACGAGAGAAGAAAGAAAGATCTAGAGAAGAAGACCCTTGCCCTAAACACTCATTAGCTAGAAATTCTCTACTTCTACATTTCTTTTACATCCTTTTTACTTGGAGGGTTGAACCTCTCCCACTTTTGTGCCCTAGCTAGTAATAAGAGTGAAGGTGTTTCAGCCATTCCTTGGAGAAGCATTTCTTGCTTTGTTTTTGAATTTGTGTTGCATTGTAATGAGATTAATATATTCTTCTTGGTTGTCTATAGCAATGGATTGTGACTAGTTTGTTTATACTCTTTAGTAAAGGGAAAATACATGTATAATATTGTTTGTGTTATGGAAATGTCGATATTTTATCTATGCGTTAATATTTATACCTCCTTTAATTGATGGATGGTCATTATTATTTTCGTTCAGTATTGTATTACTGTATGATCCTGGTTATGAGTACTGAGCTAAGTTTACTGCTATATATTAGTCTATCTATAAGTTATTATGTACTTTATGCATGATACGATGATGCACATAGTTGAGTTTTATGTAATAGTCGGGAGATCAGTTATAGATGGGGTAAATCTCGTCGTAGCTAATGCTTTTGATTCAATGCATAAACCGAAACTCTGTCTTTAATGAACCATTTACCCGCCAATTGAATAGCTATAGTAAACTTTTTGAATGGTGCACCTTCAGGTTTACTAGGATTATTTGGTTGTTGTATGGTACATAGACCTTCCGACTAACCTAATCAATTGTTTTGATATGGTTTAGTTTCTACATCAAACCTACCAATTATATTTCCAGTAAAATGGAAGTTAACTATTGTAAGGTGGCATTTTCATTGTCAAACAATAAAATGCATGTTGGATCCCTGAATTAAAGAGTAGTTTTTCAGTTATTGTTACCAAAAGTTTAGTTTAAGTATTTATTTGATAATTTTAAGTTTACACCATAAGCTAATGTAAAGCACACTATGTGCAAATCAATCTTACCATTTCTATTTTAAATTCCAATAGATAGCTCCCTACAGGTTCGACCTTAGACTTAACATATTAATACTATAATTTGACCACTTATACTTGGGTGTATGATTTAAATCAAGTCAAGATTTTGGCACCGTTTCCTGGGAGTTACGATGATTTAAAAAGAACAGGGATGTTGTCTAGTTTATATTACATGTGTATATACTATTTGTTTTATTTTTATTGTTTATGTCTTTTAAGTCATCAGTAGGGTCTTTAAATCAATCTAGTCTTTCATCTTCATCATCACAACCATCTTCGAACTCTTTTGAGTTAAATATGGCTAATAATAATCAAAGAAAACAAGAGGTGGTTCAGAATGCCAAACCTTTGAGAGAATATTTGCATCCTACACGCACTAGTGTCCCCTTATGTTTTGCTTTCCCCATAAATTCTTTGAATTTTAACATTAAAGTAAGGGCAATACAACTTTTACCTCAGTTTCATGGTCTTAAATCTGAAATATGAAATAACACTCTGGTTGTCTGTTGCCCTTGACCTCCTCCTTGGTGCCTATAAATAGCCAAGTTCAGTCATTTTTCAGGAGGACTTTGCAAGAGAAGAAAGAAAGATCCAGAGAAGAAGAAACCTTGCCCTAAACACTCTTTAAGCCAAAAACTCTCTACTACGACATTTCTTTTTACATCCTTTTTAGTATGAGGGTTGAACCTCTCCCACTTTTTTACTATAGTTGGTAATAAGAGTGAGGTTGTTTTAGCTATTCTTCGGAGAATGATTTCTTGCATTGTTTTTTGAATTTGTGTTGCATTATAATGAGATTATCTCACCCTTCTTGTTTGTCTAGGGTTATTATAACTGAAAATCTGTCTTTATTGAATCATCGACCTGTCAATCGAATAGCTAAAGTAAACCTTTTGAATGGTTCACCTTCAGTTTTACTAGGGTTATTTGTTTGTTGTATGGTACATAGACCTTTCGGCTAACCTAATCAATTGTTGTAATATGGTTCAATTTATACATCAAACCAACTAGTTATATTTCCAGTAAAATGGGAGTTAATTGTTGTAAGGTGTCATTTTCATAGTCAATGAATAAAATGCATGTTGGATCCCCAAACTAAAGAGTAGCTTTTCAGTTATTGTTATCAAAGTTTAGTTTAAGTATGTATTTCATAATTCTGGTTTGCACCCCAAGCTATTGTAAATCACACTATGTGCACGACAATCTTACATTTTCTATTTTAAATTCCAACAGATAGCTCCCTATGGGTTCAAACTCGGACTTAACTGAGTTATACTAAAATTTGACCACTTATACTTGGATGTATGATTTAAATTAGGTCATTTGTCATTGTTAGATACAATAGCTCTAGAGATTCCAAACCTACACACAATCGATTTCCAAACAAATTCTTTGATCTTCTGTTTGGTGATAGTTTCTAGTTGTTCGACCTCAGCCCATTTAGTTAAGTAATCAATCTCCACCATGACAAATTTGCACTGTCACACTCCAATGGTAAAGGGTTCTACAATGTTTATTCCCCACCGTTGAAAAGGCCACAGGCTCAGTATTGTGAGCTGCTCTAATAGGCAATAAGGGATGTTCGAATGCAACTGCCAGGTCTTACACTTCTTGACCATTTCCTTCGAATCTTTCATCATAATAGGCCAAAATTAGCCTTGCCTCAGTGCCTTGTATACTAAAGTACGGGCTCCAATGTGATTTCCACAAATGCCTTCATGAATCTCTATTGGCACATAATTGGCTTCTTTTATTTCCAAACACTTCAATAGGAGCATAGAACATCCTCTATTGTAGATCTTCCCCTGGATTACTATGAACCTCAATGATTTTTTTCGTAACGTTGCTGCTTCTTTCAGATCTTTGGGGGAGAACTCCATTTGTAAGTAGTTGAGGATGGGGCCCATCCAGCTCGGTGTGATATCTATTAGTAAGACCTCTTCCTTATCTTGGTTGAGGTGAATATTTGGTTCTTTAAGGTGTTCTACGGGGATGATTCTATCGAGACTTCCCTCTGCTGTTGCAGCTAACTTGCCTATGTCGTCAACTTGAGCGTTCTCAACTTAGGGTAATTAAACAACTTCTATGTGGATGAACTTTCTCAAAAGATCTTGTACAAACTTTAAATATGAACCCATCATGTCCTCTCTTGCTTCGTATTCTGATTTGGTTTATCTTATCATAAGCTGAGAATCATTGTGGATTAAAAGTTAATGTGCTTCCATAGAGTGTGCCCGCCTAAGTCTAGCTATCAAAGATTTATAATCATCTTCATTGTGCCCACCTAAGCCCTACCCCCACTTCCTTATACATTGGAGGCATCATCAACAAAGAGTTTCCATATTCAAAAGTCAGGAATGAAATCGAGCTTCTCTGGGTCCATTTCTAGCTCGGGGGTACAGGTGAACTCAACTATGAAATCAACTAGGACTTGTCCCTTGATGGCTATCCAAGATTTTAACTTGATGTCAAATTCTCCCAACTTGATGGTCCATTTGAACATTTGACCTGAGAACTCTAGCTTTTGTAAGACCAACTTCATAGGTTGGTTGGTCGAAATCTTGATGGAATAAGCTTAGAAGTAGGGACTCAACATTTTTGATGTTGTTACAAGTTTCAAGACTAATTTCTCTATCTTTGAGTACCTCTTATGTGCCCTTCTCAGAGCTCTGCTATTGAAATACATAGCTTATTGAGTCTTCTCTTCCTCCCTGACCAAGATTGTGCTGACTGAAAAATCTAATACAACTAGGTACAGGGTAAGGACTTACCCTTCTTGTTGACCGACAGGCACTGGAGGAGAGCTTAGGTAATTTTTCAAGCCTTAAAAGGCCTCCTTGCACTGGTCATTCCATTAAAAACCTATTTTTAGAACTTTGAAGAATGACTGACATTTATCGCTGGATTGTGAAACAAAATGGTTGAGAGCTACCACCATCCCTATGAGAAGTTGTACCTCTTTTATAGTGGTGGGGGATTTCATGTTGATCACTACTTTCACCTTCTTAGGATTTTTATTGATCCCTCTTCTATTTAATATTAAACCCAAGAACGTCCCAGCTGAGATCCCAAAGGCGTATTTGGCCGGATTGAGCTTTATCCCATACTTTCTGATTCATTGAGATGCTGGATGTGAAGCTCTGCCTTCAAGGACTTCACCAACATATCTTTGATGTAAACCTCCATTGTTGACCCAAGATTTTTCATGAACATTCTGTTCATTAGCCACTAATAAGTGATTCTGACATTTTTTAGCCCAAATGGCATGCCTTATAATAGAAGGTTCCTTGCTTGATTACGAATGAGATTTTCTCTTGATCATCAAGATCCATCTTGATCTGATTGTAGCCTTAAAAGGTGTCCATGAAGCTCAAAAGCTCATGACTCACTATTGTGTCAACTATGAGGTTGATTTGAGGCATAGGAAAACTATCCTTTAGACAGATGCAGTTGAGGTCGATGAAATTGATATATAAGCACCATTTTCCATTAGTTTTTTTTCACATGTACCACATTGGCTAACCATGTAAGGTAATCCACTTCCCTTGTAGCTTTGGCATGGAGGGGCTTGGTGATGAGCAAAAAATATTGCATATTTAATGGCCTCATTACATGCATTTTAACTCAAATTTTGCATATAAGTACTTAGAGTTAGCCGAAGTTAAGAAGAATGCTGAATTTTTGTGGTTGCAAGTAATTATAGCTTAAATGATGGATTTTATAACCTTGCAACTATGTGTGAATGTGTGGTGAAGATATAAACACTTTAGATGAGGATTGGGAGTTGAAGAAATCAAAAAATTAGAAAAGAAAACAGCAGAAACAATACCGGTATGTAGTATCGGTATGCCTCAGCCACTGGTGTTCGAAATACTGGTATGAAGTACCAGTACTCTTGAGTACTGGTATACAGTACCGGTACTGTTTGCTGAATCTGCCCCATCTATGCATATCAAGCTCTTCCATTTTGAGGGTCTCACCATCATGTCTCTCACACTTCTCTGACACGCCCGTAACACTGTTCACCCCTTTCACACCTATTCTTGGACTTTGAAAGAGAAGGCATGGGAGAAGGGAGAGAGGATGATGGATGTGTAGGCTAAGCCTGTACTAGGCTACCTAACTCATCCATTCAGCCTCCTTTTGATGGGAGGCCTTTCACACAGACCTGGGGACCCCTATGGACAAAATTAAAGGCTCTCACACTCCATATATTCGGCATTACACAAGTTCTTCAAGTATGGCTACCTAAGCTTTGAAAATCGAAGGAAGTAGAAGATGAATAGTGTCATAGAAATTTATGTTTTTGCATTTTCTTCTCCATTTCAGTTGTAGTTAGCTTTAAATATCTTGTAATTTTTATTTCTTGCACTTTAATTTTAGCTATTTAAAGTTCATTGCAAGTTTGGTTGTGTAACTTAGAATCTACCATAGTTGTATGAGTTTTTTCACTTGAAGCTTTTCTTAAAATGGGTATTGAATATTTTTCTTCTTAGTTTAAGTTTCCTTGCTTTATGTTAAGTTCTATGTTTCATTTCTTCATTATGTCTATTTACATTATGCATGTCTTTTCTTTTATTATGAGTATCTAGATTTTTAGTTGGCTAATCAAAGGGAGACCACCTCTTCAGTTTTCTATTTCAACTCATTTTCTTTCCTCCCCGGTGTACGATGGCTCAGTTTGACTACGTAAAGGATAGATGAGATCGTGAGTCTCTGATATTCCATAGACTTGTTACAGTTTATGCTTGGATCTTCACCATCTCGTCCCTAGTTTTAACGAATCAATCGTTCATCAGTAAACCGTTGGAGGAAGGTTTTAAGTTGACTTGATATTCCCATTGGAGTGAACCTTTTGTGTAAACCCCCACATGTAATAGAACTTGTACCAACTATAATTGATGTACAAATGTATGTTGTATAAGTTTGGGTTGGCTTTGGAAGGGTTTAGAATGGATTATAAATGAAAAATAGGCCAAAAAGGCAAAATTGGGCAAACACACCGGTACGCCAAGGTCTAGTAGGTAGGTTGTACCGGTACGCGTACCTGTACACTTTGTGAAAATCTGAAATTTTAATACTTGTTTGCCAAACTTTTGGGATAGACATTTCATCCTTCAATTGTTGTAAATGGACAATGGTAGAGTACCAATGGTGGTATGTCAGGCCTCGAATGGATCAATCAATTAAAGATATACTTAGCCCTCATATTTTAAAATTTCGGTAAATATTTACTTGGGTATTAGGATTAATTATAAAACTAAATATTTTTAGGTCAAACTAAGATTTCCATTAAATCCGGAAGGTCGAAAAACATTGGGAGAGGTAATATTGGGTGTATTAGAAGATAAAAAGTATTCCAGAATGAAAGCTTACTTTAGAGAGAATTTGGATAAAAAATGATCTTGGACACTGCTTAGTATTTTGACCATAACTTTGTATCCTGATATTGATTTGATCTGAAATTTTTACAGTTGATAGTAAACATCTAGGGATACAAAAGTGTATTTCATGAACATTTTCCAATTTGACCTCTAAATGGGTAAAAACTGTACTGTACGTTTCAGCAAAAATTTGTCAGTCAAACCATACCGGTACATGTTGTCTGAAGCTTGCCGAACAGTAAAAAAAAATTGGAATTTTTTGTGTCTTAAAACACCACTTCAAGACCCATTTTTCCCATTCTTCCAATTCATTCTCACCACCAACCTCTTAGAACCCTAGATAGACTTAGAGAGGAAGAAAGGGAGAGAAAGAAACACTAAGATCAAGAGAGATTTACACCTTATAGAGATCAAAACCTCAATTTCTCAAGAACACCATTCTCCACCCATATTCTTCTATATCTTCACTCCACTCTCACCCAAATATTTTATAACCCTAGGAGGAGATTAAGGGGAAAATAAAATAGAGGAAATAGGTCCTTAAAGCTCGGGTCTTTACTTTGAGCTTTGGATTAAGGTAGGGGTTTTCTTCTCTTTCTCTTACATTGAGGCTTGGGATTATATCTATATGTACTCTTTTGAGTTTAGATCAAATATATGTACTATAAAACCATTATTCCTTGGTATTCTTGCAAAAATTAACATGTTTTTAACAAAGCTATGGTGGAATAGCTCTTAAATCTCTTTTTCTTGCTTTCAAATCCTAGTTTTCAAGAGAAGTGAGTTTTCCTCTTGATTCTTCCTTGTTTTTGATTTCAAAACTCTAGTGCTTTGTGTTAAGTAATGAAATGATATTTTTGATGATCTATTGCATTTTTCTTCGATTGTTCTATGGAAATGACACATTTGAAAGATTGGGGATTTGTGGAATGGTTGGTTATTTGAAAAAATTATTGGTATTGTATTTATGGTATGGTTGTTTGAATGAACATGAGTGAGTGGTTCCTTGTAAGGATACTCATTCCTTCTCAAGAAGTTCCTTGTAAGGATGCTCATGCCAAAGAGGCAAGACTTTGAGGGTGAGAGGTTCCTTGTAAGGATGCTCATGCCAAAGAGGACAATATTAAATCATGTGTGGGGTATTGGTTTACTTTTGAAAATTATATGACTCATTGTTGCTAATTGGTTTCACCTTCCAGTTTAACTTTATTGTTGTTCATACACTACAGATCTATTAAAATGTCATAATTTTACTTCAAAATGTTATATATATTATTTGTGCAATGAGATCGACTTATTTTACATGCTTTCAAAACCTTGTTTGAGTTTCCTACAGAGCTTAGTGTTCACCCCTACAAATAATGTCTGCTTTCAGATTTCTGTTTAGAGGAAGAGCCCTGAATGGATGAGCAAGTAACTTGAGAAGCTCAAGTGGATGGGTAGGTAGATCCAGAGGGGGATATCTAGACTGTGTTTTTCGATTTTAGGCTAGGAGACACCTTTTGAGATACTATTCATGTTAGTATTTTGTTATAACGTTGCATGATTAAGTTGGATTCTTTGGGTGTAAATGCCTTAACATGGCATATGCTTTTGGGATGTAAAGCCCATTGTTTGGCATATTCTTTTGAATGATGTTGTAAATATTCGATATGATGAATGAAATTTTCTTTATGGATAGATTTATTTAGTTGTTCTCATGATGTGAATGGTTTTAGCTAGTAATGCCACCCAAGGTGTATTTTGGGGCAATACATTTTGGATTAGTCAACACTTATTTTTATTGTATTTTCATTTACAAATTTTACTCACCAAAACTCAAACAAAAGATTTTACATTTTTCTCTTTTTGACAAAATCACCTTCACCACACTTGAACTTTCATTCCCTAAGGAGACGATCTTGGAATACTCTTCCAAGTAAAACATGACAAACTAAAGACTCTGTGCGCTTGGGGGAGCACTTTTGTTCACACACATTTCATCTTCATTTCATACATTACATTTTCCCATCTCCTTGTCTTTTCTTTTGACACCATTCCAAGGGAGCGTGACACTCTCCTCCTTGTTTGCACACACATCATACATACGTTGAGGGAAGGTGTTAAGAGGTTAGGAACAACAAGGAAAATAATCAAGCACTTGCACACCTCCTTATTTATTACTTTTTGCCTTATGGGGAAAAAAATTCTCTTTTTATTTACAGGTTTGCAGCTCAAGTTCACGTTAAGTTTATGAACAATCACCTTGGGTTCGATCCCCTACATATCTTCTTGTTTATAGAAGAATACCGAGCTACTTCTCAAAAATGCCACAAGCTTCTTCTTGACGTCATCTAATAGTATGGATCCCACGAAGACTAGGTGTTATGGGCTCTCATCCGCTTGTATGGGTTCTAGTTCCCTTGAGGAGGTTGGTCTGGTATCCACTTAATCCCACATGTCTAGATCATCCACATGTATAAAGTCAACCTCCTTCTACGTCATGGATGCATGTAGCATTCCCTACCCATCCACTGATCTCATCTTACCATCCTTACCCCATTCTAAGTGGGGAATTTCATCACAAGGTGGTAGGAAGAAGGAATGACCTTGACTGAGTTTTGGAATGGCCTCCGTAGGAAGACGTTGTAGGCATAAGGTACGTACACGATGAGAAATTACACAATGGTAATGGTTTGACATTGAGGGTCCCCTAGATTGAGTAGGAGCTGAATAGAGCGTAAGGGGAAGACCTTTTCACCAGAAAACCTAAACAAGTGTAATTCAACTAGCTTGAGCTTCTCTTTGCCAATACCCCACTTTTCAAAGGCACCTAATAAGATGATATTAGCAAAGTTCCCGTTATCGACGAACACATGATGCACAGTCTTGTTTGCGATAATTGCCTTCACAACCAGAGGGTCATCGTGGGGGAGTTGACACCCCTCGAGATCAGAGTTTGAGAAAGTAATCTTGAGGCTGAGGTGGGGAACCTTTTGTACTATTCAAACTTCAAGGAAGTCTTATGTCAAGACCTTCCTCACATAGGCCTTCCTGGCCGAGCTGGATTCTCCACCGCTTGCGAAGCCTCTAGAGATTACTCTAATTTTGCCTAGAGCCTACTGATGTTGTTGATGTCGTTGCTGGGGTTGTTCTTGCTCTCGTTCAGCTTGTTCTTCACATTCTCAAGCAATGAAGTGCCTAAGCTGCACCATTTGTATTATAAACTCAATTTTTTTCTTGAGTTGGATGCACTCATCAGTATAATGACCATGATTTCAATGGAAGTTATAATACTTGGTGTGATTCCTCATTTGATGTACCACTTATTTTATACCTGGTGTAACACTTGAGCTATTGAGTGGAATGAATTGCTCATGTGTGAACCGAGGTTGCATATTAGGTTGTAGGGTCCCAAACAATCTCTTATGTCTCCCTTCTTTCTGGGGGATCGATCTCTTCTTCTTCTCGGAAAACGGTCTCGTTCATGGCTTCTGCGAGGGATGGACTCCTTCCTTTTTTTCTTATAGTGTTGCTAAGGGTGGTTGATGAGCCACGTAATGAAAAGAAAGCCTTTTCCCTATTAATGTACTTCTCGTCCTTTTTTGACATGCCCTGAATTTCACAAAAGCGTGAGTTAGATAAAATATAATTGTTTGTCCAAAATGCTTGGCAATTTACAATTAAACAAAAAAATTCATTTGATTTTAATAAATCATATTTTTTTTCAAAAATTCGACAAAGTTTTGTTTGAAAATTGAGCATTCCAAAGATTGGCAAGAGCGACCTGCAAGAGCATTATATATAATAAACTACATCCAACTAACTATCCACATTATATGAACCATAAAAAATTAACTAATATTCACATCATTCATTTATCACAACATAATCCAATATAAAGTTGGGGTAACAAATGGAGACCCATGAAGTCCTTCCAAACCCAATATTCCTACATAAGTTCTAATGGGAGGAAATTTAGTCTCAACTAAGGGAAAAGTCCTAGTTGTCACTACTTTTAGAAATGTAACCGTTGATTGACCTATTAGCAAGAAAGGAAAGCTGAAGGAGTAATGTGCTCACATAATCAACTTTCTCCGACTTGGTGGAAACCAGAAAGATAGCAAAGCTAATCCCTAATTTTTAGGAACCTTATCTGCCAAAGACTTGTTCAAATGGCGGATTCGTTTAGATACTATGAGGAAGCTTAGGAAGCCAAGTGATAAGGATAAGATCAAACCCTCGACAAGTCTTATCTGTGTGATCAAACACACTCCTAGCACAACTAGGACTCTAGATGGTTATCTCAACAAAGGATAAAGTCCACAGAAGCCAAGACTCCTCAACTGAAAAGAGATCTGGAAAATTCAAACTACTATGAGAGCCTAGAGTCCACTCTCTCTGGGAAACCTATTAAAATTCTATAAAAGTGGACCTCCAGGGTAAGACCCATGTAAGCACACTAAGCCCAGTTCAATTGCTGCACCTTAATTTCCAAAATACTGACTTGAGTGTCGGAGGGTCAACCCCTGGAGCACCCTTTTGGTCTTCGAATTTATTTTCACGTACCATAATTACCAAAAAAAACTCATCCAGAGCTCGAGCAAAGGTGTAACTAGGCCCAGATCAACCTCAAACAGCTTTCAGAGCAATTGGACACATTTTTTACTCCCAACAAGTTCCATCTATCAAACTTAACACTAAAGCCATGACTTTATATTACAATACCCAACAGAATAACCTATCATGAGGTAAGTAAGTTTATATCACAAGTTCCTCAAAATACCCTTCAAATAAAAGTTTATTTATAATCACATTTCTATATAACGTTCTAAGAGTAAATATAAAAAGGTTTCCAAAAAGAGTCCATCCTAGCCCAAAGCTCCCACAAGTTTTCTTCAACTAAGTCCCGTGATGCATGCTAGTCTCTAAAAATGTTAATAGGGGATGAGCAACTACAATCCAATAGGATAATCTTTTTTCAAGCATATATAAGGTTTTAAATGCCAAAAGTTCACAATTATAATAAGACGTAATGAAATAATTCATGAAAGTATAGGTATACGATAAGTAGTAAGCATTTTTGAACGTACTATTATTTGAAATCTCAAGGAATTTACCACATCAAAACCAATTCTCAACGTTATACTATAAACCATTTCTTCCTAAACCCTAAAACAACACCATTGATTTCATAAAAGCACGAAGTGGGAAATCTTTATACCAGTTTATGGATAATAAATCTGGTAAAGTCATCATTTCTTGTTTTGAACACAATTCATAAACTTATTATTCTAGGTTATTTGTTAGAATATTAGCCTATTGATTTCTTGACACCTAAAATTCATGTATGCTACCCATACAAACAAATATCAACAAACCAATACCAATTCGCAAATGAACCATCCCCGGAGAACCTTTTGGATCTTGCACCCTAGGTCTCATTGTCCTTCTTACTTTTTAGGGGAGATGTGTTTGGAACAACTTGTGATGCCACATAAGCCATCAAGGAAAATGTCACAGGGGTCAAAATTTCACTCGAATTTTTTCTTGTGATAAAACTGAGATCCAACACCCAGTCTCAGCCAATGCACACAAACGCTCACAGAAACAAATTGTTGAACATAAAAGAGGCAAGAAGCAAACTCATAGCAGGCCACGCAAGATTATAGGATAATTGGCCAAACCTTTTACCTCTTATCAAGCCTAAAGAAAATAAGCTAGGGCCTGCTTACAAAACATGTTCAAACTCTCTTCATTCACTATAGACCCCAACATGCATATAATTACATACAATAGCGATTACAAAGTTGAACCACCTAAGCAAATGCAGGCACCAATTAGATTTGCCCTTAATGATTGTGGAGGCTTTGCCACTTTCCATAAATATGCTAAATGTTTGAGCATTTGCTACTGATCATGGCTGATTCTGCTGAACAAGGTTGAGCAGTTGCAACTACTGTTTGACTTAGCAAACAATTGATCAGAACTACTAGAGTTGGTACTCTCTAAGCCATGAGCACATCGTCCTTAGATGGTCTAAGTGATCCTTTAACGTCTCACTATAGATAACAATATCATCCAAGTACACAATCCCAAACACAATGATGTAATCATAGAAAACATCACTCATTAGATTCTATAAAGTAGTCAAGAAATTTGGGAGCCCCAGTGGCATTATAAGGAATTTAAATTATCTATAACGCGTCACACAAGCAGTTTTGGATTCATCTCCCTATGTAATCCTAACCTACCAATACCCAATCCTTATATCCAACTTCTTGTAGAAGGTTGCCTGAGAGCCTATTGAGCAAATCAACAACTTTTGGAATAGGGTACTTGTTCTTGATCTTCACTTTGTTCAAGACCCAATAGTCAATGCACATCTGCAACGAACCATCTTACTTTTTTTTTAATAGCACTAGGGACCCGTATGGCAACTTAGAGGGCTTCATGCTACCAGAATAGAGTAGCTCATTCAACTGCCTCCTTAATTTTGCAAAGTTCAAGGGTGACATCCCGTAGGGGTATGGGCTAGAGGCTTTGTTCTAGGCTCCAAATCTATTTTGCAATCAATAGCACATCTGGGCAGAGGGTGTTAGGGAGTTTTAGAGGCATAACATCAACAAATTCCTCAAAAAAAATTGCCACAAAATTGGGCATTTCAACCTTAACTTCAGGTTTGATCTCCACCAAGGCCATGAAGTATGTAATCTTACCCTTCCACAACCCAGATTTCACTTGCATAGCATCTACCATCTTCACCTTCCACTTGTCATCTCTCTTGCTTTGGTTTGCCACCACTGTAGGCATAAAACATGTTGCCCTCTCATCTGAGATCAGCATTCCATTCACATGTGGCATCAATGCCACCTTTACCTTGATAAAGAACTCATTTCCAAAGATGACATCAAAGTTAGCCAATGGTACAACCATCAAACTCTCCCAACCTTCCCATAGCCCACCTTTAGGCATATGTCTATCACGTCACGCATTGGCATTGCTTTAGAATTGACAACCTTGAGCTTGGTGGAGTTCTTTATCAATTGTAGGACAAACGTTCTTATTTTCCTCTACATAACGAAGTTATGGATGGCACCCGTGTCCACCATGGCTAGAACTTCCTTGCCATTCACCAAAGCCTATGCAAACATATGGCCTTTGCGGAGTTGTTGAACCTATAATGATTGAGTTCAGCAACTGTAGAGGATTGACATGAATGGGACAAGCATTGCTACTGTCATCCCCACTTTCAACAACGGGGCACTCAACTTCTCCTTCTTGGGACAGTCCTTGACGTTATGGGGGCCCCATAAAGAAAGTAACCAAAATCGAAGTTTTTCTTCTTCTGGTCGTTGTCTGGAATTTTAGAGTAGCCACTATTCTTTTTTTTTCTTCCAATCTGCCTTTTTGTTTTTCAAAAGGGCCTTGACTGATGCCCATCTTGAAGTCAACAAGCTTGTCCGTAGAAGCGATGACAGTGGACAAATCACGTAACCTCTACCTACACAACTTAAACTATGCCCAAGCTTGCAAATTAGACATGAAATTAAAGAGTTTTTCCTGTTCGAACATGTTTTTGATATAACATCAAGGAACTAAACTCCTTCACGTAGTCATGAGCAGTGCCCGTGTGCTTCAATTTGTTGAGCGAATCCCTAGTAATCCATGTTGTGTTGCTAGGTAAGAATTGATCCTTCAACTCCTTTTTCATTATATCCAATGTCTCGATTTTGGCTCATTTTGTAGAGGCATCATCCTCATTCTAGATTCGACACTAAAGCTTGGCATCACCGAAAAGGTATATATTGGTTATGGTCACTTTCTCTCCACCAAGCACATGGGAAGGTTTTAAGTATTGCTCCATGTCCCATAGAAAGTTCTCTAGTTCCTTGGCACTCCAAGTATTGCCAAAGACCTATAAATAACATACAATGGTGGTTACAAAGCCCAAATGCCTAGGCAAATACAAGCACCAATCAAATTTGCCCTCATGGATTATGCTGGCTCTGCCACTTCCCACAAATATTCTGGATGCTTTAGCATCTACTGCTAATCATGGCTGATTCAATTGAACATAGTTGAGTAATTGTAACTGTTGTTTGACTCAACTAACAACTGCTCATAATTGTCTACATCTTGTGTGCACAAGCGAACAACTTCCCCTAAGGTTGTGCACATGCGAACAACTGCACAAAACCACCTCACCTGAGTTGCACGTGTCACTAGCTACTTATAACCACCTCACATGATGTGCACCTACCTTCGTAGTGAGCCCACAACACCTAATTTTTAATCCATGTGTGTCAAGCCATGCTCAACCCATGGTTTGGTCTTCCACGCTTGCAATGCACCACAATCGAAATCCACAAAATTGCCTTGGTTACATGCTTGCATATGCCCAACTTGCCCATGCATGTGTTGCCTTCCTCAGCCATGCATAGGGCTTCCACCAACAATGCCTTCCTCGGACTTTGGAATGCATTGTCCACACCTATGGCATGCATTTGTGGGGTCATGCCTTACTTTGGTGTTCAGAGGTTTAAGGGCACAGGGGTCCTTAGGGAAGCCGGCCAAGCACCCCCTATAATAGCATTAGTGAGCAAAACTCTATGGACATCAACATACATACTTTGAGCCAATTAGCCATAACGATGAGATCTAGGGGCATAGTCAGTACATGTCACTTAAACTTTTGCCAAACCACTTTGATACCAAACCAAGCACGTGTCCAAATCCTTAGGAAGCCAACTTTGCACTAAGGGGTTAGTTGATCAAACAAACCCCAATTTGGCTAAGGCATAGAGCACCTTTGGGCAAGGCACTCGCATGCCATAACTGCGCCAACCACCTAAGGGAGTAGTAGAAAACCACTATCATCACCAATCCTCCCTAGGACTAATAGCAACTTTGAAAACCCCTCTCAAGGGATCCGACCATCTACTAATCCTCTACCTATCGGTATTGAGAATACAAGTTTCAAACTATAATTTCGTGATTACCTTCCATTCCCAAAACCAACCACAACTTCAGCTCTTTTTCTAAAATGCATAGTTTTCCACAATCTCACATTTCTATTTCCAACATAACACATTTTCAAAATAACTCATACACATGCCAAAAATATACTTTGTACCCTTTTCTAGCAAAACTCCCAAATTAAGTTATTGAGAAGTTATGTACATCAACACCGCCCTTTCTATATTATAAAATAACTCAACAATACCCCAAAATCATGATAAATATATTCAATCATATCGTAAGAATCAATGCATCATTTCAAAATTCATATTTCAATACTCACAGACATTTTGACATTTTATCAAAAACATAGTAGACATAAAATCTCCAAATACACATTTACAAAGTAATATACCCATTCTTAAGAGACAAATCAAATACATTATATACAAGATAACATATACTCTAAAGAATCCAAAATCTTAAGTTCAATTAAAGGTCCATAACAAAAAACCAAGGTTTTCAAACCCATAATACCGAAATTCATTTAATGCATGTAGGTTTACAAAATTCATAGTAAACTCATCATTCAATGAAAACCTATAACATGAAAATAATAATTTAGCACATATTATACAAATAGATATATAACAACATGAGATGCATCAATGTATATGTAAGAGAAAGAAGAACCCTACCTCAAAACTCAAGAACCAAGCTCCACTTTCAAATCTTCAAATGAATCCAAAAATTTCAAGCAATGTTCCTTGGTTTTTAAGCAAAAGTCAAACTCTAATGACCTTCTTCTTCCCTCTTCTCTTTCCCTTTATCTTGTCCTAGGGTTCTAAGAGTGGTATTGTGTGAGAATGGTGAGAAATAATGGGTGAAATGGGCTGAAAGTGAGGTTTTAAACCTAGCAATCCGTATTTTACTATTCACAAAGCTGAAAATGCATTTTTCTCTGAAATTATAGTATTGTTCCTAAACATCTCTAATTTGATCCCTATGAGTACTTTAAGGTATTTTGAAGTTCTAGATCCATTTTTAATCTTATTTTAACCTAAAAGCATCTAATTTTATAAGTTTTATAAAAATTCAATCCAAAATACCAAAAATGCCAAATTTACTATATTACCCTTTTAATACGCAATTCTGACTAAATGTCTATCCTAACATTTCTCTGCGTTCTGGATTCATTAGCAATATTATTTTTGACCTAAAAAAGTTAATAATATTACTTAGTTACACTTATCAACCTTAAACACCTCAAAAATTAAATTTGACACAGTCAATATGTCCGAAACTCAAATTTGTGTGACTATTCCTTTAACAACGATTCAAAATTTCTCTCATCAATTTAATCATTTTAAAAATATTAGCAAGTTAATATCATTTATATTTATATGAAATACGGGATCTAAATTATGCCAACACCTTAGCCATGATGACATGAGGGTTTTTGGAAATAGAGAACATGAGGTCCTTAAATTGAAGACCTAGATCAACCCTGAAGGCTATCAAGATGACCTTCTCATCTTGCTCCTCCACCCTAAGAGATTCCTGGTTGAACCTCTTCACGTAGCTCCTCAAGGACTCATAGGGCTCTTGCGTAATAGTTAGCAAGTGAAAAGTGGGCTTCATGTATGTCCTTGCCCTGATGAAGTGAGAAATAAACTACACCAAGGGCTCTTTGAAGGATAAAATTTATGCTGGAGCCAACCTGTTAAACCAAGCAAGGGCAGAACCCTTTAATGTGATGGAATGCTTAACAACGGATGGGGTCTTGGTACCCATGGAGCTCTATCTGATTTTTATAGGAATTGATATGGTTTACGAGATCCATGATTCCATCAAATAAGTCAATTTGGGGTATTCTAAATTTAGGTAGAAGAGGAAAATACAAGACCTCTGATGTGAGTGGTGACTTAGTTTTCTGGACTAGAGCTTCTAAGGTAACTGAAACTTGATTTTCACAACTTTGCTCTACACCTCAACTCAATGGTTGACGTCTGATGTTTTTTCCAGAGTAACTACAAAGATATTCCTCCATTATGCCATTTAGAGGATTTAGAGGAGGCTGGACTAGAGGATTAGGATTTGGTTGTAGATTCTGGCTTGAATGAGGGAAATTAACTCCTCATTTTTCCTAAGAAGGTGGAGGAGTATTTGTTGGTAAGTTTCTGGTTCATTCCTATGATTTAGAGGAGCTTGGACTAGAGGATGAGGATTTGGTTGTGGATTCTAGCTTGAACAAGAATGATTAACTCCTCATTTTTCCTAAGAAGGTGGAGGAGTATTTTTTGGTAAGTTTATGGTTCATTCCTGGGAAGTGGGTTTGCGTTTGGAGGATTCATTGAATAAGGAACTATCTAATGAATTTCAGGAATTTGGCTTGTGCTTCAAGTTAGGACCATCAAAAGAAAAGAAGAAGGAATTAAGGGAAACAATGAAAATCGATTCCCATAGATGCCAACTAATGATGTTATAACTTAACAGTGTGAGCTAGATGCTTAAGTTGAGAAGCTCAAGGCTATGGAATAGTGATTGTGGTAAGAACGCTGAGTGAATGAACAGTGAATAACAGGGCCTGTAAGCCTATAGTATGTTACGGGAAGCGTAAGGTAGAGATACGAGATATAAAATAAAGACAAACACAAGGAATACAACAATTCAACAATTGAAGTGCTTGGCGAATCCACTCTAATGGAGTCTCTTACTGCTCGGGGGATTTTCCATTATTTTAGGAAGAAGATAAAGGTTAATATTGTTGAGAATATTGTCTCTATTGTATGAGGGACAACCTCTTGTATTTATACCCACATGTGGGGTGGTCCTCACATGGTTCCCAAGTTTTTTAGGATTTTGTTATGTGAATATTTGGTTGATAGAGGCTACATTCTCCAGGTGTGACATGGTTTTCTAGAAAGTGTTGAGGTGGCATCATGACCTATCTCCGAGATTGAACACATGATCTTTCATATCTGTGAGAGGTCATACTACTTGGAATGACCTCTTATTCTTTTGGACAACTCATGAATAAAAGGAACCTGATTTATACTTTCAACCTATAGAGCTTTTCAGCTCATGCCTTTACAGAGGTCTTCAACTCATACATAAGATAAACTTTTTAGCTCATGCCTTTGTAGTGCTCTTAGCTCATACATGAGATAAGCTTTTGATCTTATAAAAATATCTTAAGGACATACTTTTCCAGAGATCCTCGACTCTCATGAAGATTAGTTGTGTTTTAACTCACCAAGTCCAGGGGGCCACTAAGAGTTGAGACTGAGTCACTAGAACTATATATAAAAAATGTCATCACTGGTACAAGGCTAATGCCAAATAGCAAGTAAATGGGGAAAGGTTGTACTGATACTCTTGCATAAAGAAAAGAAAGGAAAGTGCATGTTCCATTACAAGAAAAGGAAAGAGCTATAAGTTCTGATGATACCAGGAAAAATATTTCCAAGTATGAGCTCAGACCAAGAGGTCAACCCTGATGGGAGGTCGGATAGGTAATCCGGAGCTCAGGGGGATCCACCCAGAGCTCACCCCACGCAGGATGGTGGAAGAAACAAGGAGTGGACAGCTGGCTAATAACGAGTATTCCCATAGAAGTAGGGAACTACATTCAAGGCATAAAATCTCAAATCAGCCAAGATCTTCTCCTAATTTAAAGGAGAATCTCGCGGGAGAAGGGCAAAGATCTCGCCAGATATCCCCTGTGAAGAAGGGTCGCATTATAAAGAGAGAGGCAACCCTAGAGGCGTAGGAGGCCATGGAAGAGAAAACCCTAATTTTCTTTAATATTGTACTGAATAAGCACTCAAGCGATCAAAAAAGAAAAGGGAGCAAGAGCCTCCATTGAAGAGTGGACTAGCCGAGCTCCAAAGCCGGTGAACCACTATATTTTCTTACTGTTCGTGCTCCCATAGACTTCCTCGAATACTCCACTGCAAATCACGAGAACCATATAGCTCAGATCCATCTCGATCATCACGTTTTATACATCCCTTGTTCATCCGCAGTGAAAAAGCATCATCAGTTTGGCGCTGTCTGTGGGAACGATTGCTCTCGTTTTACAAATAAGCTGATCAACCAGTGATTGATGTTCTCAACCCGCAATATGAGCAGAGGTCAAACCAATTCGCTGCGCCCGCCAGATCAACAAGAAGCCACCAATGCGCAAGCCGAAAACAATCCCGAAACCAACCCCTTCACAGGGGAACTGCCGGCTAACAACGAGTTAGACGCCCTCCGCCTTGTCAACCAGCGCCTATTACAGCAAAACGAGGAGCTGCTAAAGCTCCTAAAGTGCCCACAAGAGGCACAACCGGCC
>CM042188.1:25065632-25080342 GCA_023539305.1 Ilex asprella | reverse complement strand
GAAATATTGGCTCCTGGAACTCCCACTCCATCTATTTGCACCTCTCGTGCAAGCGCCTCCTGCACGAGGTCAGCAGAGAAGGGGGCAACTTGAGGAATGGCTGACTGAATGGGCGCCCCCAAGCTTGAATCTCCAGCAGGCAGAACCGAGGAGTCTTCCTCAACATCCGATCCAGATTCTTCCAACTCCTCCTCCGTTGGGATAGAGAAGTTAAAGTCCAGATCTGGGAAGGCCTTGGAAGCTTGGCGCTTAAAAGCTAGCCACCCAGAAGCCCATTGAGTGGTGGCTTCATCCCTCAACTCCGCCAGCTCCTCATCCTTCTGCCTGAGCAAGTTTTTTGCGCCTAGAGCTCCTCACAGAGTTTACCATTCGCCTCGTTGAGGACCAAATAATCCCGCTCCATCTGCTTGAGGGAGTTGTTGGCATCGGAAGCCTCTTGGCTGGCCTTGGCCCAAGCCCCTGTTCTAAGCTCCAGCTCATCCTTGACCATCCGCAGCTCATCTCGAGCTCTCTTCTCCCCCTCCTGAGCTCTCTTCTCTCCTTCCTCAGTCCTAACCTTAGCAGATAAAGTGTGTTTGAGGTCTGAAGCATCCTTCACCGCTTGCTCCTTGAGGCTCTGCATCTGCAGTCGGAGATCCTCGTTCTCACGAGTCAGCTCGGCGTTCTCACGAGTCAGCTCGACGACCTTAGTCTCAAAGGTTTTCAAAGCCCCGGACCTGAGCTCATGAAAACGAATCCGATGCAGCAGACCTTTCACATGAAGAGCCGTCTGAAAGTATATATATATAAAAAAATTATTATTATTACTGTGAGATTCATGAGGATATGGTGCGAAAAGAAGGCAAGATTGAAGGAAAATGTTAGCACTCACAGCAGCCACTCCTTGAAGGCTGAAGCAATAGAGTCCTCAAGGGGTATTGAAGCAGCTTTACAGACATCAGACTCTGAAAAAAGGGAAGAAACTGCTGTTCCTGCGAGGTCTACATTGTCAAAGTAGGAGGCCTCATCCTCCCCCGCCTCAGGTCTGCTCCTTTCCTCTACAGTCTTCCCGGAGGAACTGTACTTGGTGGAGCTGGGCTGGAGGTGCGAGACCATCTCCAAGGCTTTTTCGACCTCAGAGGAGGATGGAGAAGCATGGCCCCGTGCAAAGATCGGCAGAGACTCTGGATGGGGAGGGATCAACACGGTTGGAGGAACATCGGAAGAAGAAGCCGGAGCTCTGACGCCCAAAGGGGAAGGTGGTTCCCCCAATTTTTGGGACCTCTTAGCTCGAGGAGCGAGACTGCTCTCAGTGCCAACTGGAGCCTTCCGCTTGCTGCCTTTCCCAATCTGCGACAGCTTTTCGATCTTGGCCTGAAGGTCCTGGGGGGCAAACTTCATGATGGAGGATCCTGAAAAGTCCAAGTAAAGTCCGTCGGATAAGAGCAAAGAAATTAGAAAGGAAATAGAAAGGAGAAGGAAAAGGTACCACCTTCTGAACCTTCAACTCTCACGACGGAAAGTAGAACAGCCAAGGTCGCTGGGGGAGGGCTCAGGCCAAACTCAACCAAACGACGAGAAACGATGAGGTCAGCGTATCTCTCAGGTCTGAGCTTTCCTAGCTTATCCAGTACCCTATGGTCTTGAGGGCTGAGCTCAAGTCTGAAACCTAAAGAAAGAACGAACAAACCAAACAAGGTTAGCAGCTCGTCGTTTTCAAATTAAAACCCAGCCAACTCGGATCAAGGGCTCACCCAAGTTTTCCGGCTCATTCCATCCCCTAGGAATACCAAGG
The DNA here is from genome assembly GCA_023539305.1 of Ilex asprella. Classification (NCBI taxonomy): domain Eukaryota; kingdom Viridiplantae; phylum Streptophyta; class Magnoliopsida; order Aquifoliales; family Aquifoliaceae; genus Ilex; species Ilex asprella. The sequence continues at coordinate 25,078,568 of CM042188.1, read as the reverse complement.
GTATCTGTTTTGTCAGCACAATTGAACTCCCAGTTGGTACCCCCAATGTAGAGGAAATATTTTTTCCATCTTTTGTGCGAGGAAGGGAGGTCAGAAATAATCTTCCTAGCACCAGTGCGCTTGAAAATGTATAGAAAACCCTCAGAAGAGGCCAACTTGACATTGAAGAGCTCTGTGAGCAGGGAAAGGTTGGGGACCCCAAGATTGTGTTTTACAAAATATGCAAGGAGTCCAACCAGGACCCCATAGAAATTGGGGGAAAGCTAGAAAGGACAAACATTGAAATGTTGCAAGACACTTTTAATGAAAGGATGCAGGGAAAATCGAAGGCCGTTCTCAAATGCCGCAAGGAAGAAACAGACCCTATCTTTGACCTCTTCAACATAGAAGACAGAATAACCTGGACACCAGGGCTCGACCCCGGGAGGAAAACCATAGCGAACCTTGTAGGCCCTCATCAAACCAGGCACCTCTTCGCTAGGACCCTCGAGCCTGACATGCTCATAGGCGGCCCCTAGATACAAGAAGCTGTCAATGACCCGGAGTCCACCCATCTTGCCCTTGCCTTTGTCAGGCTTAGGAGGCAGAGAGGATGATGTGGAGGGGGGCTCCTCAATAACGGCTGCCGAGTCAGCAGCATCGACACCAGGAAAGTTATCAATTTCTACACCTATATCCCCTAAGTCGGTATCCTCATCAGCCGACCCATCCCCTAAGAGGAAGACGGAGGAACGAGTAGTTCTAGAAGAAGCAGACATGTTCTGACAACAATGGGAAAGTTCGAAAGAGCGATAAAGAGGAGGAGAATGTATCAGACACTCTCTTACAACCCCAAAGCTGGCGCAATAGTTACCGAAAGCAAGAATTCGCACAATAGAATCCCAATCCACAAAGTGAGGAAGGGGCGAAAAGCAAAAATCCCTATTCCAGAAATAGAAGAACCGAAAGCCCAATAATGCAATAACCAACTCGAATTTGAGGGATCCAGAACGCAAAAGCCAGAAAGGGGGGTATAGGGACGTACCTAAACAACGAGCAACGATCCAAAGCGAAAAATCAAAAAAATGGGACTACCCGAAGCTTCAAATCGAACCTAGGAAACTTGAATCGTGAGCGAGAAAGCAGAAAATCACAGGCCAGAAAATCTGAGAATGAAAGAGGAAGAAAACCGAGGGTTTGGAACAGAAGTTGAACAGTGAAAATGGCGGTTCTGATAGCCGTTCGAACATTTAAAGCTTAAGAAGCATAGGCTGAAACACGCACGAGAATCGAGGAGGACATGATGAATAAAAACCGTCAAAGGCCGTTAACACACGTGTGCTTCAAGACCAACCACGTGCGGGTCCCGCTCGACTTAAATAGCTCAGCCCTTGCCCCAGCTCTCCTGAATCAAGGGCTGAGGGGCAACTGATGATACCAAGAAAAATATTTCCAAGTATGAGCTCAGACCAAGAGGTCAACCCTGATGGGAGGTCGGATAAGTAATCCGGAGCTCAGGGGGATCCACCCAGAGCTCACCCCACGCAGGATGGTGGAAGAAACAAGGAGTGGACAGCTGACTAATAACGAGTGTTCCCATAGAAGTAGGGAACTACATTCAAGGCATAAAATCTCAAATCAGCCAAGATCTTCTCCTAATTTAAAGGAGAATCCCGCGGGAAAAGGGCAAAGATCTCGCCAGATATCCCCTGTGAAGAAGGGTCGCATTATAAAGAGAGAGGCAACCCTAGAGGCGTAGGAGGCCATGGAAGAGAAAACCCTAATTTTCTTTAATATTGTACTGAATAAGCACTCAAGCGATCAAAAAAAAAGGGAGCAAGAGCCTCCATTGAAGAGTGGACTAGCCGAGCTCCAGAGCCGGTGAATCACTATATTTTCTTACTGTTCGTGCTCCCCTAGACTTCCTCGAATACTCCACTGCAAATTACGAGAACCATATAGCTCAGATCCATCTCGATCATCACGTTTTATACATCCCTTGTTCATCCGCGGTGAAAAAGCATCATCAAGTTCAAAGAGAGAGAGAGAGAGAGAGGAAAGAAAATAGCAAAGTTATAGAATTCTAAGGAAAGCATTAAGAGTTCTTGATAATCAAAGAATGTTAACTTTTTAATTTGCAGAATTATCTCCTCCAATATGCTGCTCGGTCTTTTCCAGTACAACAGAAGCATCAAGGAGTCAGAATCGGAAGTATACAGCTCAGTCCCAGCCACTTGTTGCTCAAGATCACCTTTAGTTGTCTCTTCAGGAAGAAAAGGCACAAAAGAGTCAAAGTATAGATCAAAAATTTCTCCTTAGCCTGGTCCTTGAAGTCCTCATAACCTCAACATAGTCCATGGTCCACTTAGTTTTCTTTAATAATCTCATCCTTTGCCACCATAACTGATTTCAAATCCACGAGATTCAGCTTTATCTCAACCACCTCCTTCTCAGCTTTCACCTTCTTGGACTTCGCCACGTCTATATCTTCAACTACCCTGTCTAGCTCCGACTCTCTAAGTTTCAGGTTGTCTTCAAGAGCATTCTCTAAAGACTTGAGGTAGACTATTTGTGAACTTTGTTTTTCAAGTTTCTCGTAAGCAATAGCCAAACCAACCTTTCTTGCCTCTGACTCCTTCTCGAGCTTCTGAGACCAACCAAGAAGGGTGCTAATGTAAACAACAGCCTGCAAAAAATAAACACTAAATAAGAACGAAAAGCAAAAAAAGAGCTCAACGAAAGTTTAACACAAAATTGATACTATAACAAGACCATGAAGAGCATTTGTAGCCTTATCTGTACGGTCGAGTGCTCTAGACTTGAGTATGTATGCCCAAGGTAAAATGCTCAACATCTTGGTGGTAGCCAGGGAAACATTAGTGAGAAGGAAATTATCTTTTGTAGCACGAGGAGTCGAAGTTACCCTCAGAGGAACAATGGTTGTGAGAGCAGAAGGAACTACCTTTGTAGTCATTAAACAAAAAGTAATAGGATCTTTATGAGCCATCTAAATAGTATTAGAAGCTAAGAGGTCTACTCCAATGGAGGAAGTGGCCCCGAGGTTTTGAGTCTAAGCACGAGTCAGGTCGGAAGTCTTTTCCACCTCAACCCTTTGAATTTTGTCAGAAAGAAAAGATTTAGAAACCTGGCCTCGGTCCTCTTCTTCCCTTTCTCTTGTCCCTTAGCCATAGCTTCCATCACGGTGCTCAGTTAGGGGGCTATATAATCAAGGTCTAGAAAGTAAAACATACGAAGATCAAGAAGAGTACAAGGAAAAGCAGAAACTGAAAGAAATTTTTTCTAAGTATTGAGGCACTTACCAATAAGGCTTTGGGTCACTTCAAGAGGAACATGCTCTTCAATGGAAAGATCAATAGGTGAGAGAGCTGAAAGATTTTCAATAACTAGAAGGCCTAGAGTATACCTTGGTAGTTTCTTAGGAGTCACGAGCTCCTAGAAACTTCTTATTTTGCACTCCTCGACCTATGTAACCTTGATCTCCTCAGAATGATTCAGCTCATGTCGATACACTATTGATTCAAAGAAAGAAAAGTCAAAACAGAAAAAATCATGCCAAAAAGAGATGATATGTTGGAAGTCGGACACTCACCCAAGTTTTGGGGGTTCCCCCAAGGCTAAGGAACATGGAGGACATCATAGGCATCATTTGGATCCACCTCCCAAGCATCACTAGAAACATAGAAGAAGTGTTCTTTCTAGGACTTATGGGAAGAAAGAGCACTTACGACTATAGCCTTGGCGTTAACACATTTGGAGATGTAGAAAAATCCATGTACGGGGGGAGCATTTGACATGGAAATAGTGGAGGAGCTTGACCAAGGTCATTCTACATCCAGAAGACTAAGAGGCCAACCAAGGTTCCACACAAATTGGGAAACATCCTCGAAGGGCAAATGTTGAAAAATTGAAGAATGGCATTGAGGAAGGGATGAATATAGGTTACATAAGACTTGAATCAAAGGCCTAGACAGAGAAGTAGGTCTTCCCAGATATGTGTTAAAACGCTCTACATTTGAAGGAGCCCTCATGAAATTGGTAATGACTAACCAAAAGACTAAAGTCTGCGCTCGATTAAGCGACTCTAGATCAAAGTTGTGTCTGACCCCTTTAGATCTCCAAATCTGCCCAAGGTACTACCCTCGCTTGGTGAAGCAACTCTGGTAGACCTGAGAACCCTTCTCTTGGGGGACCTTTTTCTCTTGCTCTTGCTAGAGGTTCCATACTCAGGCAAATTCTTGAGAAAGAAAGGAGGACCAGAAGAGGAACCTCCTGTTCAGAATTGGTTTTCTCATGACACGCCAGAGGTAAAGGCTACTTACCCTCCTCCAAATCTATCATCCCTCGTTGAGGGGAAGACTCGAACTCAGGATCCTCATTTCCACCCCTAAACATTGTAGAGATGGAAGACCAAGTAGTAGAAGAAGATCTAGACATGTTTAAGGTTGGAGAACTGAGGTAACCCAACCTAAAATCAACCTGAGAAAGACTCAGGAAGCAGTCTTAATGGAGCAAGGATCTAGACACTAACAAGCAAGCATAAAAACCTTGGTTGTGGCAAAAAGATCCAAAAAGTGGGGAAGAGCTGCTAAAGACCTACCTCAGCCCCTAAAGTAATAGAAACAGAGTACTAAGAAATGAAGGCCCTGTGACCAACACCAAGGATCAAAACGATCCAGGATTGATGGAAAAAAGCTTAAGGGAGGAAGAAAATGTACATAGAAGATGACGATGGCAAGCAAAAGACGACGAACCTAGAAACCAACGAGACGAGCATCAAACAATAAGGAACCTAAGCCCCAAACCTTCTGAATCGCCTAAAGCTTTGATCCATTTCTCTCAAATCTCACAAGAACACACCAAGAATTGCTAAGAAAATCAGAGAAAAACACTTGGGATTCTAAAGAAGTTTTGGTCAAATGAAAATTTGTATTTGTGAAGGGTTTAAATAAGGAAATTGTGGCACTTCTATCTCATTTTGCACATTAAATGCACCAGTATGACTGTCTACGTGGAGTGATATAAACGGCACAACCCAAAAAATGAGGTGTCTCCTACGCCCCATGCCTATACATTACTATAATTCTAGGGAAATTGTCTTGTCACATCCTTTCAATTCATTAAGACACCAGGAGCTCGTTTTAATAAGAAGCGACACCTCGGGAGTATAAGAACTCAGTCTCAATCTACCCCCAAGACAGGCAAGTCGAGCTCGAGACTGGGACAACTGATAATACTAAAAGTAAGTGGATAAATATATCCATGTTTCATCTACGATAAGGTTCAATAACAAGATCTAAATTTCGGCTTCCAATTGCACATCTAACCTCAAGCAAAGGTGTCCAAGTCGTCCAAGTACGACCTCAGCTAAGGGTGAATCGGTTGTCCATATCAACCTATGAGGAAGTTCAGTATTTTTAATTCAGGTTAGGAGTATAGATCGAGTTCCTTTATTCACGAGCTATCCAAACGAATAAGAGGTCATCCCAAGTAGTGTGACCTCTCATAGATATGTAAGATCACATTTTATCTAAACTCGGGCATAGGTCACGATGTCATGTCAGAATGTTCTAAAATTCCATATCACACCTAGGAAATGTAGTCTCCAACAGCCAAATATTCCCTTTACAAAATCTTAACAAATTTGAAGACCATGTGATAATAACATGAGGACAATCTCGTTTTTGAATATTAATACAGGAGGTAGTCCCTTATACAAGAGGAACATAAATCTCAACAGTTGTAACCTTTATCTTTTTCTCCAAGCAATAGAAAATCCTCCAAGGAGTAAGAGACTCCATCAAAGTAGATTAGCCAAGGTATTCATCTGGTGAACCACTAAATTCCATATGTTCTTTACTATCTATTTTGTACATCTACCTTACACTTCCCATAGAATACTACATTGCCTCCAGGCTTTGTCATTTATTGTTCACTCACTCACCGTTCTTATTACAATCACTGTTCCGTAGCCTTGAGCTTCTAAACATAAGTACCTAGCTAATGCTTTTGAGTTTATTACATCATAAGTGATAATCAAATAATGTTTAATTTTATCATTAAAAATTTTAAAACTAATGACTTGAGAACACACCCCTCATGTGTTGCACTTACATTTACCTAAATTCTTAAAAAAGTTGGGTTAATTGAACTGGAGGTTCCAAAATAAGGGGTTTGTCTCACTTTTGTCCCTAATGTTTCAATTGCATCATTTTGATCCATGAAGTATTGTAACAAATTTTTTTCATAAACTTGTCAAGTGATACTTAAATATGGATAAAAAAATAATTTGAATTACTTTTGACCAAATTTTTACTCAAATTTTAGTTAAATAGCTACCTAAATTACACAATTTTGATCATTCGCTATCCAAATTTTGGTCAAAAACTATCCATATGACACATTTTTTTGTCAAAAGCTACCTAAATTTTGTTTAAGGGCTATTAAAATTATTTTTTATCCACATTTAGGTATTACGTGAAAAAATTATGATAAATTTTTTTTAGCAATTTGGACGTTGTCTGCTTGAAGAATCATATAGAAACATATTCAGTATTTCACGTATCAAAATGATGTAATTGAAATATTTGGGACCAAAATGAGATAAACTCCATAGTTTAGAGACATCTAGTGCAATTAATCCTAAAAAGCAAATAATTGTACTTATTAACAAAAAAGACGACTAGACTATACTTGTTTTTAATTTTCTCAAAAAAAAAAAAAAAATCAACTGGTCATGGATTGACTGTGGGCTGGGCTCAATATATTCTGGTAGAGTGGGTTAAAATAAAGAACTACATGATGTCTGTGGAATCTGAAAGAATATGACCCAAAAAAATATGAATTGAGGAAACATTCATGACATTCTGGGCTTGGGCAGACTGATTAGGTAGGTTGAGAGTCCAATCCAAACAAAACACAAGTTAAAAAACCTTCCGAATCCAAATTTCACCCAAGCTTTTCAAACAAAATATTGGGAATGTTTAAATTTTTTATGTCAAATTACGTTACTTAAGCTGAAATTTGGCTTAGAATCGAGTTCAATTCATGGTTGCAATGGTTGTTGAGCCTGAGTTTACTCATTCGGGTTGGGTCTAGGTTAGGTCCCAAAAATCCAAAACCCCTAACTTGAGTATTGCCTGTATTTAAATATTGTATGATGTTTTAAACCCATGCCCAATTTGATTATTGTAAATCTATGTCCAACTGTTGAGTATTTTGGTTTGGATTCTAGTTAACCCGTCCACCTTGCACTTCATCTGAAATTGGGGTGTTTAGTTATATCGTTGTTCATTTTTTTTAACAGTATATCGTTGTTCATTTTTTTTCTGTTATTGGAGAAAGGAGTGGGGCAAGAAGAGCGTCCAAAAACTATCTCAATATGCCATCACTAATGATATTATGAGGCTCATAACTGCGCTCGTTACTCTTCTTATAAACCAACTTAACTAGAATAACATAATCAATTATTGAATTTTAATGTGAACTCCAAAACTCAAACTTTTAATTTCAGCAAGAGAAACTCAACTAATACCGTGCACAACCATCCCACTCAACCAAAGTTGCAATTCTACATAAAGAGACCATCGACCCATGTGACATTAGTGTTATCTATGTCCCAATTCCAATTAACAGGTCAAAAGTACAATCCCATTTATTGTACAACACACTCCATAAAATAATTACGGCTCCATTTGGTAACGTTTTTGTTTTTCGTTTTTAGTTTAATTTTTAGAGTAAACAAGAAAAAAAAACTCGTTTGGCAACCGATTTTATTTTATTTTTTTGCTGCCACCGTTTTATAAACGAAAGACGATTTTCAAAAAAAAAAAAAAAAGACGTTTTTGGTTTTCGCTATCCGCTTTTGAAAAACGAAAAACGAAAACGTAAAACGTTACCAAATAGGGTCTACACCTTCTCAATTATCAATTTCACTTAAGTTTAATTGTCCATCGCTAAATTCGAGTTCTTTACAGAGTATAATAGTGATTAATGAAAAATCATCAATCATTATCGTCCAACCTTTATTAAATGTCAATTGGATCAGTAAAATCAGTTCATCTTTTTAATTCATTAAGTCGCTCCTAAAAATTGACAAAATTTAGATTTGCAGGTCTATTCGATTAGTAAAGTCTTTGTTTTGTGTAATGAAAAATCGTTGATTCGAACCCCATCTCCGACTCTCACCCTCTCTTCTATAATGTAACTTATTGTTGTTTACCAAAAAAAATTGGTCAAATTACCCCTGAAAATATCTGAAGACAGGTCAAAATTAGGTGAGGCCATATCTAGCACAAGATACAAGTTCAACATAATGGCACCCTCATTATGGCATGGCTAAGTAGGCCAATTTGGGTCATTTCTGGTTGATATCTAAATCAAATTGATCTCAAATTCTAAGTATAAACGATATTCTATGACAAATCGTTCTCCCACAAGTGGCATTCTGAACAAGTTTACAAGTCAGGTCAAACTATGCCAGCTCTACTATTCTAGAGACGCACCAATACACAATTTTTTGTCCATTTGAATCACACTTGCCTCGTTAATGTCATACCAGATCCTCCCTTACTTGCATAACTTATAACTGGGTATGTTGGGGAGTTGTGCATTTCCTTACCCTTTTGGCTCTTGTCCCCTTCCCTAAAAGGCTTTGTCCAACACCTCATAATTTCATCTTATTTGAAATCAAATCTCGTCTATATAGAATTATTTTTTTTGGGCTGCAATGTCTTCAAACCTTTCTAAGAGAATTAAATATTATGTGGCACCTAAACTCAACTGTGGGACATTCCTTGAGTAATTTACAAGACTACCCTACCATGTTTTTGAGTTGGATGCATTTTTGAGCACCCAAAAACAATGCAATGATCTTCACAGGTTCATCATGTGTTTCACACGGTATAGTCAAATCTTTTATCTAAAATAGCTATGTGATGAGAATTGAGTTGCCTAGTTCAACTGGGTCATGGAGTAGACTACAAGGCCAAGTGGATCCAAGGCCAAGTGGATCTTGACTACTTAATTCTCATCTAGAAGTAATTTTGGATTTGTGACCTAAATTTGGACGATCCAAGCAAATATGGGTGTTTTGACATTATTTGCCCCTAGGTAGGAACAGGGGTTCCAGATATAAATATGAGGGTGCCCAAATTGGTAAGTTCAACATAATTCTTTGTGCACATGTTAAGATAGAGAACATATATGCATGGTGCTCACTTAATTGGATGGGTTATGTATGTCATCCAACCCAAGTCATTGTTTGGCAAGAACAATTGAATTGGATGGACTTCACCTTGAGTTTTATAGACATTTATCATTGTATCCATTGATATAAAAACCATAAAACACCAGAAAATTAGGGAAGTTGTGCATAGACAGAGAAAGCATAGGAGTAATACCCACCACCACTGCCATAGCAAAAACACCGAAGACCACCACCACCGTCACAACAAAAACACCCACCACCATCACCATCAAAATGATTCAAATCTGAAAGACGGAGGAGAATTAGGGTTTCAAAATCACCAACCATCACATTAGATCTGAGAGATAGAGAAATTAGGGTTCAAAATCATTCACCATCGTGGTGGTGCGGGTGACTGTTAACGATCGAGGTTAGGGATGGTGCAGGTGAAGTTCTTTTCTTCATTCGGTTCACTCAGGAACCCAAAACCATCTCAACAAAACCGCTGGGCTTGGGCTTCGTCGCCTTCACACACACACACACACACACATAGAGACGAGACAAACACAAAGAACGAGAGATAGAGCTCTTGGATTCGTTGCCTTCACAAAGCGAGACAGGGGGAGCTCTCAGGAGAGGAGGTGAGTAAATATGTCATTACCCCTTCATAACCCATCGACTAGGATTGAAACCCATGGGATAGGTGAATTAATTTTAACCCATGAAGCAGGGTTAAAAAATACTGTAGCATCCAGGTCAAGGATAGACCCGAAATTTATATTCTGGCTATTTTTTGTTTCTCAAACAAAGGTTTTGTGGGACTCATTGTCTTATTACCCTATCTTTATGGAGGTTAACCCACCTTAACCCATTACTCAAACACACCCAAAAAGCTTACAAATCTGCAAAAAGATGAGCAAGGGAAATGCTTGTGATTTGTCATCTACTAGCTCAATGTCTGTCTAATAAAGTTTTTATTCCATTGTGTTATAGTTTATTTAAATGTCTCAATTATTTCATAACCTGTCGTTCTACATATCCAAGAGAAAGGGATAAAAAGGAATCTGAAATGAAGACATTAGGATAGAGTTCCCATGCATAATGCCCAATTCTTATGCTTTTCCTCTTTGGGGAGGATAAATAGAAGAAAGCATGCATATGTCAGCATCTACTTTTTGGAGGTGAAAAAGTTAATGCTTTCAAATATCCCTTCCTAGACAATTCTTATCTTTTTGGGAGTTTACGTAACTAAGTGGGACCTACATTCTATTGTAAAATGTGTGAGAGAGTTAGAAGCAGGTGTGTTGGGAAGATGTTGTAGGCTTTTGGTCTTTAGTTTAAGAGCATTCTTAGAAAAAGCAATGATAACCCAAATTTGGTCAAAAGATTCCTTCAGCCTCAGCTAATACAAAGTTCCATGCTTATCTTTACATCATTCTTTTACATGATAAAGTAACCGATCACTTTGTAGGCTGGTCTGTGTATGGACGAATGTTAGGATTTATCTCCATCTGAAATTATACCCACAAATCCTTACGCATAGTGTTAGTATTGGATTATCCTTGGCATTTTTTAAAAAGAGTAATACTATTTAAATTTAAAAATTTAATTTAATTTGTTGACTTAAAAGCATCTCCAATAAATTCTCTATTCTCACTAAATTTTCTATTATAAAAAATTAACTCTTAAAAAATTATCCTCAATAGGATCTCTTTTAGAATAAAGAATTGAGTCAGAATAAAAAGTTTATTAGAGATACTCTAATGATATAATTTTATTGGAATTATTAGATTAGCATCAAATTCTAATGACGAATTTGATTATAAGAGAGAGAAGAAGATGATGAATTTGGTATACTAATTTGTTTTGGTGGCAGTGGTGAACGTTTTTGTGTTTGTTGCTTTTGTGCTGGATAGGTCAAAGGCAATGGGGGAAGGGTGGCGAAATTTTGGTGACGGCGGTGGTTTCAAATGGTGGGCTTTAGGGGTGGGCTTGGTGGAGGTGGTAAGACAGATGGGAGAATGAATGCTTGGATAATAATAGTGCAAAAGCGAAGGGTTGAGCGGTTCAATTTCAATATTTTTTTTTGAGTAATGTTACACGATTTAAATAAAATTTAAAAAATTTCAACTCAAATACATATCTTGGATGAGTTGGTCCCATTAATTTTTTTAGTGGGATCCACTAATCAACACTCATCCAGGGGAACTGATATACATTTTTTGGTTTTTATTTAGATTGTGTAGTATTTTTTTGCACGTGATACTCTTCATCGATATCAACTTTTGAGTGTTTCTCAAAAGTACGAGCAATGTTATTTAATCTAATTTATTGACATAATTTATTAATCTAATTATTTATAACCATTGTACTGACAACGAGTCTAAGTATTTGTTGGGATTCATACATAATTAACAAATTAAGTTTCAAATAGAATTATTGTCAAAAGTATTCTCAAATATTCTCTATTTAAAAATAACTAGTTGATACACATGTGCGTTGCACGTGAATTTTTTTTCAATATACGATATTGTGTTTTGGGGATGTAAGAATTATTTAATTGTTCAATTCTTTAGAAAACAAGTGCTACTCCACTGCATACCCAACCACAGTTTTTTGTAACTTATATTATACCATACATGTGTTGTAGGTGATCCACATGTTCTTTTGATTAATTTCATATTATTAAACCAAGAACTGATGTTCATAGATAATATTTATCCAAACGATTTCTTTATAGTGAAAGCAACTAATATTGTAAAATAAAACTTTATTTCTAAATCAAATATTTGGTTTTTTGGTTTTGTTTTGCAAAAAAAAATGTGTACTGTTCTCTTTCACATTCCCAACATATTAATCAACCATGAACATATACTTTTTCCTTTTCAACTAATCAATGAAATAAGGTAGAAGTCATGAACTACCTGTATAATTGTCTGGAGCAACTACATTAATGGACTCCTAAAAAATGTTAATGATATTTTACTCCATAGAAACAAGAATAAGATTAGGTGTTGAGTGTCTGATATCTAAGCCAGTGGAAAGAATTGGACAAAGTCACTTTCTTTTGGTTCTTTTATATTCAGTATTTTTTGCACATATAAAACATGCACGATGGAACCACATTTCTGATCACCTTCCTTAATGCATCCACATTCAAAAGAATAGAAAAAAAAACTTGATCAATGGTGAAAAACTCATAAATATCTAGAAGGAAAACCTTCATAAATGGACTTCTATTCACGATTTATATCCAATCGAACAAAAGGGCACATAAAAATACATTCACATGACAATTTGACATCATCTAAAATTTTTTACAGGTTGAAGTGCCAAAAAGTACTTGATACAAAAGCCCAACTGGGATATAATTTATCTAACTTAGAACTTGATAAAAGGTCCAACTCATTGCATTCAAAGTAGGGTTTTTTAGGTGCGGGTATAATTTTTTAGACTTATTTAGGCAAAAGTGTATGGATAAGTGGTTTATTCTATTAGGTACATTTTTTATAAAAAATTTTATGTTTAGGTACAAAATTCAAATGAATTAAAATCTTTTTTACTTAAACACCCTTCCTTATTTTATGCAGTCATGATTGACAGTTATTTTAGGAAACGAATATGTAAAGATTACATATTTGTTATCTTTTTTAATTTTTGAATTTTGAATGAAAAGTTTTATGAGAGATTTATGCATCTATTGATAGTTATTTTAGGAAACAAATATGTAATCTTTACATATATATATATAT
>CM042188.1:25013124-25050632 GCA_023539305.1 Ilex asprella | reverse complement strand
CACCTACACTTCTCCCACTTGCCCCCCAATATTTCCTGACACAAGAGCACGCCTCCCTTACACATTTGGAAGACTTGGAAGGCTTGACATTAATGAAGCATGGGAGAGGAATGGGCAGGCATGTGAGTTGCAGGCTAGCTCTGTCCTAGCCTGTGTGACCCATCAAAATCACCTACCATTGATGGGTGGCCTTTCACACAGACCCTAGGGACCCTCATGGACGTTTTTGGCAAGGCATACACTCCATATATACAACAATATTCAGCATTTGGAAGGGGTTGACTACCTAAGCTTAGGAGTAGATATAGAGAGAGAGTTCCAAGGTTGAAGATGATGAATCATTTTTGTATTTTATTCTCCCATTTTCACTTGCTATTGTTGTAGTAAGCTTTCATACTCTTGTAATCTTCATTTTATTACCTTAATGTCATTTACTTCAAGTCTATTTCAAGTTTAGTTGTGTAACATAGATTTCACCATTTATGCTTTCAAGTTCTTCATTTCCATGCTTTAAATTGGGTATTGTTGATTTGTCTTTCTAGTTCAAGTTTCTTGCATTAGTTTAAGTTTCATGCTCCATTTCCTTTCCATGTCTATTTCCTTTATGCTTGTCTATGCTTTTAATATGAATAGCTAGTTTTAAGTTGGCTAGTCCAAGGGAGATTTCTCTTGGGGATTTCATTTCAACTCTTTTTCATTCCCCCCTTTAGGGTCAAATGGTTCGGTTTGACGGGGTTGAGAGTGGATGAGTTGGTGAGCCTTTGATATTCCGTAGGCCTAGTCACGGTTTATGCTTAGATACTCACCAATCTCGTTCCTAACTTCCCCCGAATCAATCGTTCATTTATACTCAATCGGAGGAAGGCTTTGAGTTGATTTGGTATTCCAATTGGAATGAATCCTTTGGATTAACCAACACTTGTTTTCTTGCATTTTAATTTACAAACCAAACACAAAACTCAAATTCAAGATTTTACACTTTCTTTTCACTTTTGCAAAATCACTTTCACAAAACTCCCTTTCCTTCCCTGAGGAGACGACCTTGGAATACTCTTCCAAGTAAAACACCGACCACGAAAGACTCCTTGCGATTGGAGAGCACTTTTGTGCACATTCCACTTTTCATTTCACACATATTTTGTTCATCCATTTCCCACTATTCACAATTCGTTGTCGCTTAATCTCTTGCATCCTCCCGAGGGAGAGTGACACTTCCTTAGTCCTATAAGCCATACACACATTTGAGGGTGGTGTTGAGAGGTAGGGAACCACAATATTTTCACTCAATCATACGCACCTCGGCAGCTCCCTCCTTTCACCGCAGTAATATCACAGATCCTGTATGAGGTACAAAATGAAAAGTTTCTAAGATGGCCACCTTGAATAAAAGCAGATCCAGCAAAAAGAGATTTCACCAAGTATTGTGAGAACTATAGAGATCATGGTTACCACACTGATGATTGCATCCAGTGGAAGAAAGAGATCAAGTTTCTAATCCAACGAGGGCATTTGCATTGCTACGTAGCCCGTAAGGATCAGAACCGAGCTCTATTACCACCACCTCAGCAGCAAGTCCCTGTGCAGCATCAACAACCTCGAGGGAAAATCAAAGTGATATCTGGAGGATTTGCAGAAGGTGGGGAGTCCAGCGCAGCTAGAAAGGCACATCTGCGAAGAATTAGAGTCGGCGAGACACTGGAAGTGTACACTACGTCAAAGGCACCTCAGTTGAGTACAACCATCACCTTCTCAGACTCAAACTTGGAAGGTTGCCAACATCCCCATGATGACCCCTTGGTGCTAAGGGTTGTCTTGGCTAATAGAATAGAATAGTTCATCAAGTTCTGATTGACAATGGGAGATCTGTAGATATCATTTTTGCTTCTGCATTTGACAAAATGAGCATAGGTAGAGAAAAGCTAGAGCCAGTAAGTGCTCACATGTTGGAATTTTCAGGGGGAAGAGTGTTATCCTTGGAATCAATCCAACTTGTACTGACCATAGGGAACCCACCTGCCAAACCACCTCAACTGTGAGATTTCTAGTGGTTGATGCCCTTTCTACATAAAATATGCTGCTTGGAAGACCTTCACTCAATGTAATGAAAGCTATCCCCTCTACCTATCACTTGGTTATGAAGTTTCCTATAGAAAATGGAGTTTGAGTGGTTCGAGGGGACCAACGCGTAGCAAGGGAGTGCTACATGGCTTCCACGAAGTCGAAAGTATCCAATTAGGTGAACTCGACATAAGAGACGAGCTGGACACAAGACCAATACAATCGGAAGAACTAGAGTCTGTACAACTTGACGAGGAGCCAGAACACCTTGTTTACATCGGGTCTGGGCTGAGCAGGGAGGTTAAGGACCTTCTAATCCATTTCTTGAAGTAGAACATGAGAGTGTTTTCTTGGAAGCAAGAAGACATGGAAGGTATTGACCCCTCGGTTATCACACACAAGCTAAGTGTGAATCCAACTTGCAAGCCTGTTAAACAGAAATGGAGAAGGTTTATCCCGGAGTGCCTGAAGGCAATCAATGAGGAGGTCAGCAAACTTCTCAACGCCAAAGCCATCAGGAAATTAAACTACCCCACCTGGTTGAAAAATGTGATTTTTGTCAAGAAGACCAACAGCAAGTGACGACTATGCATTGATTTCACTGACCTTAATTGAGCATGCCCTAAAGACAGTTTTCTCTTACTTCGGATTGATTTAATAGTGGACACTACAATTGAGAATGAGCTCCTCAACTTTATGGATGTCTTCTCAGGCTACAATCAGATGAAAATGGACTATAGCGATCAAGAGAATACCTCTTTTGTGACTGAACAAGGAACATACTGCTACTAAGTGATGCCTTTTGGGTTGAAGAATGCTGGAGCCACATACTAACGCCCGGTGAATCAAATGTTTCAAAATCAAATTGGGAAATTCATGAAAGTCTATATTGATGATAAGCTGGTAAAGTCACTAAAGGCAAAACTTCATATCCAAAACCTACCAGAATCATTCCAGTTCCTTAAGGAGTACAAGATGAAACTCAACCCTACAAAATGCGTCTTTGGAGTATCAGCATGAAAAATCCTAGGCTTTATAGTCAACAGTAGAGGAATTAAAGCCAATCCAAAAAAGGTTAAAGCAGTACTCGATATGCAACCACCATCCAATGCAAGAGAGATTCAATGTCTGATAGGAAGAATAGCTGCCTTTAGTCGTTTCGTGTCCAGCTCAAGTGATAAATGTCAACCCTTCTTTGAGGTCTTAAAGAAGACATTCCAATGAGATACACGATGTGAAGAGACATTCAAATCCTTGAAAGACTATTTGAGCTAGCCTCCTATTCTAGTAAGTCCCTTGGAGGGAGAGCTACTTACTCTCTACGTAGTTGTCTCAGACTTCTTAACCAACGCAACACTAGTAAGGGAGCAAGATAGAGTTCAACAACTTGTCTACTATTGTAGCAGAGCTCTAAGGGGGGTAGAAGAAAGATATCCTAAGATAAAAAAGTTTATTTTAACTCTTTTTACAACTACTAGGAGACTTAGGCCCTATTTTCAGGCTCATACTTTTGAGCTCCCAATAGATCAAACGATGAAGCAAGTGTTGCATAAACTAGAGTCTTTTTGGGAGGATAGTTAAGTGGGTTATAGAACTCAACGAGTTTGATATCAGATATAAGCACAGAACTTCCATCAAAGGGAAGATTTTGGTAGATTTTATCGCAAAATTTACGATAGCAACACCTATGGATATGGAGGTAATACAGCTAGTACTTGACCTCCCCACATAAAAACTTTCAGTAGATGGAGTTGCCAATGTAAAAGGAAGCGGGGCAGACTTAATTCTAACCTCTCCAGACGGGATAGACATCGCGTACACCCTCAGTTTTGAGTTTAAGACTTCAAACAACGAGGCAGAGTATGAAGTTGTCATTGTAGGACTCAACATTGCTCACTCGATGGAGGTAGAGCATTGGAGGTCTGCAATGATTCCCAACTCATAGTAAAGTAGATAGAAGAGTCCTATGAGGCTATGGGTGAAAAAATGACCCTTTACCTCAGGATGGTACAGTGACTAATCAAGAATTTTGTGCAAGTTAAGATGAGGCACGTTCCCAGATCTAAGAATTCACGAGCAGATGTTTTAGCGAGGCTTGCAACTGCTTCACAAGAAAACTTGGATAGGCTAATACCAATGGAGCATCTGGTGGAGCCATTTGTAAGTGCTGAGGAAGAAGAAGTGCTCCCTGTTTTGACCCAGCCAAGCTGGATGGATCCCATTATAGAGAATCTGTAGAATAGAACCCTGCCAGAAGATCCCAAGGAAGCTGCAAAGCTAAGAACCAGGTTATCTAGATTTTCTGTTTTGCAGGAAAATTTGTATAAGCGAGGTTTTTCAACGCCTCTCCCTAAATGCGTGAGAAGTAAGGACGCCAACTACATACTCAGGAAAATCCATGAGGGAGGCTGTGGTAACCACCTTAGAGCTCGGGCTTTGGAAAGAAAGGCACTAAGGCAAAGGTATTACTGGCCCACCATGCTCAAAGATGCTGCAGATTTAGTCAAGAAATGTAGGGTCTTCCAAGTTCACGCCAATGTTCTCCGTTCTCCACCAAAGCTCTTCACTTCAGTGGTAAGCCCTTGGCCCTTCCAGCAATGTGGTTTGGACATACTTGGACCCCTTCTTACTGGCATTAGTTAGTGCAAGTTTGTCATCATTGGAGTAGACTACTTCACCAAATAGGCAAAAGTTGAGCCCTTGGCGACAATCACAGAACAAAAGATTCAAAACTTCTCGTGGAAGTCAATAATTTGCAGGTTTGGTATCTCCAAAGCAATAGTCTCTGACAACTGGAAACAATTCGATAACCTTAAGTTCAAGAGATTCTGTGCTGAACTCGGAATAAAAAATTACTTTTTAGCTCTAGCTCATCCACATTCTAACATACAAGCAGAGGTCACAATCAGAACCATCAAGCAGCTCTGAAGATCAAGCTTGAAACTCTGGAGGGAAAATGGGTGGAGCATATTCCAGAAGTATTATGGGCTTATAGGACAACATCTAGGTCAGCAACCTAGGAAATACCATTTTCCTTGGCATTCGAAACTGAGGTAGTGACGCTTGTAGAAATTAGAATCCCATCTCCCAGGGTTGAGTTCACAGAGCCTGAGCACACGACGAGTAACTTCTGCTGAACCTCGAAAGACAATAAGGTACTAGAAGGGTCATACACAAGAGTTTCAAGGTTGGGGATCTGGTACTCAGAAAGCTTCTGCTTACAAGAAAATACCCCTCTCATGGAAAATTAGGCTCTAATTGGGAAGACCCTTTCATCATCTCAAGGGTAATAAGACCTCAAAATTACGGGTTGCAGACCAAAGAAGGGAAAATCCTATCCCATTCTTGGAACATAGGGCATCTCAAAAGATTTTTTTAGTGAGTTTCTTTTGTAAGAGAATCGTTGTCAATAGAATAGTAAGTTTTTCATTTATTTCAGCAAGATTCTTCTAAGTAGCCAAGTAGCTACCGATGAGCTCAACAACTCAGAAAGTTTCTAAGTAGTTAATTAGCTACTAATGAGCTCCACAGTTCATGAAACGAAAAATTAGCCAAGAAGCTACCAATGAGGCCCTCTGACCTTGAGGTCCACAGCACCACGAAATGGTTAGAAAGCTAATGATAGACTTTACAGTTCATAAAATGAGCCACGTAGATCAAGAGGAAATCATAACTTCATAAAACAAAGATGAGTCACGTAGCACGTAGCTCAGGAGGAACTCCTAACTTCATAAAACAAGGATGAGCCACGTAGTTTAGGAGGAACTCCTAACTTCATAAAATGAGGATAAGCAATGTAGTTCAGGAGGAACTTCTAACTTCATAAAACGAGGATGAGCCACGTAGCTCAAAAAGAGCTCCCAAGTTCATGAAACGTAGATGAGCCACGTAGCTCGGGATGAACTCCTAAGTTCATTCAAGCGAGCCCTACAGCTCACGATGAACTCTACATTCCATACAGATGAGCTCTGAAGCTTATGATGAACACCTCGCAAAAGTTAAAGCGAACACTTGGCTACAAGATGAGCCTAGTAAAGCTA
Organism: Ilex asprella; assembly: GCA_023539305.1. Classification (NCBI taxonomy): domain Eukaryota; kingdom Viridiplantae; phylum Streptophyta; class Magnoliopsida; order Aquifoliales; family Aquifoliaceae; genus Ilex; species Ilex asprella. The sequence continues at coordinate 25,044,534 of CM042188.1, read as the reverse complement.
AGATAAGTCATGCAGCTTATAGACACGCAACTAAGCAAGAGATGAACTTGTTAAAATCCAATGTTCATAAGCATAGGCAAGCATTCAACAGAGAAGACCTAGAGTATGTTACATCAAATTTGATAAAAATGTAAGAAACTAAAAAAAAAATAGGGGAAAGCTTCTAGTTTTCCCCAAGTCTCCTCTTCAAGCGTGCATTCTCCTTCCACAGATCATCTATTTCTTTCTTTATCTTTGCAAGCATATTGAGAATCTCATTCCTGACAGAGGAGAGGAGAACTACGCCAAAAGAGGAGTCACCTAAGGAGAAGGAGTCAACAGACCTATCCTTTATGCATTTCCTTGTAAATCCTCCAACATCTTCATCAGACTCAAGAATGGAGGAAAAAGAAGACTCTGGAAACAAAACAAAATCCATGACAGCTGCTGCGGTACTAAATAAGAAGAGGTTGTCCGATGTCATCAGCTCAGGGAAAGACATAGGCTCAGCTTGGGTTATCTCCTCAACTCTCATTGATTCCAAAAGATCAAGGTCAGGAGCACCTATGTAACAACAACAAGATGAAAGCAAGTCATTAAGGACCTAGAAAAAAAATGCTCTATACACTTACCAGTGTAGGTGAAACTTCCCCAAGATCTAGGAACTCTATACTCTCAGTAATGCAGCTCGAATGATCTCCCATTATCTTCGGAAGCAAAGAAAAAATGCTTAGCCCACCATTCAGGTGGTGAAGGAAGGTCATAGACCGAGGGGCATAAGGGAGAACGCCTCTAACGAAAACAACTGAAGCAGGGGATCTCGTCATCCTCTAGCTCGTAAAAGGAAAGAAATTCAGTGATAGTAGATAACTCCTTATTACCATGTAGTCTCCAGAAGATAAAAAAAAAAATTGATCAAGGCACCCCATCCCTTGGGAGAAAGGCGAGAAGGGCACAACCCAAAATAGGCCAGAATATACCTAACAGAAGGGTGAATGGGAAGCCAAAGACCCATCTCTAGGGCACCTTTAAAGAAATAGACTCTCCCTTGAGGAAGATAGTTGCAAGGCTCATCTGAGGTAGGGATTCTCAGAGGTAAGTTTAAATCGGGGAAGAAACACATTTTTATCATATCCAGATCTGAAGATGTGACCTCCGAGGAAAATAAGTAATTGCACTGCCACTCCCACTCAATCCTTGAGGAACTTCGTGCTTTGAACAAGGAAGAAAGGGGGGCAACCATCAGAATTTCGAAGGAAAAGAAAGACAAAGAACAAGAACTCTTCAAGGGTCAAGAAAAACCCCAAGGTTCAAGAAGAAAAGAATCTTAGAAATTACAGAAAGACACCAAGAAGCACGTGGAAAAAAATTCGGTGACCCCTTGGAGTTTCCAAATTAGAATGACAATGACGATTTTAGAAAGTAAAAGGGTGTGAGCAATAAACTTCACCATCCAATGCTCCCTCGTAGACACCAAAGGCACGATCGCCAGAAGTTGTTCGTGCAAAGCTAATATACAGGGTAGCTCGGAAAGGCCTTTTTTTTTTGGTTGACCCAACAAAGAAAACTTCCTAAGTAGCTCCGACATCTCCCCAATACTCCTCATCCATCTTAAGCATCCTCAGCACTTAGTGAGCCAAGAAGACCTAACTTCAAGACCATATCGAGAAAAATCACAATGAAGCTCTGTTGATCAGGTTCAACTAGCTTAGAAAGACAAGATAATTATGGGGAAAAGACCTCTACCAATCTTCTCCACCTTTATCCTTGGGTGCATGAACCTCCTAGTATCTTTCCTTAAGGAGACATCTCAGATTTCGTTGGGCTGAGGTTAGCTTGCATGGACGCATGGACCGTCTGACATATCTCCTCAAGGCTGTTTACCTCAAGATGCACCTTCGTGTTCTGGCTAGAAAGGAGCTACTATTTCTCAGGCTCATCTTCTATCATAGTTCTCACTTACAACAGCATAGAGTACACAGTCGCAACAGGAGGAGGCCTCAGCTTCAAATGACTTACTCTCTTTGCCAAATCCAGCAGACCTCTAGTCAATGTGAGGAGTAGAAAAATGACTAGTACTCCTATAAGGACACCAAAAAGCAGGAAAGAGCTCCTGAGGCACCAGCTCCCAGGCTCTATAGCTCCCCAGGAGCTCTTGTTAATTATGCTTAAAGAGGCGCCAGGTATTCCTTGCATCTCAACACCCCAATTGGCCCCTTAAACTCAACAATTTTACTTCAAAAAGAACTTCTCGAAGTAATGGACAATGGGAATACAGAGCAAAGAAAAGAAAGATTACGTCTCAAATTAGAGTTATATTGCATTTCAAAAACAAAAGGTGTATTTTAGAATACGGAGTCAGAATATATTGAATGTGAAATCAAAGTTACCAAAAAAAAAAAAGAGCCCTAAGCCTCCGAAGAAGGGGTAAGTGAGGGATTCTGCAACTCAGTAGATGAGCCTTCAATAACAAGAGGCAAAAGATGAGAACTTTTAGGGGTGCTAGTCACAGGGACCTCTACTCCTATCGTCCGCAAATCCTAAGCAAGGACCTCATTCACAAGGTTGGCAGAGAATGACACAGTAGCAGGAACAATGGTAGGGATAATTGGAAGCATGGTAGTTGATGGAATAGAGGCTTTCCCAAAAGGGAGAGCTGTAGAAACATTCTGAGCCACGACCCTAGCAGGAGGAATAGATATCTCAGCACCTTCTGGAGCCACATCAGAAGAAGAAAGAGCCAAGGTGCCATCCTCACCCTTTATATCAGTCTCATCTAACTCCTCCTTAGTGGGGTCGCAAATTCAAAGTCGAGCTCTGAATAGGTTCTACTGGCTTTGCGCTAAAAGACAAGTCATCCAGTGGTCCACTCGGTGGTGACATCATCCTTCAGCTCAACGATTGTATCATCCTTCTGCTCGATGGTGGATCTCTACGCCTCGAGGTCTCTACAGAGGGCCTCATTCACCTCAATCACAATGACATATTCCTTCTTCATGCTCTCAAGGGAGTTCTGGGCGTCAAAAGCTTTCTGTTTGGCCTTAACCCAGACATCAATATTAAGCTTAAGCACTTTCCTGGCCATTCTTAGTTCATCCTTGGTTTTCCTCTCTCCTTCCTTAGCCTTAACTTTTGCAGCTTGTAAGCCATGGAAAGAAGAAGTCTGACTCTCCATTTTTTCTTTAAGATCTGTCACCTGAGCTCGAAGGTTATCGTTGTCGAAGGAGAGTTCGGCAACCTTAAACTCGTATGCCTTTAGAGCTTTGATAGAGTACTCTAAAGACCGGATCCTACTCTTCAAGCCCTTCACATGGATAGCTAACTGGGAACAAGGAGGAAAACGAATGAGGGTTAGTATAAAATTACAGCATAAGGCTAAATGGGTGTGTAAAAATACTAAAACTTACAGCAGCTGCCCCTTGGAGAGCTGAGCTGATGGAATCCTTGAGGGGCATAGAAGAGACCCTTTGAACGTCAAAATCAGGAAGAACAGAAGAAATGGCCCCAGCATCAAGCTCAATGTTCTCAAAGAAGGAGTCCTTAAGCTTCTTTACCTCGGGACGTTTCCCTTTCTCAATCCTAGAGCTCATTAGAGGTGATTCAAGAACCTTCTTAAGAGGCCCATAAGAAGCAATATTAGGTTGGAGGTGGGGGCTCAGTCCCAAAGCCTTCTCTACCTCAGACGAGGAAGGAGAAGACAGGCCTTGCTTACAAGCTTGACCAGAAGCAAACGGAGCCTCTAGGGAAGAGGAGGTCTTTATAACTTGTGGAGTGCTCAGTGGTGGGGCCAGAATTTTGGTAGTTGAAATTGGAGAAGGGAAGGGCACCCCCAATCTTTGGACCTTAGCTCGGGTGATGGCATTGCTCCCAGGGCCGACCTCAGCTTTTCGTTTGCTACCCTTCCCACTCTTCTGTAACTGATTGATTTTAGTCTGAAGTCCCCCTGTGGTAGGCTTCATTATGGAAGAACCTGGAAGAACGAAACTGAGCAAGTTAAAAAAAAAGGGAAGAATTAAAGGCAATGAAGTTAATGGAGAAAATACTACCTTCCACTCCTTCAGCGCTAACAGCAGAAAGTGGGATCGCTAACGTCACCACGGGGAGGCTGAACCCTTGCTCCACAAGAACCCAAAGCCTGATGAGCTCAGAATAGCTTTCTGAATTACACTCCTCTAACTTTAGAAGCACCTGCCTGTCCCCAGCACTAAGCTCAAGACGTGCACCTAAAAAACAATGCAAGCAAAGTAAAATCAATAAAGCGAATCACCAAATATGACCACAGATAGCTCGAACAAGAACTTACCCATGTTGTCAGGGGCAGATCAGGCTCTAAAAATTTGATGTGTGTCTGTCTTATCCGCAGGGTTATACTCCCATTGAGTGCCTCCCACAAAGAAGAATTTTTTTTCCAATCCTTGTGGGAGCTCAGAAGTTCGGATATAATTAATTTAACCTTTGTCCGTTTGGAGATATACAAAAAGTGATTGATTGATAAACCTAACCTCAACTAACCCCTAATTACTCTCCCTCAAATGATGCAATGTATGGTCAGGAGAGAAAGATTTCTTCCCCTAGGGATAGTGTCAAAAGAAAGGGCAATGAGGCAAGGAAAATGGAATGATGTAAAATGGAATGTGTATGCACAAAAATGCTCCCCAATCGTAAGGACACTTTCGTGTGTCGTGTGTTACTTAGAAGAGTATTCCAAGGTCGTCTCCTCAGGGAAGGAAAAGGAGTTTTGTGAAAGTGATTTTGCAAAAGTGAAAAGAAAGTGTAAAATCTTGTATTTGAGTTTTGTGTTTGGTTTGTAAATGAAAATGCAAGAAAACAAGTGTTGGTTAATCCAAAGGATTCATTCCAATGGGAATACCAAATCAACTCAAAATCTTTCTCCGATTGAGCATGAATGAACGATTGATTCGGGGGAAGCTAGGGACGAGATTGGTGACTGTCTAAGCATAACCCGTGACTAGGCCTACGGGATATCAAAGGCTCACCAACTCATCCACTCTCAACCCTGTTAAACCGAACCATTTGACTCAAAATGGAGAAATGAAGAAGAGTTGAAATAGAATCCCCAAGATGAGGTCTTCCCTTGAATTAACCAACTTAAATCCTAACTACTCATATTAAAAGCAAGACATTCATAATGTAAAGAGACAAGGATGAAATGGAGATTAAAACTTAACTAAATGCAAGAAATCTTAAACTAAGAAGAAAAATCAACAATACCCATTTTAAACTAAGAAATGAAGAACTTGAAAGCATAAATGGTGAAATCTAAGTTACACAACTAAACTTGAAATAGACTTTAAGTAAATGACATTAAGGTAATAAAATGAAGATTACAAGAGTATGAAAGCTTACTACAACAATAGCAAGTGAAATAGGAGAAGAAAATGCAAAAATAAAATTTACTATTTATCATCTTCAACCTTGGAACTCTCTCTCTATATCTACTCCTAAGCTTAGGTAGCCAACCCCCCTCCTCATGCTGAATATTGTTTAGATATATGGAGTGTATGCCTTGCAAAAAACGTCCATGAGGGTCCCTCCAAGCTGTGTGCTCAAGCTCCTATCAAGAGGGGGCTGAAATGATGCATTTGACATGCTAGGAGAGCTTAGCCTGGCAGCCCTCTGAGTAGCCCACTTTCTCCCATGCTTCATTAATGTCAAGCCTCTAAAAGTCCAAGGGTAGGTATACAGTGTTGTGGGCGTGTCAGAAGAGAGGGGGAGAAGTGCTGGTGGGACTCTCAAAGTAGGAAGTCTGAGCAGCAGAAGGAGGAGCAGAACGACAAACTCTACTGGTAGGGTCTACCGGTAGGGTACTCTACTGGTTGGGTCTACTGGTAGGGTTTACTCCAGTAGCTTAACCCTACCGGTAGGGTTTCTGCTGTATTATTTTCCTGTTTTTAATTTTCTGATTTCTTCACTTTTAAGCCTCCCATTCTTCATGTATTGTGTCCATGCCTTCACCACACATCCATCATAGTTGCAAGGTCCTAAGATTCATCATTTAAGCTATCAAAACATGCAACATCAAAATATCAACATTCTTGATAATTCCAGCTAACACTAAGTACTTATATGCAAAAGTTGGGTTAGAATGCTTGTAATGAGGCCGTTAAATATGCAATATTATGCACTCATCAAAAAGCCCTTAGGAAAATTGAGCTTAACATTGAAAATCTCCATGAGTAAGGACACGGTGGAAATCCCAAGCTTATGTTTCTTGAAATAAACGAGAAGACCTACCAAGATATCCCATAAGTTAGGAGAAAGTTGGGCAGGATAGACATTAAAGTGTTGTAGAACACCCTTAATGAAGGGGTGCATAGGGAAGCGAAGACCATTCTCAAAGGCAGCCACAAAAAAATAGACCTTTTTATGAACCTGGAAGTCATATGAAATGAATCTATCCGGGCTCCAAGGATGGACACCGGGAGGAAACCCATAACAAGCACTGAGAACCTTCAAGAAAGAGGGATCGACCTCACTAGAACCTTCAATATAGTATCTATGTTAGGGAAGTTGTCAATTTCATCACCTACGCCCCCTAGGTCGGTATCATCATCAGTGGACCTAATCCCCATGAAGGAAACAGAGGAGTGGGTATCTCCAAAAGAAGCGGAAATGAGTGGACAAGAGAAAGGTAGATTGAAAGAACGGTAGAGAGGAGGAACACTAGTCGAGCCTCCCTAATAACCCTAGGATCAACATCGTAGCTTCCAACTCTGAGGATTCGTACAATAGAACACCAATCTAAGAAAAGGGGAAGGGAAGACAAGGAATAGTCCCAATTTCAAAAATAAAAGAACCGAAAAGCCTATAAATGCAACAACCGCTTCGAACTTGAGGGATCCAAAACGAGAAAAGAGGTGAAAGGGACAAGAAGCGTACCTAGCCTGAAATGAACAACAAACCATAGCCCAGAGAAGAACCAAAGGAAGGGAGTAGGGAAAATCCTCGAATCGTACCAAGAAAATTCGACTCTGAGAAAGAAACCATAAAACTTCGAGCCAAGAAGCCAAGAATTCGAAGAGAAAAGGACAAAGATGGAGGTTGAACAGTAGAAAAAGGCGGTCCTTGTAGTTGTTTGAGCATTTATAACTTGAAAGACGTGGACTGAAACGTGCGCAAGAATCGAGAAAACCATGATTGTTGAAAACTGTCAAGGGACAACTCTCACGTGCGAGTCAAGGTCAGCCATGTGCTGGTCTAGCTCAGTTTTTAAACAGTTCAGCCCTTGTCCAAGCCAGCTTGAACCAAAGGCTAGTAGGAAATTGATGATACCCAAGAGAAAATTCAACTGAGTACGAGAACTGGATCTGAGCTCAGACCAAGAGGTCAGGAGAGACTTGCAGAGCTTAGATGACCAAAACTAGATCTCTCGCCATACGAGATAATCGTAGGAATGATAAGAAAATAGCTGGATGACAGTGGGCACCCCCGAAGTAATAAGAAGAAAGAGTCAAGACATAAAACTCTCAACTAATCAGGATCCACTTGTAAAATCAAGAAGGATTCCACACATGAAAGACAAGGATCTCTGTAGAGATCCCACAAAACAAGGAATAGCTCTATATATACTGTATAATACCTCCACTGTAGAGGCAAAATCCTAATTTTCTCCACATTTGCACTGTAAAGCATCCAAGCAATCCATAAAGAATGAGTAGGAAGAGCCTCCATTGAAGAGTGGATTAATCGAGTTCCCACGCCGGCGTACCAATATATTTTCACTGTGTAAACTCTCCAGCCCCCAAGCCCTTACAGCAACTCACGCGCACCAAGTAGCTCTGACTCACATTGCCCACGAATACTCACACCTTTTGCTCATCCGCGTTAAAATAACACCTTCAAAATTAATAGTTTATTGCTTATGGCTGGTCGTTTTCAAACTTTAAACTCTTAGAGTTGGTTTTTATGAGAAATTGTTGAAATATGATTATTATTTTTTAGGGATTATTGTTATGGATATGTGTTTATCGAGAAATTTTAAGCTCGGTTTTAGCCCAAATGGTCACAAACTTTTGCTGAGCAGACCTTGAGCAAGATTTTAGAGGCAGTCGCAATTCGTATATGTATAAGCCAACATTTTTTGTCTTGTTAATAGCTTCCAGCCTTCGTAGATGTCCACATTCATAGTAAATGTCCATTTGTTCTTAACGAAAAAAAAATGTCCAGTTGTTTTTTTTTTCAACAGTAAAAAGTGCTCGAAGCAGTTTCTGTGCACTTCAACAAATCTTTTTTTTAATTTGGTCAAAAACAGATAATTTATGTCAGAACTAAGGTATTTATAAGAGATAAATCTCTTATTACCTGACATAAAAAATTAAAATTAAAACTCACAACATTTGAGTTTATAACTCTTTCTTATTTTTACTGGAGCTACCATACAAGTTAAATGTTATTTTTTGAAAGCTCAGGACAGTTAATTTTGACATTTGAATGGACAACACATTAATCGAAAGTGAGTGCATTAAAGAGGTCGGTTGTCTTTTTAGTTATGTGGACTTGGAATGTGTGGCCGAGTGGATGACATTTGGTTGGAGGTTTTTATGTAGTTCTATGGTTCAAGTTGTGCACTATACCCAACAAGTACAGAATCCATTTTCACAGTTGGGAAAGGGCTAATGGCAGGTGGGAAACAAATCTTGCCATACCCAACTTTTTAAACGGAAAATACACCTGATGATGCTTTTTCACCGCGGATGAGCAGGGGGTGTATAAACCGTGATGCTTGAGATGGAACTGAGCTATATGGCTCTCGTGATTTGCAGTAGAGTATGCAGGAGAGTTTGGGGGAATGTGAACAGTAAGAAATATAGAGGTTCACCGGCTCTGGAGCTCGGCTAGTCCACCCTTCAATGGAGGCTCTTGCTCCTTTTTCTTTATTGATCCCTTGGGTGCTTATTCGATACAATATGAAAGAAATTAGGGGTTTTTCATGGCTCTGTAACCTCTAGGGTTGCCTCTCGGGTATATGGTTCTGTCCCTCGCAATGAAGGTATATTACAGTATTTATAACGCGATCCCTATCTCTAGGGGATATCCGGCGAGATCTTTTCCCTTCTCTCGTGGGATTCTCCTTTAAATTAGGAGAGGATCTTGGTTGATTGAGATTTCATGCCTTGATTTTCGTTTCCTACTGCTTTGGGAGCACTTGCTATTAGCCAGTTGTTCACACCATGTTTCTTCTATCACCTTGCCTGGAGTGAGCTTTGGGTCAGCGCCACTGAGCTCAGGATTCCCTATCCGACCTCCCTTCTAGGTTGACCTCTTGGTCTGAGCTCATACTTAAAATATTTTCTTGGTATCATCAGTTGCCCCCCAGCCCTTGACTCAGGCGAGCATGGGCAAGGGCTGAGCTGTTTTAAACAGGGCTAAACTTGCACGTGACGGATTTTGGCTTGTCCGCGTATGACATGTCTTTGACGGTTCCAAGCAATCATGAGTCCCTCGATTCCCGCATACGTTTCAGTTCGTGCTCCCCAGACTTTAAATGTTCAAACGGCTAAATGGAACTACTCTCTCCCTGTTCATCTTCTTTCTCTGTTCTCTGATTTCTTTCCTTCTTCGCGATTTCAGATCATTCTGTGATTGTATACCCTCTGATTCCCCTCGTGAGACTATATCTTCTGCGCTTGATTCGACCGTTCGTAATGCTTTCTTCTCTCGATTCGGCTTTTGGGTCCTCGTTCATTACTTCCTTGTAGCTAGGTACGTCTCCCTTCCTCTTTTCATCTTTACTCGCTCTGGATCCCTCAAGTTCGAGGTGGTTGCTGCATTTCTGGACCTATCGTTTTTTCCATTTTTGGAACCGTGATCTCTGTTTGTCCCCTCTACCTTATTTCGTTACCTGGGGTTCTATCGTGAGGATCCTTAGCGTCGGCAGTTACTGTGCTAATCCCCTAGTTATTAGAGAGTGTCTGGTTAGTGTCCCTTTTCCTTATCGCCTCTATAATCTCCCTTTTTTTTGCCCTCTCATGTCTACTTCTTCTAGAGCTGCTCGATCCACTACAAGTCCTCTAGGAGGTAGGTCTGCCGATGAGGATGTCGAATTAGGGGAAGTGGGTGTGGAAATTGACAACTTCCCAGGTGTCGATGCCCTCAACCTTGAAGTTGAAGCGGAAGAGCTTCCCTCCTCATCTGCCTTTATACCCTCCAAGCCTAGCAAAGGCAAGGGGAAGGTCAGTGGGGCTGGGCTCTCTAGTGGCTCATCGTATTTGGGAGCTGCTCTTAAGCAGGCAGAGCTCGTAGGACCCAGTAAGGTTGATCCCTCACTCCTTAGGATTTTCAGTGCCCGCTACGGTTTCCCTTCTGGTGTCCAGCCTTCTTGCCCTGAAAGTTCTACTCCTTACGTCGCCGAAGTCCATAAAAAGGTCTGCTTCTTTGAGGCTGCCTTTGAAAATGGTCTTCGTTTTCCTCTGCATCCTTTCCTGAAGGTTGTTCTTCAATACTTTAACGTGTGTCCCTCCTAACTTTCCCCTAATTTTTGGGGTGTCTTAGTAGGCCTTCTGGTTCTCTTTAAGAATTTGAAGCTCGGGGTTCCTTCCCTTCCTTTATTCTTGGACTATTTCAAAGTAAAGCTGACCTCCTCGGAAGGCTTTCTGTATGCTTCGAAGCGAGCTAACGCTAAGCAACTTATATTTAGCATTTCTACCTCCCACAAGTACTGGAAGGAATATTTCTTCTTTGTTGGGGGCACAGGCTGGGAGTATGATCCCACTGATAGGTCGGATACCCTTGGTATCCCTAGAGCTTGGTCCTACCCCGAGAACTTGGGTGAGTCATTGTTCGAATCAATCAGGTTATATTCTGGGAACGGCAGGTTTTTGAATCTTGTTGTTGTCATTCTCCAGGTACCAGGCTTGAGCTCAGCAACGAGGACAAGGAGGCAAAGCTGAGACTGTCTGAGTGTGCTCTGAGGAGATATTCTAAGCTTATCCAGTTTCAGGTCCTAGTTGCAAGGGGGTTAAGCCTTCCCGAGGTAACAATAGAATCTCTGTCTCCGATCTCAGTCATCAGGCCTGACGAAGTACTAGGTGATTTCCTTGCCCCCTTTTCTTTTTGCCCTTTTCTTTTTTCCCTTTCCCTTCTTCTTTCTTTGATCTGACTAATCGTCGTGGTTTAGACCTTCCAGGATCCTCCACAATGAAGCTATTTTCAGAGAAGCTCGAAGCCAAGATCGCTAAGCTGCAAAGAGGTGGAAAGGGCAGCAAAAGAAAAGCTGAAAACGGGCCCAGCAGGAGCCCTACCACTAGGGCTAAGGCTCAAAGGCTAGGAACGCCTTCTTTCTCTTCGGCTTTGGCTGTGGATAGCCAAATTTTGCCTTCCAACATCCTATCTGATGCAGGGGTTTCCTCCTCCCGGCAACCTCATGTCACTCACCCTAAGCCTGACGAACTGGGTGATGCTTCTCCAACCTTGTTCGAGGTCGAAAGGGCTTGGGAGTTCGTTTTCGATGTCCAGTCTGAGAAAGTTATGTTCAGCCCTTCTGGGATGGTTATCGAATCATCCCTGCCAAAGCCTGGGCCTGACAAGGGCAAGAGTGTCAAGATGGAGGGGTGAGGAGATTCTTTTTTTGAGAATGCTGAGCTCACCGCTGGGGCCATGGCGTCCATTCTTTCTGACCTCGATATCAAGAGGGCTTGCTCCATGCCTCTTGAAGAAGCAATCGTCTCAGCTCTTCATGGAGCCACTGTCGTAAGCCTTTATGCTTTTATGTTTCTTCTTAGCTATTGCTAGTCCTTAGTGCTGATCTTTGCTCTTATTCTTGTTCCTTAGATGGCTCTCCATGTAAAGGGCCTGCTGGGTAGGGTTCGCTCTGCAGAGGATTCGGCCAAGGCTTTGAAGGTTTATGAGTTTAAGGTTGCTGAACTTTCATTTCAGAACGAGGAGCTCAAAGCTCAGGTGAGTAGCCTTCAGGATAAGATGGAGAAGAAAGCTTCAGAGCTCCAGGACCTTCAAAGGGCTAAGTCCAAGGCTGAAGAGGGTGAGAAGAAGGCTCGAGATGAGCTAAGGATCACAGGGGATGAGCTGAAGCACAAGACTGAGCTCTGGTCCAAGGCCAATCAGGATGCCTTTGATGCCAGCTGCTCTCTTAATACCCTGAAGCAAGATCATGAGGCCATCAGCGAGGTGAACGAGTCCCTTCATGAGGAACTCAAGGAGAAAAATGACCTGATTGCCGAGTTGAAGGATGGCGCTACCACTCAATGGGCTTCTGGGTGGCTCATTTTTCAGCAAAAAGCCTCTAAGACCTTCAAGGATTTGGACTTTAATTTTTCTGTCCCAACTGAGGAGGAGTTGGAGGAGTCCGACTCTGATGTCGAGGAAAATCTCCCAATTCTATCCGTCGAAGCCTTAGATCAGGAGGTGCCTGTTCCTCCTATCATATCCAGAGCTGCTTCTTTCTCCGTTGGCCTTGTGAACGAGGCTCTGGCTCAGGATGCTTCGACAGATAGGGTAGAGGCTCCTGGATCAAGTACCCCAGAAAACCCAACTACTCCGACCTCTGGTCCTTTTACCGAAGTTGCACCGGCTTCGTCTCAGGATCTTCTGTCTACTCCCCCTCCAGAAGCTTAGGATTTTGTAATTTTCGTTGAAATTGGTTGTAATTTGTTTGCTGAAATATACTTTTTGTTATTTCTGCTCTTGGGGAGAACTTTTGATTTTGGAAACTTGGCTGGACTCTGAGGGTGGTCACCTTGACTCCCTCGAGCCCTATGTGTGCTTAGTTCTTTTCCTTGACCTTGAAGGAGATCTAAAAGCTTCTTGGAGGTAATCCGACCGAGTCAAAAAAGGTTCTCAGGGTTTTCATCTCCGAACTCCCCTGTGAGGTCTGGAGAGTACTCAAAGAGGTCTAAGCTGACGCATCTATGGTCTTCGTTAAGACTTAAAATTGGAGGTTATTCTTGGATTCACTTGATTAATCAGGACAAGAGTCAACACCGCGTACCTTCTTATGCCTTCTCACCAGCTCGTCATACGCGTGACTTAGCTGGGAAAGAATTGCAGAACTCACATCTGCTAGCGTTGCCAGTGGTCTGATAGGCCTCCTTATTATAGGTTTTGGTTCACCCCTCGAATGGGAGCTGCAGCGTATTGTACTGGACCTCCTTTTCTTTGCTTTCTATTTGAAGGGTTGGAAGTTTGTCCGAGCCCCCTTTGTGCCGGAAGTTTAGGCCCTTCAGGTTGGATGTTCCCGATTCTTCTTAAGTTAACGAGGCCGAGGAAGATGATGATGTGTGAGCTCTGCATTCTGTGCCTTCCTTTTTATTTTGGTAATTGCTTAGGAGAATCTCCACGTGTAAATGCGGGTTTATCGTGAGCTACATGGCTCTTCATTGATTTATAAACGTGAGCTTACCATGAGCTACTGGGCTCTTCCTTGGTTTAAAAACTTGAGTTCATCATGAGCTACTAGGCTCTTCCTTAGTTTATAAACGTGAGTTCTTTGAGATCTCCCGCGAGCTTCTTAGCTCTATGGACGAGCTATTTGAGCTCTGGCGTGAGCTACTTGGCTCTGTGAATGAGCTATTTAGGCTCTGGCGTGAGCTACTTGGCTCTGTGAATGAGCTATTTAGCTCTATCGTGAGCTGCTTGGCTCTATGAATGAGCTATTTAGCTCTGACGTGAGCTGCTTGGCTCATATTAGGAACTGAGGAGTTCCCTTTGCGGGCTACATGGCCCATATCATGAACCTTGGAGCTCATTGCTTTTAGGAATGTTTAGATAACTACAAACATCTGAAAAATTTGTTGCTTTATTGAATCAACTACGTGAATCAAGAAAAAAAAATTCTTTTGTTACAAGGATAACTTACTTAAAAAACCTTTTAAGGTGCTCTGCATTCCAAGAGTGAGGTAGAATCCTTCCTTCCTCAGTTTGTAGTTCGTAATTCTCCGGTTTGATTACCCTAGAAATGATGTATGGTCCTTCCCAATTTGGACCTAACTTTCCATGAGTGGGATCCTTTCTGGCAAGTAGGAGCTTTTTAAGCACCAAATTCCCGGCTTTAAAGCTTCTGTTCCTAACTCTTCGGTCATAATACCTTGCGGATTTCCTCTGATAGTCTTGAGTGTGACGAAGTGCTATGTCTCTCTTTTCATCCAGGAGGTCGAGGTTCAGCAGGAGAGATTCACCGTTATGCTCAGCATTGGAGAATTCAACTCTAGGAGAATGGAGTCCCAGCTCCACTGGTGCCACTACTTCGGTTCCAAAAGCTAGAGAAAAAGGGGTTTCCTAGGTTGCTGACTTGGTGGTGGTCTTGTAGGCCCATAATACTTCAGGGAGGCACTCCACCCACTTTCCTTTCAGGTTTTCTAACTTGGTCTTCAGGGCAGCCTTTAGGGTTCTGATAGTAACTTCTGCTTGCCCATTGGACTGGAGATGTGCCGGAGCTGAAAAATAATTCTTTATTCCGAGCTTGGGACAGAACTCTCTGAACTTTGCGTTGTCAAACTGCTTTCTGTTGTCAGATACGATTGCCCTGGGAACTCCGAACCTGTAAATTATGGATTTTCAAACAAAGTTTTGTACCTTTTGCTTGGTTATTGTTGCCAATGCTTCAACTTCTGCCCATTTGGTGAAGTAGTCCACCCCCACAATAGCGAACTTACACTACCCCACCCCAGTGGGAAGGGGTCCAAGTATATCCAGCCCCCATTGTTGGAATGACCATGAGCTTACCACTGAAGTCAACAGTTCAGGTGGGCAGTGGGAGATGTTGGCGTGTTCTTGGCAAGTCTTGCATCTCTTCACCAACTTAGTGGCATCCTTGAGCATGGTGGGCCAGTAGTATCCATGCCTTAATGCCTTTTTCGCGAAAGCCCGTGCTCCAATGTGATTGCCGCAGATTCCCTCATGCACCTCTCTGAGTATATAGTTTGCATCTTTATCCCCCACACACTTAAGAAGAGGTGCTGAAAAGCCTTGCTTATACAGACTTCCCTTCAATAAAGAAAACCTGGCTGACCTGGACTTTAGCTTGGAAGTCTCCTTGGGGTCGGTAGGTAAGGCCCTATTCTGCAGATACTCTATGATGCGATCCATCCAACTCGGCTGATCTGAGATGGCAATTATTTCTTCTTCCTCAATGCTCACTTAAGGCTCTGGTAGGTGCTCTACTGGTATCAGCCTGTCCAAGCTTTCCTGAGAGGCAGTTGCTAGTCTTGCCAAGGAATCTGCCCGTGAGTTTTTCGATCTGGGGACGTGTCTGACCTTAACCTGCACGAACTTCTTAATCAATTCTTGTACTTTTCTGAGGTAAAGGATCATTTTTTCGCCCCTGGCCTCATCCGGAGAGGTCAGGATTAAGCCTGCACCGCTTCCTTGTGCATTAGCTGCTCCATCCACTAAAAGCCTCCACACAAGGAGGTCGGGGACTGACTCTGTGATCTCCGTTGGTGCCGCAGCCGTAAACTCTGCGATGAATTCTACCAATATCTGCCCTTTGACGGCAGTTCTTGGTTTATACCTGATATCAAACTCATTGAGCTCTATTGCCCACTTAACCAGCCTTCCACAAGATTTTGGCTTATGCAACGCTTGTCTCATTGGTTGATCTGTTGGAACTTCGATGGTATGAGCCTGGAAATATGGCCTGAGCCTCCTAGCTGTTGTGATCAAGGCCAGAACAAGTTTCTCCATCTTTGGGTATCTCTCCTCTGCACCCCTCAGAGCTCTATTGCAGTAGTAGACTGGATGCTGAGCTCTGTCTCGCTCTCTAACCAGTGCTGCGCTAGTTAAGAAATTTGAAATAGCTAGGTAGAGGGTCAAGACCTCTCCTTCCAACAGACTTACTAAAATCGGTGGTGAGCTCAGGTATCTGTTCAATGTTTTGAACGCTTCTTCACACTGTGTGTCCCATTGAAATGCCTTCTTCAAGACGTAAAAGAATGGCTGACACTTATCGCTCAATCTAGACACAAAACGGCTCAGGGTAGCTATCTTGCCTGTCAAGCGTTGCACCTTCCTGGTGTTGGATGGTGGCTGCATATCTAGCACTGCTTTAACTTTCTCCGGGTTGGCCTCAATCCATCTGTTGTTAACTGTGAAGCCCAGGAATTTCCCCGCTGAGACCCCGAATGCACATTTTGCAGGGTTGAGCTTCATTTTGTACTTCTTGAGGATCTGAAAAGACTCAGCCAGGTGCGTAATGTGGAGTTCTGCTTTTAGGGATTTTACCAACATGTCATCAATGTAGACTTCCATGGATGTCCCTTTCTGTTTTTGAAACATTCGATTCACCAACCGCTGGTAAGTGGCTCCAGCGTTTTTCAAACCAAAAGGCATGACTTGGTAACAATACGTTCCCTGCTCTGTAATAAAAGAGGTCTTCTCCCGGTCGCTGGGGTCCAATCTGATTTGATTGTAGCCTGAAAAGGCATCCATGAAGCTGAAGAGCTCGTGGCCAGCAGTGGCATCTACTATGAGGTCGACCCGAGGTAAAGGAAAGCTGTCCTTCGAGCATGCTCGGTTGAGGTCAGTGAAATCAATGCAGATCTGCCACTTGCCATTGGTCTTTTTTACTAGTACCACATTGGCTAGCCAGATGGGATAGTCCGCTTCCTTGATGGCCTTGGCGTGGAGGAGCTTGCCGACCTCCACATTGATTGCCTTCTGTCTTTATGAGGCGAAGCTTCTCCTTTTTTGTTTTACGAGCTTGTAGGTGGGATTCACATTCAATTTGTGCGTGATAATCGAAGGCTCGATGCCCTCCATATCCTCTTATTTCCAAGCAAATACATCAGTGCTCTCCCTCAGGAATTGTATAAGTCGATCCTTAATTTCCTTGCTTAACTTAGATCCGACGTAGACGAGGTGTTCTGGCTCCTCGTCGAGCTGGATAGGTTCGAGCTCTTTTGATGGCATTGGTCTGGTTTCCAGCTCATCTCTCATATCGAGCTCATCCAGTTGTATGCTTTCCACCTCTTTCCGCTTCATAGAGGCCATGTAACACTCTCTAGCCACGCGCTGATCTCCTCTAACCATTCCGATTCTATTTTCTGTGAGAAATTTCATGACGAGGTGGTATGCCGAGGGGATGGCTCTCATTGCGTTTAAGGAAGGTCTCCTTAACAGCATGTTATATGCTGAGGGAGCGTCAACCACCAGGAATCTTACGGTTGTGGTGGCCTGGCAGGGAGAGTCTCCAACGGTGAGTATGAGCTGAATTGATCCCAAGGGCAATACCCTTTCTCCCAAAAATCCTAACAGATGGGCGCTCACTGGCTCCAGTTTTTCCCTTCCTATGTCCATCTTATCGAATGCAGACGCGAAGATGATGTCTGTCGAGCTCCCATTGTCTATCAGAACCCGATGTACTATCCTGTTGGCCACAATGGCTCTCACTACCAACCGATCATCATGGGGATGGTGACAGCCCTCCAAGTCTGAGTCTGAAAATATTATGGTCGTGTCTAGCCGGGGTACCTTGGTTGTAGTACATACCTCATGTATTTCATCACCTCGAATTCTGCGCAAATGCGCTTTCCTGGCAGCACTGGATTCTCCTCCCCCTGCAAATCCTCTTGATATCACCCTGATTTTCCACATGGGTTGTTGGTGTTGTGTAAGAGCCTGTTGCTGAAGTGGTGGGGGTGGTAGAGGTCGGTTTGGGTATTCTTGGGCCACAAAGCGACGTAATTGCCCCCGCTGGATCAAGAACTCTATTTCCCTCTTTAGCTGAATGCAATCATCTGTGTGATGGCCATGGTCTCTATGAAATTCGCAATACTTGGTGGGATCCCTCTTCGCCGGATCTGCCTTCATCCGAGGTGGCAATCTAATGAACTTCTCGTTTTGTACATCATGCAATACTTGCGATATAGAAGCAGTAAGGGGAGTTGGCTGTCGAAGTGGGTACCTTGGCTGCAGTTCCGGCTGTGGGGGCCCCAGACGATCTCTTACATTGCCTCTCCTCTTTGGGGAACGGTCTCTATCCCTTCTCGGAGACCTGCCCCACTCCTTATCTTTCCGGGGACTTCTCTCCCTCTTCTTTTCTTCCTTTCCCTTCTTTTTTCGCGACGAGGAACTCCCTATCTTTGAGAGGAGTGCTTCTTCTCCATTTATATTCTTCTCTGCTTTAGCCAATACCTCGACCATACTCGCTTGAGGGTTCTTTGATATGAAAAACATAAGATCTTTTGATTGCACCTCGAGCCCCGCAATGAAGGCGGTTATGACAAACTTTTCATCAGGGACGTCCACTTTCAAAGATTCTGAGTTGAACCTCTAAACGTATGATCTGAGGTTCTCGTCTGGTCCTTGCTTTACATTCAGGAGATGGTAGCTCGGCTTCCTATAGATTCGAGCTCCTATGAAATGGGACACAAAGGAGATTGAGAGTTCTTTGAAGGAAGAAATGGAGGCTGGGGGGAGTCTGTTGAACCACGCTATGGCTGATCCTTTAAGAGTGATAGCAAAGGCCCTACATCGCACGGGGTCCTGATACCCATGCAACTCCATTTGGTTTTTGTATGTGTTGAGGTGGTCCATAGGGTCTTTCGTTCCGTCAAAGGCCTCTACTTGAGGCAGCCTAAATTTTGGGGGGAGAGGAAAATGCAGCACCCCTGTGGTGAATGGTGACTCTGTCTACTGCACTAGGGCATCCATTGTGACAGGAGCCTTACTTCTTATAGCCTCCTTCATGTGGCTGAGCTCCTGCTTGATGTCCTCAAAGCGTTGTTCCCAGTATTGTTCTCTTATTTCTTGCTGGTAGGGGATGAAGTCACTCCTTTCCCCTTTATCATTCTGGCTCTGTGGCTCTTCGTTGTGACCATTCCCGGGTGACGATTGCGGATCCCTTCCCATGGTTTGGCTATTTTCTCCTCCTTCAATGACCTCCCTGAGGGGGTCTAAGTGGTGCTGTTTCCTGCGAGGAAGATTATTCGGGCCTGCTTGGGCCGGTCGTGCCTCTTGTGGGCGCTTCAGGAGCTTTAGCAGCTCCTCGTTTTGCTGTAATAGACGCTGGTTGACAAGGCGGAGGGCGTCCAACTCGTTATTCGCTGGTGGTTCCCCTATGAAGGGGTTGGTTTCTGGATTATTTTTGGCTTGTGCATTGGTGGCTTCCTGTTGATCCGGCGGACGCAACGAATTGGTTTGACCTCTGCTCATATTGCGGGTTGAGACCATCAATCACTGGTTGATCAGCTTATTTGTAAAACGAAAACAATCTTTCCCACAGACGGTGCCAAACTGATGATGCTTTTTCACCACGGATGACAAGGGGGTGTGTGTAAACCGTGATGATCGAGATGGATCTGAGCTATATGGCTCTCGTGATTTGCAGTAGAGTATTCAGGGGAGTCTGGGGGAATGTGAACAGTAAGAAATATAGTGGTTCACCGGCTCTGGAGCTCGGTTAGTCCACCCTTCAATGGAGGCTCTTGCTCCTTTTTCTTTATTGATCCCTTGGGTGCTTATTCGATACAATATGAAAGTAATTAGGATTTTGTCTTGGCTCTGTAGCCTCTAGGGTTGCCTCTCAGGTATATGGTTCTGTCCCTCGTAATGAAGGTATATTACAGTATTTATAACGCGATCCCTATCTCTAGGGATATCCGACGAGATCTTTTCCCTTCTCTCGTGGGATTCTCCTTTAAATTAGGAGAAGATCTTGGTTGATTGAGATTTCATGCCTTGATTGTCGTTTCCTACTGCTTTGGGAGCACTTGCTATTAGCCAGTTGTTCACACCATGTTTCTTCTATCACCTTGCCTGGAGCGAGCTCTGGGTCAGCGCCCCTAAGCTCAGGATTCCCTATCCGACCTCCCTTCTGGGTTGACCTCTTGGTCTAAGCTCATACTTAAAATATTTTCTTGGTATCATCAACACCACTGATACACAATTATTGCAAATATTAATTATCCATACTAAAGCAAGAATAAAGTTATAGTGCTGAAAAGTTTTTTTTTATTTTTATTTTATGAATAATGCTTTACATCTCAAATTTGTATCCTAAATGTACATTCCAAATTAATGAGAACCATTGGATGAGTGGGTCCCAATGAAAAAAGTTGATGAGACCCACTCATCCAATGGTTCCCATTGATTTGGGATATATATTTGAGATGCAAATTTAAAATATATAGCATTGCTCTTATTTTATATACTATACTAAAAAATAAATGTGGGTTAGTAATTTTGGTTGATCCATTTATAGCTATTGATCATATTGATGACACTATTATTAAACAGACCACTATCTACTCACACAGCTTGACCTCGAACATACCAACCTAAAAAATCAGAGTGGAAACAGCCAACAAACAACATGACCTCGTCGATGGCGGAAGCAAAGCCCAACGTCATCCAGCACAGCTTCTGTCTAAAGGCCTCATAAGATGACTTATTACCATTAACAACCTCTTTTGTAGGAAAGATCTTATAGACTGCCTAACACTGTTCAACAAGTTCGTCTGGAGAGCTCAGAAGTTCAGTTCTCCCTGATGACGCCACCTTTTTTCTAGAAGGACACGTGGAGGATCGATAGAGATATTCTAACAGAAAGATATTTCTCTAATGATTTTTACTGATTGAGAGGAGTAAACAATATAGGATAGTGACTAAATGTTAACCCATGATAAATAGGAGGATACCCCCTCAAAGAAGATACTGAGAAATCCTACTGTAGCAACCCTCTTCAAGTAATAGAAACCAGAGAATAAGAATCTCTATTACAATGGACTAGCCAAAATTTTCATTGCGAACCACTATAATTACTGTGTCATTGCACTTCTTTAAGCTTTTATACTTCTATTGCACCTAAGAGCTCTTCAGCTCTAAACGTAGAATTAGTCCCCACACATGAACACGCACCATCTAATAGGCTTTGAATCCCCTTGTGGTTCTTTCACACTCATAAATTAATTTTATGCCATCAGTTTGACACCATCTATTGGAAAGATTTTCATCTTCCTTTGAAGTTCTTTTCATTTCTTTTTGATTGATGGCTGAGCCAGAATCTAAAGAGAGCAATGAAATCCCCTACCACCAACACCTCCGGTAGACATATGGAGGGACCGAAAACTTACCAACAAAATATGTTATGTCTCCTCGAAGAAAACCCACGCATTTAGCCCTTCTTATTGCCCACTAACTAGGAGCCTGTCAAGACCCACCGCTTCCTCCACACCTCTTGAATGGCATAATAGAGGCAGATCACTATAGCCACTCTAGTGAAAACATCAAGCGTCAGCTGCAAAGAGAATATTCTAGGGACAAGGCTTAGAGTAGAGCTGAGGGGGAAAAGGGATGGAATCAACATTTTCCCCTGTAACGCAATGCCCTAGACCAATTATGGGAAAAAAGCTTCATAGAAATTCAGATCGAATTGGGGAATGTGAAAGAGTTTGTAAAGAACCAAGTCCCAATCACTATGGAAGCTTTGGTCCAAAAAACTAAGTCCATGTTCACCCTAGAGGTTTTACACTTTCCTCTCCCACCTAAATTCAAAATGCCCCAGATCGACTCCTTCGACAACACTAGGGATCCCTTGGACCACCTCAACATTTATAAAAATTAGATGGAACTACATGGGTATCAGGACCCCATTCGATGTCATTCTTTTTCCATCACCCTCAAGGGTTCGACATTAGCTTGGTTTAACAGATTGATCACTTCATCAATCTCTTCTTTTGAAGAATTGTCCATGCAGTTCATTCCACAAATTAGTGGCGCGAAGACTCATCTCAAGTTGACCTCCTACCTCTTAAGCATCAAAGAAAAGCTTGATGAGTCACTAAGAAGTTATGTGTAGAGGTTTCACTTGGAGTCTTTCCAGGTGGACGACCTGGATGACAAGGTAGCATTGACTGCCTTCATTGTCAGCTTGGGACTCCAGTCTTCAAACATTATTTTATTTGTCTCTATAAACCTTCACACTAGCATGGCGAAGGTACTCCCAAAGGAAAAAAAGTACATCAACGAGGAGAAAGTCCTCCAAGCAAGGCAAGGCTCTTTAGCCTCAACAAGTTAACAAAAAGATTAGAAAATAAAGGACTCTTGATCTAACTTGATTTATGTCTTACACCCAATTATAAGTGGTCAAATTATAGTATTTCTCGATTTAAGTCGGAAGTCGAACCCACATGAAGCTAACTTTCAGGATTCAAAACAGAAACAGTGAAATTGTTGTGAATGTAGTGTGCAATGGGATAACTTATGGTGTGAGCTTAGAACAATCAAATAAATACTTAACTAAAACTTTGAAAGACAATAACAAAAGGGTACTCTTCAGTTCAGGGATCCAACATGCTTTATATCGTTTATTTATTGAAAATGTCACCTTACAACAATTAACTTTTATTTTACTAGAAAGTTAACCGGTAGGTTTGATGTATATTGAACCATAACATAACAACTGATTAGGTTAGCCGGAAGGTTTTTGTACCATGCATCAATCAAATAACCATAGTAAACCAAAAGGAGAACAATTCAAAAGGTTTACTTAAGTTATTCAATTGGCAAGTTGATGATTCAATGGTGATAGAGTTCCAGTTTATGCATTGAATAAAAAATATTAGCTACAAGATAAAACCTGTCTATAACCAATCTCCCGATTGTTACATAAAGCCCAACTATGCACATTATTGTATCATGCATGAAGTACGTAAAGTATAGATATTATGATAAATTGCATTAAGCACTGTTCGGTGTTCATAACCATGATCATATTATAAATATAACCGTCCATCAATTAAGGAGGTATACACATTAAAACATAAATAAAACATCGACATTTCCATAACATAAATAGTAATACACATGAATTCACCCTTCACCGAAGAATATAAATGGACTACTCACACCTCATTGCTATAAACGAGTAACAGGAGTGAGATCTCATTACAACCGAAACAAAATACAAAACAAATCCTTCCCTGAGGACTAGCTGAAATACTACCACTCTTATTACCATCTAGGGTACAAAAGTGGGAAAGGTTCAACCCTCCAAGTAGAAAGGATAACAGAAATGTAGAAGTAGAATGGATAACAGAAATGTAGAAGTGATTCTTGCAAGACCTCGCTCCTCATTTCTCTCTTTTCTCTCTTCCCCTTATTACTGACTAAACTCTCGACGAATCTCCACAAAATGAAGCTGAAGCAGTCTATTTATAGGCACTGGAGGAAGTCTTTAAGGCGACATACCCTTATCTGGCCAATAGGATAGTTTTGTTGCATGAGTGGACCAACGAGGTGAGGAGAGAGAACTAAGTGGTTTAGGACTGTCTGATGCCACCATCACCGTCCAGACGGTGGCAATCCTTTGGTTCTTGGATGGCTTGTTGCTCCTTTGTTTGATGTATTCATACAATAATTGCACTTGCCTCCCCTTCCATATTTAGATTGTACATTTTCACCCTCCTAGGTTTTTATATTTCCACACAAATCCCTACAAAACATCCAATTTCTGCATTAACCCTTATATGTTTTAAATTAATTATTTTAACCTACTTCATGCACACAATTAACTTTAAAACCTAATTCATTAATGCATTATTTAGGGTTAATCAACTCTAGTCCCAAAAAGGATCGTGATCGATCTCCAAAAAGACAAGGAAACGTCCGATATCGCCTAGGAAACACGAATCCAGATTTCCAAGTAAAACTCGCTTTGCAGCAATATACGTCTTTAAATGCATTGGTGGCACATATTTTACACCAAATCCAGAATGAGAAATATGTGAAATGGCCTTCAAAAATAAGGTCTGACCCGAGCAAGTGGGACCTTAAAAAATATTTTCTGTTTTTACAAGGATTACAGTCATGACACTAATGATTGCTTTCAGTTGAAGAGAAAGAGATCGATTTCCTCAACTGAAAGGGTTAGATCAGGAGCTTTGCGGACCAAGATGATAAAAAAAAACTATGAATCAATGCAGGTGGATGAAAACTCTACTCATTTGGTCTATATTGGTCCAAGCTTATAGGGGAGTTAAAAGAGAATATCATCGACTTCTTAAAGAAGAATGTTGACGTCTTCGTGTGTAAACAAGAGGACATGTAGGGAATAGACCCAATTGAGATAGTTCATAGACTCAATGTGGATCCCAGTTTCAAGCCCATCAAGTATAAATGGTGAAACATCACACTAGAGAGTTAACGAGCCATCAACAGTGAGGTGGGCAAGCACCAAAAAGCCAAGGCCATCAAAGAGGTCTACTATCTAGTCTGGCTAGCTAATGTGGTCCTTGTGGAGAAGACCAACGGGAAGTAACGTCTGTGTATAGATTTTATGGATCTCAATTAGTTCTGCTCTAAGGATAATTTTTCTCTACCACAAATTGACCTTATAGTTGATGTTACCTCGGGACATGAGCTTCTCAACTTCATGGACGCCTTTTCAGGATATAAATAAATCAAGTGAACCCTTCCGACTAGAAGAAAAAGTATTTCATAACAAAACAAGGAACTTTTTGTTACCAAGTCATGCCCTTCAGTTTAAAAAACGTCGGGTCTACTTACCAACGGCTCGTAAATAGAATGTTTGACAATTTTTTAAAATAATCCATCACTACGTGAAAAACAGACAATAACTTCATCTCAAATATTACAACATATTCTTTCATCCCAAGTTCCCACCAAGTCTATGATCAGCTCTTTTTCCCCAAGTCGGAGCACACAACCTTTGTACACCCAACTCGTACTCTTCTGTTTCCCTCATAGGTAAACTCAAACTCAACTCCTTTTCTAAGGTATCAAAATTCAAACCCAATAATATGGCATGAGAGATGAGTATAAAAGAGTGTGTGACCCTAGGATCCAGGAGTTATAAAGTAAAACAATATCATGATGAGTCATGGCAAAGACTCGTCCTTGGTTGTTGTTGCAAGTTATTACTATTCCTAGGTTCTTCTATTGTAGTTGCCTCGGCGGTAGAGGCTTGTTTGTATTTTTCTGTCCTGTTACATTTGTGTTCTTCCGAGTTGGAAATAATGAATAGTTAATTCATATTTGTACTATGCCTCCATAACCATAGCAGGGCTTGGGATCCACCCCGACCCTATTCTAAAAGCCCCCAACTCCTTGAATAGGTTGACCTTTCTGACGAATCATTTACTCAGGGCGACGATATAGAGTTGTCCTCTGAACTTCTCCACTGCCACTACCAGTCCTCATTGGGCCTCTTTCTTGCCAAAGTTTGTTATCTCCTGGTCTCCTATGTGTCCCTCTCCACTAGTGCAACTCGGTTAACTAAATCTCCATAGTCTCAGATCTTATAAGCTACGAGCTCACCCCTAATAGCAGGCCCAAGCCCTACTCAAACCATTTAGCCCTCATGTCCTCAATAGATATGAAATTTGTAGCATAACAAGATAGCTCCTCAAGCTTGCCCTAATTCTCAACTACTACCATATTGCCCTGCAGTTGAGCAAGGAATTCTGTAATCATTTGTCTTGGAATACCTAGTCAAAAACCTTCCAAGTCATGGCATCCACATTTCTTATTCTTTTTCCAGAGTCACACCAATGGTCAACATCTCCTTCTAGTAAGTAGGTGGCCAAACCAACTCAAAGATCTGTAGAAATCCCCATATTGTTGCACATCTCATAGATCCTATTAATCCACTTATCAGCCTCCATCGAATTAGAGTTTCCCTAAAAAGTAGGCCTCCATTTTTGAAGGAAGTCCCTCAACACCATCTCCTTCGATTTTCCCCCCATTAATAGATACATGGGCTAACGGCCGGCCCATTGTGGTTATTGTTGTTCCCATTCTGGTTCTGTACCAGAGTGGTTAGTTTCCTTAAACATTGATAAATATCATTCATGGCATTTTGAGAAGGAGGTGGATTAGCTGGGCGTTCATGTCCTCATCTCCCGTTCATTCTACAGATCAAAGAGCGGTTTAGTTTTCTTTATAAGGCTATGGACCCCAACTTATGCTTAACACATGAACCTATAATCCCAAAATAGGGTTCAAACCTAGCCTTTCTCCCCCAACCTACACCTATGTCTCTATTGAATAATCCACAACCTATAGCTCTCATGTAAGACCTATTATAAGCTCTGATACCACTTAATAACGACCAAAAATCCACATTTGAAAGCATTAACTATCTATATAACATCAAACCATGAGAGTATCTAAAAGAATCATTAAGTAATGGAAATCATACATTAATAACCAAATAACCAAATAACCAAATCAATTCCAAAAAAAAGTAACTAAAACCTTCAATTATTTCTCAAGACCCAAATCATTACTAATCTACCTTCTAACTAATAATGTCAAATATCCAAACATTGTTGAATCATTAAATTTCAGAATTTAAACTAGAAAAGGAATAGCTCTAAACATCCACTTCTAGATCCACTTCAAGATCCGCCTCAATATCCCAATTAGCTGGCTAACCTATCTTGAGATTCTCCTTAATCCCGAAATCTAAAAATATATATATTCATAATGTATGATGAACAAATAAGCCTCGTAGAGAAACTTTCTCAAACCCAACAAGGTTTTAAAACAATAAAATAGATGTGTCTCACTTAGCAAAATAGTATATAAGAAGTTGAATTAAAATAATGGCAATTGATAAGATCTCAAGCTTACGATAAACATCAATAAAATTCATGAATAAATAAGATTATGGCCCTCAAGTCACATATATCAAAACAAATAATATATATCTCATGTATGACAATAGATTGGCTAACATGAATCCACGCATCGATAATATCCTGGCATACTTGCACACTCAATCAACCATACAATCCTTATAAGGAAGATCCATTTTCAAGAAGGGTGTATAACGATGCATTGACATTGACATAACTTTTCAGGAATAGTATACTAACCCTCCGCATCGATCACTATGAGCGAATAGTGTTTGAATATCGCAAGACTCTAATTCTACTACGAGTGTTAAGAACTCTTCAAACTCCTAAAGGTAAAAGATTCACCTAACCCCTCTATGATACCCAATCGACTGCAACCCACATTTATCACACCCACCCACTCATACGGGAGATACTTTCCACAATTTTCTATAAAATCTAACACATAATCAAGAATCATGGTTCCATAATTTTTCAAAATGGATAATTCAAGAAACATGCAAGAGATCTTCCATAAAGATATTTACATTAGAAATAAAGAACATGCAAGTTTTGATATAAAGCATGGATAAGTTTGGTTATAACTCAAGAACTAGGATATTTGATGAAGAATGAATCCATCTTGAATGTAAATAATGTATTTTTTAAGAAAATAAATTTATATAAGTTAAACATTAATTCCCAAGATTGGTTTATCTATCATATATGTAAAATCAGATAGTCACAAACTTCCACGCCACCTGCTAATCTGAAAAAAGGGGAAATATTGTAGGGTGAGCATCAACAACTCGGTAGAGTAACTCCATGTCTGAAAAATGAGTTTGAAAATGACATAATTTGACATGATTTGACAATATTAAAACCATTCATTTCATAAATAAGTAATAGAGTAGAAAACATTGAGCAAAAAAAATTATGTTTGAAATAGTAATGCATTCACAACATCAATAAAGTGTTGCACCGGTGGGTGATCATCCTAATAGAACACACAGGGTCAATACAAAAATAATCCAGCCATAATCCCCCCGTGGAAGATATGCTCCCGAGCCATAATCCAGTACCCAAGTCTGAAGACAAACTAGGCCACCCAAGTATTTATAAACTCAGTGAGAAACACTCTACGACCTTCAACTGGAACGTAAACTCTTTTCCATTGAACTAATGTTCAATTATATTTCATAAAAAAAGATCCCGGTGTTTCAATCAATACGAATCATACAATTATTTCAAATAGTTTTGCATAATCGCACTTAAAACCCGAACTTGGGTTCGAATCTGAGCCATTATGAAAATACCAAATCATTTATTTCAAAACATGACAAACAATCATAAATAATGTATGTAATAATTTAAAAACAAGTTTGAAAAGTATCATCTAATCCGTAATTGAGAAATTCTACCAATCTCGGTATTTTGATATAAGATAGCCAAAAATGAAATGGTATTAATTTTCAATAAAATTTCATACTCATACTCTATTTAACTAATTAAAAATGAATATAAATTTTATTTTGAAAAAATCACCCAAAATAGACATTTTACACCACATATTGATTCGGATATCAGATGCACCTCAAATTTTACAAGGACCTCCACCCGGATGTAACGAAACTTTTAGCACCAACTTGAGGTCCATTGGAAACCGGATTTTCCCTTACACACCATTGGGGTCCATTGGTGTCCCTCTCCTACTTCATCTTCTTCATTTGGCTATTTTTACCAAAACCCTTGGTTATCCATTTCAACTCTAACTATCCCAATTCTCTCCTTTGTTTCTCACTCCAAAGTACACCATTTTCTGTATTTTCAGAACTCAAACACTCAACACATGACCCACTTTAGATCCCCATAGGTTTCAAGTTTCGAATTGAGCTTAAACCCCTCCAAAAATTAGGTCAAAGTTCAAGAAAAATAATGTTTTTAACACATGGCCAAACCTGAAACTTCCATTTTCACCTCACATATGAATTTTAAACCCATTTTAGATGGTGGAAATGGATTACTTAAATCCAATTTAGGCTAGGGCAGTTCCCCTTACCAATCAAAACACAAAATTTAACAAGTTTTAATTTTAAGAACTCAAAACCTAGCTTTAAACTTCTTCGTCTTCAAACCACCACCAGTGACCACGGAAACAACTCCAAACACCACCAAACTTCATCTACAGTCCCCATAAACAAATCCCAAGCCCCAAATTAAGCTAAAGCCAAATCAAACTTCAAACTTATTTCAACACCTACGTAAACTCAAAAAATTTAAATGAAAATTCTTGCTCAAATAGTAATCAAAATGAGTTATAAGCATCATAAATGGAATCCTTACACCCTATTTAATTTAGAAACTTACCCCTTATTGCTTGACTGTAAATCTACAAAGGTTTGGTTCTTCAAGCTCCAACTTTCTTTCTCCACCTTCTCTCTCTCTCTTTCTTCCTATGGTTTCTATACACTCCAGGCTAAGGATGAAGAACTCAAGACACTCCTCAACACTTCTCGAGGCTTAGAGAAGGATGGGGAAAGCCTTGTTACTTCCAAGAAACATCTTAGGACTTGTTGCCATGCAGTGGCAATTTTGTAATACCCAAAATCTAAAAAATTAAATTTTAATATATATTTAAAAAAACAGACAAATAAACATTTGGGAATGCCCTTGGAAATTATTCATTTAATTTTTGAGGTCATAACTAGCCTCCAATTCCATCCTCAAACCTCACTCTCGCACCCTTAACTCTTAAGTATATGCTAACTCTAATTCGCTCGAATGTACTTTTTGACCCATTTTCTATTGACCAGTCACATTCCTACACCTGATAAACATCTTAACCATCTCCAGAACACCTACACACCACTCCAGACTCATCAGTTCATAATCTGGCTTCCCAATATTAAGGCCCCTAACCGTACACAACCAAGCCCTAATCTGTTTTCTACTCTCCAAATACCATGTTATTATACAATATCCCTTCAAAACCTTGTTTTTTCTCCTTATCTTTCACTCTCTAGGATTTTATAGGGATAAAATTGCTTTTCAATTGCAAATATCAATCATTTGGTAACTCGATCGATTATCAAGATCATCTCCTCAAAGAAAACAAAGGACAAATTCGAATGGTGATGAAATAAAAATAAAAATTAAGAGTTCTTTGAAAGTTGATATTTTTTGGTAACTAACTAAATTAAAGATAAATTCAGTAAGAGAAAGAACTAGATAATCTTTGGATTTAATCCCACCCATGAACATAAATTGATACTCTAAATCTATAACTCATCTAAGTTCGTAATCAAACTCCATCAGATGAATGCTATTCAATAAAAATTTTAATTAGTGAAAATAATGACTTTGGTGACAAATAAATTGATGGAAGAAATTGTATCCAATTGATTGAAGGGATTCAAATAATCATTCATACCAAAACCAATTGTCTGTGAATTATAAAGGAAATGGCCACTCAATTTGGATTTTGAAAAGAAATTATTCAATCATTAAATCACATAAATTGTAAAAACCTTAGTTTAGAATATAAACCCTAGTTCATGAGTTGGGAATCCCTCCTCCGATTATCTGAAAAAGAGACTACTCAAAAATTACAAAAGTAAAATTGAAAGTAGTTAAAGAAGAGGTATAAATAAAAGAAAATAAATAAAACTTGCAGTGAAATTAACATTTAAAAACAATTACAATAAATAAAATATTGTAACTTTGAATTGAAAATAATGAGGACTTGTGCTTGCAACTAAATAAAGAACAAAGAAGACAAAGGATGAGCAAGCCCATGTTAGAGATATCCAAGGAGGAAGAATGTCTAACTAAAAATCCCATATGGGTTGGTATTTAGAGAGATAGAGATAGCTGATTTCCTAGAGATCGTATTTCATTTTAAGTCTATCCCTTATTCCTAAAAGATCTTCAAAAATATCTCCAACAATATATCTAAGATTTAGTCAAAAATTCCTTCCCTATTTTTTCTCTTTTTTCCTCCAAGTAAGATCTTAGAAGATATCTTTGAATACTTGGTCAATCAAAGCTTGGGAGAAGGAGTCCTCGTCAAAATCTGATGTCGATCTACTGGTAGAACATTGAATACTCATCGGTAGATCCTTTATATTGAAAGACCTAACAATCGGAAATAGATCACTTACCAGTAGAATCTTATTCTGTTAAATTCTAGTGGCCTCTTCTACTGGTAAAACACATGTTCAGCTACCGGTAGAACATCATTCTGCCACAAAAATATCGATAGGTTTCCTAGAGGTAGAACCTGACTTCTCTTGAATTGTTGCTCTACAGCTTTTGGCTCCATCCCTAACTCACCCAATTTACTTCCAAAATTATCTAAGGCATTAAAATGAATATAAAAACTCGGCTTTACATAGATTTTCCTGCAAACACCAAAATTCCATATAAAACACTAAACTAAACATATAACTGATAAACAAAGCTAAGATGAATTGTTTGAGATATAAAATTATGCAATATTATGTACTAATCAGTCATCGCGAGTTTGATCACTGTTAAAATTGTACTTGTGTTTGAACGAAGATTAGCATTCTAACGAGGCTAGTTGTCGTTCGAATGTTCCTTGCTCCCAATATCTTAATTTATGTTAGATTTTCTATTAGAAACCAAAGTATTGTCACTAAGCCCCATTCCATTCAATTATGATTAAAATACCCCAATAGTGTACAATTTCATTCTCTCCAAAATCTCCCAAAATATACAAACAATATTCAAAACTCTTAGTATCTTCTAATACAACATATATAACCCATATATTAATCATTAGATATGTATATACACACTCATATGTTCGCACTATTTTGTAATCTGATTTATATTATACACCCCAGTATAAATGGTCGAA
>CM042188.1:24991370-25013114 GCA_023539305.1 Ilex asprella | reverse complement strand
GATGTCTTATATTGGTTAAGTACTAAAAATGTCACCTTACAACAATTAACTTTCAGGTCACTGAAAAGTCAACCAATAGGTCTGATGTATATATAAATCATAACTCAGCAACTTCTTAGGTTAACTGACAATATTAAGTCATAACACAACAACTTCTTAGGTTAACTGGTTATAGATGTACAAATTAATTAATCCGAGTAAACCAGAAGGACAAGCCATTCATAAGGAATACTTGAATTACTCAATAGGTCATCTGTAATATATATACATATATATATATACCAAGTAAACATCGTTAGTGCCTTTGGAGGTCAAGCCATACCGGTGGAACCGTAGATATTCAATTGGCAATATTATTATGTATATAAGTTAAACAACCCTAATAACCAAGAAGGATAAGCCGTTCATGAGGATCATTTAGGTTTTGTACCATGCATCAGTAGAACATCATCAATGCTACCGATGGGAACACCGTAGATATTTAACTAGCAGGTTGATGATGCACCGATGATATAATTCCAGGCACATCACTGAAATTACGTACATCGTTGTATTATGCATGAAGCGTATAATACATATATATATATATATATATATAACATCAGTATTTCCATAATCTAACCAATACTATACATATGTTCACCCATCACTAAAGGGTATAAGTAACTACTCACACTACGTTACTACAGACAAGCGAGGAGTGCGGGTTAGTTTCATTACAACAATAAAAAAAAGGTTGACGCTTCTTTCACATGGAACAATTAAAATACAACCACCTTTACTATCAATGAAGACAAAAAATGTGGCGGCTGTTCAATGATCTGAATAGAAAGA
This sequence comes from Ilex asprella, assembly GCA_023539305.1. NCBI lineage: Eukaryota > Viridiplantae > Streptophyta > Magnoliopsida > Aquifoliales > Aquifoliaceae > Ilex > Ilex asprella. The sequence goes on along the minus strand of CM042188.1, from coordinate 25,012,280 downwards.
TTAAACAAAAAACTAGAAATACAGAGTCTAGGCTAGAGCGTAGGACGGTCCGGATCTTGAATTGTTTTATGACCTTCTCTTTTTCTCTCTTTTTCTCTCTTTGGATTTTTCTTTGGAGCTCCCTTTCTCTCTGCCCAGCCGTGTGAAGAATGAAGAAGAAGAGGCCTATTTATAAGCACTTGGAAGCATGAGGCGGAGGATGAGCTCAAACCGATTGGAGGGACCGTCCGGACTCCAACACCACCGCCCGGACGGTCGTGCTTAGTTGGATTCTCCACTTGTCGTGTGTTGGCTATTCCATGGTTGATTTTCACTTTGGTCCTTGCTCTTATTCCAAGTTTTGACAGTTTGCCTTGTAATTTCTGGTAATTCTGCGTCAAACCCTGAAATTTCAGACATAACATTCGTACAATTCTAGTTTACACATAAATCTTAATTCATAGTTTTTAATTGTTGTATCTTACAAAATTAATTGTTTAGTTATTTCAATTCACATACTACTTAGGGTTAATCACACACCTAGTATTTACAACACATTATTATATTTATATAGGGTTTTACAACAACATCTGTTGATTATGATGGAGGGGTTACTACTTGATGTGATTGTTAAGGCATTTAGATTCTCTATTTGATGTGATTGTTAGCGAGTCAACATAGAGACAATCTTTTGAATTGTTTGTTTGTAACAAGTAAAAAAAAATGAGAGAAAGATATGAAGCTCTGAGACTCGTTTATGAGATGTGGCAGAAAGATCAATCAAACCAAGAAAAAATTATCAGCACAAAGCATGAACGAGTAACCAGTGCAACTACTTGAGTAACAAACTTATTTTTTAAGAATTATGTAGTTTTAACTTAGTATCACACTTTTACACTAGAATATGCCGAAATAATTATCAAACTAGTACTTTTGTTTGTAAAAAATGGATTTACACTTTGTAATCACAGTATTCTGGAGTGCAACAAGACAACCCGTCATTTGATTCTTTCATGGAAACTCAATTCATGAAATTCATGGTGAAATTGATTGATCATGACACACAAATATTAGATCTTGAGGGTTCGGTTGATTTAATAAGGAAAGAAAAGGACACATCCAATTCTGAGATTGTAAAACGAAAATAGGCCGTGTCAAATCTTGAAGCAGAAAATGAAGAGATGGTAGACTAGATAAATTAGTTGTGTGTTAATGTGATAACCCGAAAATATCAGTCTGCTCATGTTCCTAAAGTAATTCCAGACAGTGCTGAAAAGAAAGGAAAAAAAAATTGTTGTAAGAAAAAAAAAAGTGGACAAAATGTTGAGGAAAAAAAAAAGAGATTCAAGTGATTCAAATAAACTTCAAACAAAAAGAGATAAAGATGATGTTGTTGGATAAAACTAAAAGTTGAAGTCTGAAAACTTAATGCTGAATTTTAAGTGTTGAATGCTAAATGCTAAATTTTTAATTCGCATACTCTTTTGGTATCCATTGAAATTTAAGTACTTAATTGAACCAAATTGTTTGATAAATACATAGAGCTGACGTCTGAAACTACATTATTATTCAATTTTACCCTTTGCTTTGAAAATATTTAGAAAGTATGCATTTATCAACTAAAAAATACCAATATATCACTACAAGTAGTTCATAACAGTTCATGACATAAATCATAATCATTATAATCATATTGTATTATACATTTTACAAATATGACAATAAAATTAATTCAATTTAAATTGATCACTTAAAGCTATCAATTGTCATAAATTTTAAGAATTACAATTAGGATACAAATTAATAATGTAATTGTCTTGCAATTTGCTCACGCAAATTGAGCATAAATATTTGATCTATTTGTGCCCTTCTCCCTCCGTCTTCCAAGCTAGTTGAACTGACAAAATCTGATGGAGAGTTGCTCATTGACACTCTCAACAAAAAAAATGAATAAATTAATTAGATTAATACAGAGAAATAACTAAACCAAAAAAGAATTGAACTATAAAAAATTCAATAAATATAAAATAATTGAATAAATAAACTATTAACCAACAACAAAGAAAAAATTGAATAATAACAAATTGAATAACACAATAAGTGAACAATAACTATAAATATTCAAAAAAATATTGAAAAATATAAAAAAAATAGATTTCATTAACAAAAAATTGAAAGAAATATGTGTTATGTGTGTGTATATGGGTAGTTCATGTATGTGTGTGCAATGTGTCTGTGTGTAATTAATTCTATTTGTGTTCGTGCATGTGTGTTTAATTATGTGTGTGTGTGCATGTGTGTTTAATTCTATGTGCACGTGTGAATGTATGTAATTAATTCTATTTGTGTGTGTGTGCATTTAATTCGCTCTATGAGTGTGATTATGTGTCTCTGTGTTTTTAATTCTATGTGTGTGCATGTGATTCAATCTAATGTGTGAATCTGTGTGTCTATTATGGCGTGTGTTAATTTGTTCGTGTTAATTTTCTTTTGTGTGTTGTTGGATCATAAAAAAAGGAAGAATGGAGGAAGTAGATAGGCAGAAGATGCCTGCTACAATTTGGAGGCGATGGCAGAAGCAATGAAGAAGGAGGGTCAGATTCTGGAGAAGAGGCAAGTGGAAGAAACTGTCAGGGCAAATTTGTCAAACAAATTTTTATTAAAAAACCTACTTGTCAGCCTTAGAATTAAGTAGGTATAAAGTTACTTAAAATTTTTTATTTTATTTAAGTGACATTTATTTTATTAAAGAGTTCTATTATTGGGTTACCAAACCAACATAATTCATAAATACTGAAAGTGTTCAGTTTTGAGACTTATGTTATCAAACACACCCTATGAGAACAACTTGAAGAAAAAAACTAAGGAACATATGGAAACATCGAAGGGCATTGTCACCATTGATGATTCATCAAAAAAGACAAGAACAAGGAAAGAGAGAAAATTATGAAAGGGAGATGAAAAAGTTGTGGAAAGTTTACTAGTCATTGGATCCAAACATATGCAATAAATTAAGAAAAATTGAGCAAGCAGAAGGCACTATGTGAGTATAATGTATCAATCCAGTTTCCTCGATATGTTTTCAATCATTTATTTCATGTTCTCACTAATCTGCTAATCTTGTTTCCCTTTTTGGGGCTGGTTTTTATTCTTTTGTGTATGTTGTCACTCTTTCATCTATAAAATCACATTTTTAAGTATCATCGTGTTATGATTACTGTCTGGAATCTCTATGGGAAGCTACATAAATGTGGAAGATGCATTGAAAGTGATGGGAAAATGTGAGCTTTTCAACAATGTATGTGTTGTTGTGGTTAAACTTTGCCCTTCATGTTATGAAAATGGTTCTTATTTTACAGATCATAGATTGTTGGAGTGATATATTGCATGAACTTGATCAAGCTAACGAACAATCAATATATAAGAGACATTTTTTCTTCAATAATCTTTGTTGCGTAAGTTTATATGAAATGAATGATTACAAAAATGCTCAAAAAAAATATTAAATATGCATCTATCACATATTAACCGTTAACTTCACAAAATATGTATACGTTGGTGATTTTCGAGCGGCTAGCTCATGCACGTGCAATTGGAATTGATAAGAATCTCCTACTTGGGAGGGAGTGTTAATACCTCGTATTTTCCATGAATTCAACCGATCAAAATGATGAGGGACAACAATGGCATTGGACACTTCTAGTTTTGGATATTGATACTTGTAGTTGGACACACTATAATTTGTTAAAACCAAGAAAGGGGACGAGGGACGTTTAGCTCAAAAATGCAACCATAGTGGTAATCAAATACCTATATATATTTATTAACAAGGTCTGCATTACATTTAAATTAATTACTACTTACTTGGAAATGTAGAAAAATTATGTTGAATAGAAGATATCCTATATGCAAATGTCAAAAAGAAAGTTAATTGACAATCAGAACAAAGTTCTTCCAATCCAATCGTACGACAAAAGTACACAACAAAGACCTAGCTCGTACATATTTAACATAAGAATTTATGAATTAAAAAATACACATAATGATATCAACTAAACATATAATGCAGTGTCGACTATGGCCTATTTGTTTGCTACATAATGAGAAAAATTTCACTTGGCAAAAAAAATATAAGAAAAATTGATGGCAGTATAGGTGAAACATTTTTGGCTAGAATTGATGGGACTATTCCTAAACCATCACAAATCTTGGACTGTTGAAGATTTCAATGAATGAAAGAAATTAAAGACAAAATATGGAGATGAAGACTAACTAGATACAATTGACTGTTGAGAATTTATTGCATATATCTGTACTTTGACTTGACAATTTTGGAAATGTAATTTAAGGTTTCAATTTTAAGGTTTCAATTTGTGGGTTTGAACTATAATTTTATAAATGTACAATTATTTCAATTTAGCTACTTGGTGTCACTCTTTTTCACGAATTGTGTGGTGTTGATGACACAATTTGAAGGCATTATTTAATGTCACTATTTGAGTGACCCCAATTTTTTAAGGATCTTTTGTTCATAGTGTCACTATATGTTGCAACTCTTTAGTGTATCTCTTTGGTGTCACTCTTTGCATGACATTATTTCGTGTCTTTCTTTGGTGTCACTCTTTGATGGTAATATATGTTGTCATTCTTTGGTCTTCCTATATTGTGTCACTCTTTGATGACAATATAAGTTGTAACTCGTTGGTTTCACTATTGGTGTCACTCTTTGGAACCGAAATTGACTTTGTCGCCTTCACACCTAACACGCGTTGTCACACAGACACGGGAGAATTATTCATAAATACTTATATTATGTATGCACATGTATGAATAAGTAGCCATGTATGACATAACACTTTTACAATAATACCCAATTAATATGATGCAACGTCATCCTTGGATTTACTTATACACCCAAAGAAAAATGATTTTTACTCATTTGAATATTTCAGTAGTTTTTGAAACTTAACGGAAATTGAATCAAAAGCTAAATGGAAAAATAGTGAATGAACCATTTTTGTACTGGTACAAGTTGTACCGGTTCATCAGAAGCAAAATACGCTTGAAGCAAACATATTTGGTGTCACTCTTTGGGGACACAATTTGGTGATAAGTGTAATAAGCATAATATTTATTTTGATAAGTTGTTTTAGAATATGACACTATATGTTGATAAAATTTGATGTCAATCTTTGGTGTCACTTGTTTTTTAGGGATTGTATTAATCTGTTTTTATTTTTTGAAGTTACTATTTATTAACACTCTTTGTTGCCATAACTTTTTTTTTGGATATAGCTGTTTATGGTATTAAAAAAAATTCACATGAATAAAAATAAATGAGCATTGAAATATCATTAATTTGAAATAGTAATCCATCACAAAGGCTAATTATAGGTTTTTTTTTATGGCTTCCTTACTGCCCATAACAACCCCATCGAATTCTCATAACAAGTTCACCTCGTGATCTTATTTTATGCTTCTTTAGTCTGCTAGGCTGCTTCTTAGATGGTTGTGGAAATATCTCAACTGTGTCCACTGACAATTCTAGACGACTAAGAGTTATGATTGATAATATAGATTGGGAATATGATTTCTTGTATGTGCTTACATAATAATAATAATACACAAAATTGTTGATATTCCTCCCACTTTTATGTATTGAAGCTTCGGCATGAAAACAATGAAAGTCATTAATTAGCCACTGAACATGTCAACGTCCATTTCTAATGTTGACAAAAATTGAAGGACATGAGTTGATTTCATGGACTTCATTGCTTGAAACCCTTACAGACCACGATCTATATTCAGGAAATGCATCCTGTAATTTAGATTCCATATCAAGACACAAATTTTCGTTCAATGCATATAATGTCGTCATCCTATACCCAACTTAGTTCATGATCTGTCCCTTTATAGTGTACACCATGATTGTGATAGGCAAACTTCGTGCCTTAATTATGCAAGCATTAAACGACTCTACTGTATTAAAGTTTCATTCACCATATCGTTTACATCTAAAATGAACATTTATCCAAATTATCCAAGAACCTATCCATGTTGGATCCACCCTCACATCTTAAAACTTTGATCTTCTCGTTAAATAGTAAAATTGTTGGAGTATATGCACACTCATGAAACAAGCATACCAGATGCTTTCTCAGGACATTTGAAAATCGATACCTACTGAACTTGTCCCTCGAGTTTGCCTTCAAATGTTGTAAGCAAAAAAGCATGGTGACACCTCAAAAAAACATTGGGCATAGCTTCTAACAACCGAACATTGTGGTCAGATAGAAATGTAATTTGGGATCCAAAACCTCCGACAATTGTTGTAAAAACCAATGTCAATTAGTCTCATTCTCTGAATTGACCACCGCATATGCTAAAGGAATAAACCACTCAAGTAGTGCCAAAAAATATTATATATAATGAAATTTGGATATAGCAAAATTAGAGTGACAACATACAAAGACAATAAAAAAATCGAGACAACATACATATTCAATTACAAAAAAGAGTGACAACATACAGTGACAATTTGAAATACAAGAAAAACTATAGAAAAACAAAATTTATACCTTGATTTCCATCTTTCCCAACAACAAAAAGTACATTTCTTTTGAACCTTCCTTTAAGGAAGGTTTCATCAATAAACAAAATAGGCCGATAGTAGTTGAACCCATAATTGCACACCTTAAATGATCCAAATAATCAATAGAAATGGTTAGATGCCTGATCACAATCAAGCATTATATGGCTACTGGATTTGTATTATTCCTCGCATCAACATACCAACGTAGTAGATCGTAAGATAAACAATAATCCCCCAAATAGCATTCTTTTTAATTTTTTCATATCCAACCATGCTTGGTCATATGATACATTTAGACCATATGATGAACAAAAATCACTAACCACATCTGTTGGATCGTGGACATTGTCAACAATTAGATTTGCTATCATATTCGAAGACATCCTCTTGTTTTTGGTTGTACGTAAAGCTACTCCATAAATGTTTTCACTTCGTAGTTTCCTTATGTTAAAGTAATCATTCACCTTTTCAAGAGTAGCAATGACATGCTACTCTTATCTTGCGGAGTACTTTGACTCATATTCAGATGCAACCATCGTCTTATAATTCTTCACATAATTGAACTTAAATTCAACCTCAACTATGTATTTACATAGAACAGTCCGAAAATGTGTAATATCACCTTCAAATTTTTTACTTTCACGCCTGATTTCAGTTGCCCACCCAGATATTAATAGAACTTTCTCAGTATATGAACAAAAGCAAGGAAGCAAATCAGCCTCAAATTCAACCCCGTCTTCAACAATATGAACATTTTCAAGCAACTCATTATCAACCACAACTCCTAAAGTATCATTGCATGCATACACCCTTATATCAATATGATTGACATTAATAAAACATATTAACTCAAACATATTCTTCATGTTACCATTATTTCATAAACAAAATTTTGAATGAGCTGGAATCGAATATGATATGTCAACCGACACATTTCTCAACTTATGTCATTTCTTACAAACTCCACGCAAAATGAAGTTAAAGTTTGATAGAACCAAACATCTCATAACTAACGTGTCAAGATGATATTTGCATAATAGTATGACCATTCCTTCCATATTTAAATCTGACATTAATAGAAAAATAATAAACATAAACTTAAAATTCGAAAGAGTGACACCAAATAATGAATCACATACTCCACTAAATTATTGTAATTTAACATACAAAAAACATTGCCCTGATATATATTTGATTTGAGAAATATTAAACAAGGTCATTTAGCAACCACGAAAAAAAAATTGAATGTACTTCAAAACAAACAAAACATATCTAATGTTTGAACGTTGAACATATGATGTTTCTGAAAAAATCATGTTCCAGAATTCATCGATGGTTAGAAAAATAAAACATTGGTTAAAAATAGTTCGGTAGTGGCATAAAAAAACAGTTTCAACATTGAAAATATTTTTGAATGAGATTTCATTTATGTTTTCGGAATGAAGATGCAAATTAACGTTTTCAAATATGTTTTGAATGGGATTTCATGAAGATGTTGAACAACATAACATGCAAACATTGAATACTTAAAGATTAACGACGACTGATTAACATTTGATTGTGGTTTTCAGAAAAGATAGAATTGGTCAATAAGATAGAGTTTGGTTTAATTTGATAATGGCAGATTCTTTAATCTCGTAAACTGGTGAAGAAGAAATATTCAGTAGAAGTTGATAGCGAATTGGTGAAGAAGAAATACTTCGATAGAAGATGGTAATGCAATATTAATATCATTTGAAATTTCAAAATTCAATCAGGAGATAACATCCAAGGAATACTGATAATATTTAGATATTTGAAAATATAGAAACTGTCAATCAGGTATGTAGTATTTATAGTAGGGATAATTAGGTAATACAAAAAAAATTAAAATGTGTACTTAATGATAAATTTTCAATTTCACTCTATGAAAAAGACCACCAACCCATAGTTGATAGTCTACCCCGTTAATCATATTCTAACACCTTCTGAAAAAAAAAATTATCCGAATGCTTTTTATCAAGAAAAAAAAAAAGCATAACTTGGCAGCAAGTCAAAATTGGGCAAATTTTGGTTTAGGTTACAACTCAGAGGATGTGGATCCTCTCAATTGTTGATTTGACTCAACTTTATTAATCAATCATGAACTTCATTGAGCTCCTCAATTCGTGTCAATGAGATTACTGAAAAATCCATATAAAATTAAATTCATCAAGTCGCTCATTGATATTCAATCCGATACATAAAATACAGCCATTGTTTAAATTCATTAAATCCCTCATGTGAAGTTAATAGGATACTTCATCGTTGAATTCATTGAGTTTGTCAATAAGATCCATAGAAGCCCACCATCATTGTCCAGCTGATCAAACAATGGATGAATAAAAATTGACCAAACTTACCGATGAAAATATCTGAATACAGGCCACATGCAGAACTTGAAACAAGTTCTGGTAGCAAAATCATTATGGCATGGCCAAGTAGGCCAATTTGGGTCATTTCAGGTTCCTATCTAGATCAAGCTGATCTCAAATTCTTAGTATAAACCTATTCTATGTCAAGTTGATCCCAGACAAGTGACATGCTGGGCAAGTTGACAAGTCAGGTCAAGCTATCCCCACCTCTATTATTATAGACACACAAATACACAAGATTTTGGATACATTTAAATCAGATTTGCCCCTTTAATGTAACACAGATCCTTACTTAAATAGCACAACTTACAGTTGGGTCTGTTTGGGAGTTGTGCATTTGCTTACCCTTTTGGCTCTTGTCCCCTTTCCTAAAAGGCTCTCTTCAACACCTCTTAATATCCTCTAATATGAAATTCTTAGTCTTGTGTGGTTGAGATCTCTGCTAATGTAGATATTTTCTTTTCCATTATCTTCACATCTTTCTAACAGAATAAAATATTGGGGGCATTTGTAAGGGCATCTCACTTGAAATTATGGAGCACTTTTAAGTAAAATTACTAGACTACCCTATTTTTTTAATTTTTTTTTTGAGTTGGATGCTTAACTTCACTTTAGAGTATCCAAAATCAATGCAATAATCTTCATAGGTTTCATGGTGTTATCATATGTTGATCACAAGATAGTTAAAACTTTGGTTTAAAGATGGTCACTAGATGAGAATCAAACGGTCAAAAACCCAATCAGGTCATCTGTAACGCAAGACCAAACGAACTTGACACTGGATGCAGGCGATGCAATAGAATCTCAGCCGCTCAATTCTCAGCTTTGGACAAAAATTTATTCTCTGAATTTGGCCACATTAAGATGACCCAAACTCAGTTCATAAAATGCTTTTTTTACCATTTGCCCATCGGTAGGAAGAGGGGTTCCAGACATAAATATGAAGGTGACTAAATTGCTAAGTCCAACTTATTCATTGCAAAGAGAAAAGTTGATGAATTATTTGTGCACATGTTGAGAGAAGAAACAGGTAAGCATGGTTCTCCAAAAAGATGAGCAAGGGAAATGCTTGTGATTTGTCATCTACTTGTTCCATGGCTCTCTAATAAAGTTCTTATATTCCACTCTATAATAGTTTATTTTTACATCTCTCAATTATTTTATTTCCTGTTCTTGTTCAGTCATATCCAATATAAAATGATAAAAGGGAATCTGAAATGAAGACATTAGGATAGAGATCCCATGTATAAGGCTCAATTCTTATCCTTTTCCTCTTAGACATGATAAACAGAAGAAAGCATGCATATGTCAGCCTCTATTATTTGGAGGTGAAAAAGTTGATGTATTCAAGTATTCCTTCCTAGACAACTCTTTTCTTTGCAGTAGATTAGGTAACTAATTCTTTTCTTTTTAGTAGATTAGGTAACTAAGTGGGAGCTATATTCTATAGTATGAGAGAGAGAGAGAGAGAGATTAGAGACTCTGGAGTAGGTTAAAAGCAATACTAACCCAAATAATGTTAAAAGACTACTCGAGTCTTAACTAAAACAATGTTCCATGCTTATCTTTAGATTATGCTTTTACATGATAAACTAACTCATCACTTTATACACTGGTGTGTGTATGGACTACATCTAAAATTATATGCACAAATCGTCACACAGGGATCTATTATTGGATCACCCTTGACATTTTCAAAATAACACAAAGACCTCAATTGCCTTATTTTATTAAGAATTAGCTTATCTACCCCCAAGTGATACCCGATTCTACTTCTAATCTTCAACTAGTTCAGTCTGACATAATTTTATCACCGGTTAATGAAAAACCTTAGATCTAGTTAATGGGAAGTAAAAGCCTTTCTTTGTAAAGTGGCATAGTCTCCTTCCCGACATGCTTAGTAGCCTCCCTTGCATTGTGTGTTCCTCACGTCATGTGCATATTGGTAAAGGGCTTTCAAGCTCCCTGTTCGCGTATTGAATCAAATATACATTTACAAGATGTTCATTTTAATAACTAACTATTTTTAACTTATTTTTTGCTAAGTAGGGTGATTGAAGTACCAGGTAGTCATTTTAAGAGAGACGAACAATAAAATCTGGTGCAGTGATTTTGATTTTGGTGGCAATGGGGCATGATTTTGTATGTGTTGATGGAGGTGGCGTGAATTAGGTGGAGATGGTGATTTCAATGGTGGGCTTGGTGATGGTGGAGGTGGTGAGGGAGATGTGGAGAAGAAAGAAAATGAAGATGAATGTTTAGAGTCATGATAAATTTGGGTTCGATAAAAACTTATTTTTTGAAAAAAGAAGAGTGATACTTACTGAAAAAAAAAGTAAAGGGATACTATTAATCTTTTAATTAATGTATGCGTTTGTTGATGTGATCTTTTCGACGGTGAAAAGAGTAAACATTAGAACAAAAGTTAAGGTTTTAACGATTTATTTCTATAATACTGATACCCTTCATCAATACTGATTTTCTATCACTTTTCCAAAGTTTTTATTGAATGAATATACTAAATACTAGCAGCCACAAGAGAGAGAAAGAGAGAGATAGATGACTTCGATTGGAGAAAACAAGAACGAAGAGTATTTATGAAGCTATAAAATACTTTTTAAATTGGTAAACTAATGGAAATTTCACCTTTTAACCTTTAACCAACAATTTTAACCAAAAATCTCACAGCATAAGGGGAGAATACCATATATAAAAAATGCAGTCACCATTAACAATACCTTTTTAAGAACTTTCTTTTTTTCCTTTACTTTTCTAAATCTTAAATAGTTTATTTTTGTATATTTGTCACTGTGTGTTTTTTTTTTATCTTACTTTTTTTCTTTCAAGTTTTAGTGTATAATTACCTATGATGATACCAAGAAAATATTTTAAGTATGAGCTCGGACCAAGAGCTCAACCCAGAAGGGAGGTCAGATAGGAAATCCTGAGCTCAAGGGCGCTGACCCAGAGCTCACTCCAGGCAAGGTGATAGAAGAAACACGGTGTGAACAAATTAGCTAATAGCAAGTGCTCCCACAGTAGTAGGAAACGACAATCAAGGCTTGAAAATCTCAATCAACCAAGATCCTCTCCAAATTTAAAGGAGAATCCCACGAGAGAAGGAAGAAAGATCTCGCCGGATATCCCCTAGAGATAGGAATTGCACTATAAATACCGTATTATACCTTCATCGCGAGGGACAGGACCATAGACTCGAGAGGCAACCCTAGAGGCTACAGAGCCGTGACAAAACCCTAATTTCTTTCATATTGTATTGAATAAGCACTCAGTGATCAATAAAGAGAAAGGAGCAAGAGCCTCCATTGAAGAGTGGACTAGCCGAGCCCCTGGGCCGGTGAACCACTATATTTCTTTCTGTTCACATTCCCCCAGACTCCCCCGAATACTCTACTGCAAATCACGAGAGCCATATAGCTCAGATCCATCTCGATCATCACGGTTTACACGCCCCCTGCTCATCCACGGTGAAAAAGCATCATCAGTTTGGCGCCGTCTGTGGGAACGGTTGTTCTCGTTTTGCAAATACGCTGATCTATCAGTGATTGATGGTCTCAACCCGCAATATGAGCAGAGGACAAACCAATCCGCTGCGTCCGCCAGATCAACAGGAAGCCACCAATGCACAAGCCGAAAACAATCCCGAAACTAACCCCTTCACAGGGGAACCACCAGCGAACAACGAGTTGGACACCCTTCGCCTTGTTAACCAACGTCTATTACAGCAAAACGAGGAGCTGCTAAAGCTCCTGAAGCGTCCACAGGAGGCACGACCGGCCCAAGCAGGCCCGAATAATCTTCCTCGCAGGAAACAGTACCATCAGCTCGACCCCCTCAGGGAGGTCATTGAAGGAGGAGAGAATAGCCAAACCATGGGAAGGGATCCACAACCGCCTCCCGGGAATGGTCACAACGAAGAGGCACAGAGCCGGAATGATGAAGGAGAAAGGAGTGACTTCATCCCCTACCAGCAAGAAAGAAAGGAACTATACTGGGAACAACGCTTCGAGGACATCAAGCAGGAGCTCAGCCACATGAAGGAGGCTGTAAGAAGCAAGGCTCCTGTCACTATGGATGCCCTAGTGCAGCAGACAGAGTCACCATTCACCACCGGGGTGCTGCATTTTCCTCTCCGCCCAAAATTTAGGCTGCCACAGGTAGAAGTCTTCGACGGAACAAAGGACCCCGTAGATCATCTCAACATTTACAAAAATCAGATGGAGTTGCACGGGTACTAGGATCCAGTGCTCTGCAGGGCCTTTGCTATCACCTTGAAAGGCTCAGCCCTGGCATGGTTCAATAGACTTCCCCCAGCCTCTATCTCATCCTTCAAAGAGCTCTCCATAGCTTTCGTGTCTCATTTTATAGGAGCTCGAATCTATAGGAAGCCGAGCTACCATCTCCTAAACATAAAGCAAGGACCCGACGAGAACCTCAGATCATACGTTCAAAGGTTCAACTCAGAATCTTTGAAAGTAGACATCCCTGATAAAAAGTTTGTCATAACCGCCTTCATTGCAGGGCTCGGGGTGCAATCAAAAGATCTAATGTTTTTCATATCAAAGAATCCTCAGGCGAGTATGGCCGAGGTGTTGGCTAAAGCAGAGAAGTATACAAATAGGGAAGAGGCACTCCTCTCAAAGATAGGGAGCTCCTCGTAGCGGAAAGAAAAAAGAAAGGAAGAAAAAAAGAGAGAGAGAAGTCCCCGGAAAGATAAGGAGTGAGGCAGGTCTCCAAGAAGGGATAGAGACCGTTCCCCAAAAAGGAGAGGCAATGTAAGAGACCTTCTTGGGCCCCCACAGCTAGAACTGCAGCCAAGATACTCACTTCGACAGCCGACCCCCCTTACTGCCTCTATATCGCAAGTCTTGCATGACTTACAGAACGAAAAGTTCATCAGCTGGCCACCTCGGATGAAGGCAGATCCGGCGAAGAGGGATCCCACCAAGTATTGTGAATTTCATAGAGACCATGGCCATCACACAGACGATTGCATTCAGCTGAAGAGGGAAATAGAGTTCTTCATCCAGCGGGGGCAATTACGTCGCTTTGTGGCTCAAGAATACCCAAACCGACCTATACCACCCCCCGCCACTTCAGCAACAGGCTCCTGCACAACACCAACAACCCATGGGAGAAATCAGGATGATATCAGGAGGTTTCGTAGGGGGAGGAGAATCCTGTGCAGCCAGGAAAGCGCATTTGCGCAGAATTCGAGGTGATGAAATACAAGAGGTATACACTACAACCAAAGTGCCCCGGCTAGACATGACCATATCATTTTCAGATTCAGACTTGGAGAGCTGTCACCATCCCTACGATGATCCGTTGGTAGTAAGAGTCATTGTGGCTAACAGGACAGTACATCGGGTACTGATAGACAATGGGAGCTCGGCAGACATCATCTTCGCGTCTGCATTCGACAAGATGGACATAGGAAGGGAAAAACTGGAGCCAGTGAGCGCCCATCTGTTAGGATTTTCGGGAGAAAGGGTATTGCCCTTGCAGTCAATTCAGCTCGTACTCACCGTTGGAGACCCTCCCTGCCAGGCCACCACAATCGTAAGATTCCTGGTGGTTGACGCTCCCTCAGCATATAACATGCTGTCAGGGAGACCTTCCTTAAATGCAATGAGAGCCATCCCCTCGGCATACCACCTCGTCATGAAATTCCCCACAGAGAATGGAATCGGAATGGTCAGAGGAGATCAGCGCGTGGTCAGAGAGTGTTACATGGCCTCTATGAAGCGGAAAGAGGTGGAAAGCATACAGCTGGATGAGCTCGATATGAGAGATGAGCTGGGGACCAGACCAACACCATCAGAAGAGCTCGAACCTATCCAGCTCGAAGAGGTGCCAGAACACCTCGTCTACGTCGGATCAAAGTTAAGCAAGGAAATTAAGGATCAACTTATACGATTTTTTAGGGAAAGCACTGACGTATTCGCATGGAAACAGGAGGATATGGAGGGCATGACCCTTCGGTTATCACGCACAAATTAAATGTGAACCCCACCTACAAGCCCGTAAAACAAAAAAGGAAAAGCTTCGCCTCAGAAAGATAGAAGGCGATCAATGTGGAGGTCGGCAAGCTCCTCCACGCCAAGGCCATCAAGGAAGTGGACTATCCCGTCTGACTAGCCAATGTGGTACTAGTCAAAAAGACCAATGGCAAGTGGCGGCTCTGCATTGATTTCACTGACCTCAACCGAGCATGCCCGAAGGACAGTTTTTATTTACCCCGAATCGACCTCATAGTAGATGCCACTGCTGGCCACGAGCTCCTCAGCTTCATGGATGCCTTTTCAGGCTACAATCAAATCAGAATGGACCCCAGTGATCAGGAGAAGATCTCTTTTATTACAGAACAGGGAACGTATTGTTACCAAGTTATGCCCTTTGGTTTGAAAAATACTGGAGCCACTTACCAGCAGTTGGTGAACCGAATGTTCCAAAAACAGATAGGGACTTCCATGGAAGTCTACATCGATGACATGTTGGTGAAATCCTTAAAGGCAGAACTCCACATTACGCACCTGGCTGAGTCCTTCCAGATCCTCAAGAAGTACAAAATGAAGCTCAACCCTGCAAAGTGTGCGTTTGGGGTCTCAGCGGGGAAATTCCTAGGCTTCATAGTTAATAGCAGAGCGATTGAAGCCAACCCGGAGAAAGTTAAAGCAGTGCTAGATATGTAGCCACCATCCAACACTAGGGAGGTGCAACGCTTGACAGTCAGGATAGCTGCCCTGAGCCGTTTTGTGTCTAGGTCGAGTGATAAGTGTCAGCCATTCTTTCACGTCTTGAAGAAGGCTTTTCAATGGGACACACAGTGCGAAGAGGCGTTCAAAGCATTGAAGAGGTACCTGGGCTCACCGCCGGTTTTAGTAAGTCCGTTGGAAGGAGAGGTCTTGACCCTCTACTTAGCTGTTTCAAACTTCTCAACTAGCGCAGCATTGGTTAGGGAGCGAGACAGAGCTCAGCATCCGGTCTACTACTGTAGCAGAGCTCTGAGGGGAGCAGAGGAGAGATACCCAAAGATGGAGAAACTTGTTCTGGCCTTAGTCACAACAGCTAGGAGGCTTAGGCCCTATTTCCAGGCCCATACCATCGAAGTTCCAACAGATCAACCAATGAGACAAGTGTTACATAAACCAGAATCTTCTGGAAGGCTGGTGAAGTGGGCAATAGAGCTCAGTGAGTTTGATATCAGGTATAAACCAAGAACTGCCGTCAAAGGGCAGATATTGGCAGATTTCATCGCGGAATTTACGGCAGCGGCACCAACGGAGATCACAGAGTCTGTCCCCGACCTCCCTGTGTGGAGGCTTTCAGTGGATGGAGCAGCTAATGCACAAGGAAGCGGTGCAGGCTTAATCCTGACCTCTCCGGATGGAATAGATGTCGAATATGCCCTCAGGTTTGGATTTAAGGCTTCAAATAACGAGGCTGAATACGAAGCAGTTATAGCCGGGCTCAACCTTGCTCACTCTATGTAAGCTAAACAGCTGGAGATCTACAGCGATTCCCAACTAGTGGTAAAACAAATAGAGGAATCTTATGAGGCCAGGGGTGAAAAATGATCCTTTACCTCAGAAAAGTACAAGAATTGATTAAGAAGTTCGTGCAAGTCAAGGTCAGATACGTCCCCAGATCGGAAAACTCACGGGCAGATTCCTTGGCAAGACTAGCAACGGCCTCTCAGGAAAGCTTGAACAGGCTGACACCAGTGGAGCACCTACCAGAGCCTTCAGTGGGCATTGAGGAAGAGGAAGTACTTGCCATCTCAGATCAGCCGAGTTGGATGGATCCCATCATAGAGTATCTGCAGAATGGGGCCTTACCTAGCGACCCCAAGGAGGCTTCCAAGCTAAGGTCTAGGTCAGCCAGGTTTTCTTTATTGAAGGGAAGTCTGTACAAGCGAGGCTTTTCAGCACCTCTTTTTAAGTGCGTGGGGAATAGTGATGCAAACTATATACTCAGAGAAGTGCATGAGGGAATCTGTAACAACCACATCAGAGCTCGGGCCTTGGCGAAAAAGGCATTAAGGCAGGGATACTACTGGCCCACCATACTCAAGGATGCCACTGAGCTGGTGAAGAGATGCAAGACTTGTCAAGAACACGCCAACATCTCTCACTGCCTACCAGAGCTGTTGACTTCAGTGATAAGCCCATGGCCATTCCAACAATGGGGGCTGGACATACTTGGACCCCTCCCCACTGGCGTGGGGCAGTGTAAGTTCGCTATTGTGGGGGTGGACTACTTCACCAAATGGGCAGAAGCTGAAGCGTTGGCAACAATAACCGAGCAGAAGGTACAAAACTTTATTTGGAAATCCATAATTTGCAGGTTCGGAGTTTCCAGGGCAATCGTATCTGACAACGAAAAGCAATTTGACAACGTAAAGTTCAGAAAATTCTGTGTCGAGCTCGGAATAAAGAACTATTTCTCAGCTCCGGCACATCCTCAGTCCAATGGGCAAGCAGAAGTTACTATCAGAACCCTAAAAACTGCCCTGAAGACCAAGTTAGAAAATCAGAAAGTAAAGTGGGTGGAGTGCCTCCCCGAAGTATTATGGGCCTACAGGACCACCACCAGGTCAGCAACCCAGGAAACCCCTTTTTCTCTAGCTTTCAGAACCGAAGCAATGGCACCAGTAGAGGTGGGGCTCCCTTCTCCTAGAATTGAATTCTCCAATGCTGAGCATAACGGTGAATCCCTCCTGCTGAACCTTGACCTCCTGGATGAGAAGAGGGACATAGCACTTCGTCACGCTCAAGGCTACCAGAGAAAAACCGCAAGGTATTATGATCGAAGAGTTAGGCACAGAAGCTTTAAAGCCAGAAATTTGGTACTTAAAAAGCTCCTACTTGCCAGAAAGGATCCCACTCATGGAAAGCTAGGTCCAAATTGGGAAGGGCCATACATCATTTCTAGGGTAATCAGACCGGGAAATTACGAACTACAAACCGAGGATGGAAGGATCTTACCTCATTCTTGGAATGCAGAGCACCTTAAAAGTTTTTTCAGTAAGTCATTCTTGTAGTAGAAGAGAAATTTTTTTTTTTTTTTTTATTCACGTAGTTGATTCAATAAAGTAGCAAATTTTTGGTTCACATAATTACAGCTATCTAAACATTCCTGGAGCAATGAGCTCTAAAATTCATGGTATGGACCATGTAGCCCACAAAGGGAGCCCCTCAGTTCCTAATAGAGCCAAGTAGCACACGACATAGCTAAAGAGCTCACTCATAGAGCCAAGAAGCTCACGCCAGAGCTAAATAGCTCAGTCATAGAGCCAAGTAGCCCACGACATAGCTAAAGAGCTCACTCATAGAGCCAAGTAGCTCACGACATAGCTAAAGAGCTCACTCATAGAGCCAAGAAGCTCACGCCAGAGCTAAATAGCTCACTCATAGAGCCAAGAAGCTCACGCCAGAGCTAAATAGCTCATTCATAGAGTCAAGTAGCTAACGCCAGAGCTGAAAAGCTCATTCATAGAGCCAAGTGGCTCACGACAGAGCTACCTAGCTCATTCATAGAGCCCAATAGCTCATGATAAACCCGCATTTACACATGGAGAATCTCCTGAACAATTAAAGCCTGCGGAGGCTAAGAAGGAAGGCACAGGGAGCAGTGCTCACACGTCGCCATCTTCCTCTTCCCAACCTCATCTCTGGGAACGGTAGAAAAATCAAGAACATCCAACCTAGAGGGCAAGACCTCCCAGCACTGAGGGGCTCGGATAAACCTCCAAACCTTTTGTAGGTCTCTTTCAATATCAGGGAAAGAGCTAAGCACACATAGAGCACGAGGAAGTCAAGTACATGGAAGAAAGTTATGCAGAGCCCATACATTGGAACTAAAACGTAAAGGATGCACCAAGGTCAAGATTAGCCCAAGTAAGTTCAAAACAGCGAAGTATGTTCAGTACTCGCACAAAAACAGACCGCTCTCAGAGTCCAACCAAGTTTTGCTGGAAGAAGAGCTCAGCACCCGTCAAAGCAAAAGGGGGGAAAGGGAAGTATATATCAAGCTTACGCGAAAACAGATCTCAAAAATAGATCAAGCATATACGAAAGCATATTTTAAAGTGATTTTAAAGTCAAAAATTCTCCCCAAGAGCAGAAATAACGAAAAGTATATTTCAGCAAACAGATTACAACTAATTTCAACGAAAATTACAAAATCCTAAGCTTTTGGAGGGGGAGTAGACAGAAGATCCTGCGACGAAGCAGGTGCAACTTCGGTAAAAGGATCAGAGGTCGAAGTAGTTGAGTTTTCTGGGGTACTTGATCCAGGAGCTTCTACCCTATCTGTCGAAGCATCCTGAGCCAGAGCCTCATTCACAAGGCCAGCGGAGAAAGAAGCAGCTCTGGATATGACAGGAGGAACAGGCACCTCCTGATCTAAGCCTTCGACGGGTAGAGTTGGGAGATTTTCCTCGACATCAGAGTCAGACTCCTCCAACTCCTCCTCAGTTGGGATAGAGAAATTAAAGTCCAAATTCTTGAAGGTCTTAGAGGCTTTTCGCTGAAAAGCGAGCCACCCAGAAGCCCATTGAGTGGTAGCGTCATCCTCAACTCGGCAATCAGGTCATTTTTCTCCTTCAGTTCCTCATGAAGGGCCTCGTTCACCTCGCAGATGGCCTCATGATCTTGCTTCAGGGTATTAAGAGAGCAGCTGGCGTCAAAGGCATCCTGATTGGCCTTGGACCAGAGCTCAGTCTTGTGCTTCAGCTCATCCCCTGTAATCCTTAGCTCATCTCGAGCCTTCTTCTCACCCTCCTCAGCCTTGGACTTAGCCCTTTGAAGGTCCTGGAGCTCTGAAACTTGCTTCTCCATCTTATCCTAAAGGCTGCTCACCTGAGCTTTAAGCTCCTCGTTCTGAAATGAAAGCTCAGCAACCTTAAGCTCATGGGCCTTCAAAGCCTTGGCCGAATCCTCTGCAGAGTGAATCCTACCCAATAGGCCCTTTACATGAAGAGCCATCTAAAGAACAAGAATAAGAGCAAATATCAGCACTAAGGACTAGTAATAGCTAAGAAGAAACATAAAAGCATAAAGGCTTACGACAGTGGCTCCCTGAAGAGCTGAGGCGATTGCTTCTTCGAGAGGCATGGAGCAAGCCCTCTTGATATTGAGGTCAGAAAGAATGGACGCCATGGCCCTAGCGGCGAGCTCAGCATTCTCAAAAAAGGAATCTCCTCGCCCCTCCATCTTGACACTCTTGCCCTTGTCAGCCCCAGGCTTTGTCAGGGACGATTCGATAACCTTGCCAGAAGGGCTAAACATAACTTTCTCAGACTGGACATTGGAAACGAACTCCCAAGCCCTTTCGACCTCGGACAAGGTTGGAGAAGCATCACCCAGTTCGTCAGGCTTAGGGTGAGCGACCTGAGGTTGCGGGGAGGAGGAAACCCCTGCATCGGATGGGATGTTGGAAGGCTGAATTTGGCTACCCACAGCCAAAGCCGAAGAGGAAGAAGGCGTTCCTAGCCTCTGAGCCTTAGCCCTGGTGGTAGGGCTCCTGCTGGGCCCGCTTTCAGCTTTTCTTTTGCTGCCTGCTTCAACTTTAAAAGTGTAAACCCAAGCGCAGGTTGAGCAGAGTAATATATTCTCGGAAGTCCGAGGTCGATCCCACGAGGAATTTCAACAAGAAAACAATCACACAAAAACTAAAAATACTTTAAAAGAAAAAGAGTTTATTTAAAGAGTTGTTGGATGACAAAGATTGATTTTGGTAAATAAAACAATAATAAAAATACTAGAGCATTAGGTACTCCCTCTCAACTTCATACAGTAATAATTAAAGACTCAAAGATTTGACTTGAAATAAGAATTAAATATCAGTTAACCCAATTAACAAATCAAGTTGTTAATCCGAAAGTTATAATCAAAAGACTACCAGGAACCTGAATAATCATTC
>CM042188.1:24902323-24976370 GCA_023539305.1 Ilex asprella | reverse complement strand
TGTATTTATATAGATATTTTAAATTTTTTAAAAATAAATTTAAAAATAAAAAAAATAAAAATAAAAAATTTAAATTGAAAAAAATTATTTTTCCATATTAGTTAGAGGTGAAAATTTTTGACTCAATACGATGACATGACTCAAACTCGATACAAATTTTATTACACTAACTTAATTACAATTCGACACGAATTTAAAATGATATGACATGTGAACAAGAAAAATAAGCGGCTCATATTTAGTTCAAGCCTTCAAACTCATAATTGACATCATTAACCCATTTATTTAAAAATAAATATTTTCTCTATTTTTTCGTTTAGATGGTAACACAAAACTAAAATATTTAACTTGTATTATAGACATAAAATGTTAATTATTTGTAACTATTTATTAAGTACAAACATAATTATTATATAAAAAATATATTTTCATTTATTATTATTGTATATATTTAAGTTAATTTTTTAGTTTGTAGAAAAAATATTAATATGAATTCAATTAAGTGAAAATAGAATATTAACATTAAATTTTTTATTTAACGTTTATGTGGGTCAACACAAATATGACACGAGAATAAATAGGTCAATTCCACATGACACAATTAGTTAAAGGAAAAAATTCAGCCACACCCACTCTAATTTATAATATCTTTAAAAACACTCCCTCTAATTTATCATATCTTTAAAAACACCCCCTCTAGTTTTTTAATCTTCAATGACACCCCTTCTAGTATGTATTTAAACATCACTAACACCCTCTACCATTAAACTATCATTTCTAACAAAAATAAAACTAATCTGAAATACCAAAAATGTCCCTACATAAACCTCAAGTAATTTTTCTGCATAAAATTTTATTAAAATTTAAGCCGATTAAAATTTATTTTCATACATATTAAAATTTGAACCAATTAAAATTCAATTGAAATTGAATAAAATTTATTTTTTTTAACGTATTAAAATTCGAACCTATTAAAATTTATTTTTTCCATATTAAAATTTAAGTCAATTTGAACTTTACCCTAGTTGTTAGCGCTGATTAAAATTCACTTTCGTGTCGATTAAAATTTATATTTTTTTATTTATTAAAATTTGTGTCAATTAAAATTTGAGTCAATTAAAATTTATATTTTTATATATTAAAATTTGGCTGATTAAAATTCAATACGAGTTGATTAAAATTTTACTTAAGTCGAGTAATAATAATTTTTAATTGGCTCAAATAGAATTTTAATTAGCACAAATTTAATACGTACAAAAATATAATTTTTAATTGACTTAAATTTTAATTTTCAAAAAAATAAATTTTAATTAACTTGAATCGAGTTTTAATACACTCAAAATTTTAATACTTAAAAAAAAATAGAAACAGATGGGATCTCATTGAAGATATTGTCTCATTGAAGATATACATACTTAGAGGGGGTGTGGATGAAGTTTATCCTCAAATACATCATAGGTAATTTAGTAAATTTGTATTCTAGTTAATATTTTTAATCTAACAAGGGGTGTCATTAAAAATTCATAAACTAGAGGGGGTGCCTTTGAAGATATGATAAATTAGAGGGGGTGTGGTTGAAATTTTCCCTTAGTTAAGTGATTTGAGTTAGGTTTGACTAATGTTTGATACAAATTCGTAATGACTCAATACAAACCTAACACGACATGACTTGGTTGTTACCTCTAATCTTAGTCAACATAAAAAAAAATAATTATTTTTATTTTTCATTCATCTTACATAACAACAATGAAATAAATTGTATCATTTCTAATTTCTTTCCTTGAAAGATAAAAAATATATATCTCCTATTTTTTCTTCTTTTTTATTTTTTATCATTTTTACTAGAGCATAAATAACTCTTTTATTGACCGTGAGGACCAAATTATATCCTATACCATTTAAGAAAATGACTTGTGTTTGAATTTGTGATTTTTACAACGAATATTGTATAAATTAATTATTTTTTAACACAAATTTATTAAGTCGCATCCTAAAATCGGTTAACCGGACACAATTGCCGGCCTACTTACACCCCTAATTTACACCACCTAAATTGGTTGGAGGATTGAGACGTGTTTGTCTTCACTCGAAAAAGGCAAATTCGAGGTGGACAAGGACAGCGAGCGTAAAGTTGTAAAGTTATGTAGGGTTGGAGAGGCAAATGCCAACCTGCCTTCTTTATTTTTCTCTCTCATCTTTTTCTGCATCAAGACAAAAAAAAACCAATTGAGTATTCCTTGAGAATCCCTCTGTTTGATTAATTTTTTCGTGATTACTTTTTGTCGTTTTGTCAGAAGCAACCACACACCTTACAAAATAATGAGTTGGGCATTCAAAGTCTTTCTTCTTGTACTTTTTTATTCCTTGTTACAAAAAGTAACTTTTTCCAGTTTTTAAATCCTTTAACCGTTGTTTTCATTGGCGTTGGCAGGATTAGGTCATATGTGCACTCATAAAGTTTATTTTGTTCAAAGGTCAGGACAGAGAGTTCAAGAAATAAGAGTAAATACAGTCACAAATACAATAGATTATCCTAAATACAGGAATAACTTACGTATTTTTCAAAGAGTTAATTACATTTGAGGTCCTTAAAATATAAAGTTTGTTTCATTTTAGTCCACAATATTTCAATTGTATTGTTTTGGTCCTTGAAGTATTAAATATGTTTTTATACGGTCCCTCAAACAGACAAGATTCAGATTGTTAACAATTTTTTATCATAAATTTATGACATAATACCAAAATATGGACAAAAAATAATTTTTATCGATCTTAAATAAAATTTGAGTAGCTCTAGACAAAAAATGTGTAATATAGGTAATTTTTGACCAAAATTGAAATAGTTCATGATCAAAACTGTGTAATTTAGGTAGTTATTTAACAAAAATTTATGTAAAAATTTGGTCAAAAGTTATTTAAATTATTTTTTTTTTCATATTTAAGTATCATGTGACAAGTTTATGATAAAAAATCATTAACAATTTGGATGATGTCCGCTTGTGGAACCGTATAAAAACATATTCAATACTTTGTGGACCTCTGCGAAAGCTTCCTTTGATAGAAGGACTCGTTGAGTAGGGGTGTTTACCCTACCCTACGAGTAGGAAATATGGCCTTTTAACTTCCTACCTGATACTTTGTGGAATAATTTTTTTTACCTACCCTACCTGATCAAGTTTGATATTCCTATCCGAATTCTGGCTAAATTTATCGTGTAGGAAGTCGGATAGGAAATCGGTTGAACACTTTTGTAGTTATTAATTTTTGAATCATTTTAACAATTCAATTAAATAATATGCATAAATTTAATAATATAATAAACCAATAACATTAAAATCTAAAACAATTACAACAATAATTATAATAAAACACAAGACAACTTAAACATCAATCTATCATAATTGTTGCATAAATATTAGGGTTTTTAGTTTATATATATGTGTGTGTGTGTGTGTGTGTGTGTGTGTGTGTGTGTGTGCATACGGGTAGGATAAAGTAGGAATACAGAAATTAATGATTATTCCATATTCCTACCCGATTTAATTGGAAGATCAAAAAATCTTCCGCATTCCTACCCAATTTTTTCGGTTGGCCGTTCAATAGAGTTGGCTAGGATTGGATATTACAGCTAATTAGAAATTTGAACACCACTATCGGTGAGCGTTCAATTTTGTTGCATAATATTAGGGTTTTTAGTTTATATTAGGGTTCCGCATAACATTAGGGTTCCATATAAAATTAATAACATTAGGGTTCCACATTCCTATCCGATTTAATCAAAAGACCAAAAACTCTTTCGCATTCCTACCCGATTTTTTCGGTTAGCCATTCAATAGAGTCGGGTAGCCTCGGGTAAGGTAGGAAATTATGGCTAATTGAAAATTTGAACACCCTATCCAATTCAATGCTTGTTTTGTTAGTTGTTTAGCCTACTTCACAGGTGTTGAGTGGTGGCAAGATTCTTTTCTCATAGACCATTAAACGTCACGATTCTCCTTTTGGTAAAGATAAAATGATGCAATTGAAATATTAGAGATCAAAATGTGATAAATTTCATACTTTAGAGACCTCCCATAAAATTAACCCTTTTTCAAAATACTACTGGTGCCCTTATCTAATTAATTTGTCCATTTCATACAAGTATTTTTTTTTAAAATACGCATCTCATTCTCACTCTCTCACACAAAGACACGAATCATTTAAAGTCGAGCAAAATCATTAATTTTTCAACAAAAGATTTTTTTAATTCCATGAAAAATAATTCACTCAAAATCATTCAAATTCATCACCATCAATTGCAGTGCAAGGTCAATGCCATTTTAACTCCAGTATTTTCTTTCTTTACCATTTGCAAAAACCAATAGATCTATTGCTGCACTTTTGTATCTATTTCCCTTATCAGCATTATTCTTTCACTAATTTTTTAACTAAATTTTTTGCCTTCAATCAACTTGAATTATTAAATTAAAGGGAGTTTTTACTCAAGTACGCTTCCAGGCAGTTCATGGCCTAATGGACAAAAGGTTTATGGTTCAATCCGTGTACCCGACTTTTTGCTTCTTGGAGGCAAACCTTGTGCAACTGAAATCTGGAGATAAGACTCGATATGTTTAGAAAGTGAATAACATTGAACGTTGTTTTTCACCAGCGTATCTTTTAAGCACCGGGAATAAACACCAAATGTTTCTTTTCTAAAGCACGCTAACTTTGACTTTACGTGGTACCAATACTCATGATTTTGGTCATAGGATGAGGCCTAATTTTTTAGCTTCGTAATGTGGCTATTTAGGTCCTACCTGTTGTCATTTTTCAAGTGATCCCATCCATCTCTTTTAGCATCAATTCTTTTAAATGACGCATCCTAAATGCAAGTGGGACATGCACCATTAATTTTAGGGATAATTTATACATTGAGGAAACTTAAATGAATTAATACTTGGGTGGCTTTAGAATCTAGATTCTTCAGTTTTCTTTTCTTCTTCACCTTTTATTTTATTTTTATGGGCTAATTGTACTAAAAATCTCTAAAGTATAGAATTTGTCTTTTTTTTGGTCTCTAATATTTTAATTATATCATTTTAGTTTTTAAAGTATTAAATATATTTATATGTGGTCCCTCAAGTAGACAACATATAAATTGCTAATAGTTTTTTATTACAAACTTGTCCCGTGATATCTAAATATGGACAAAAAATATGGGTAGCTCTTGACAAAAAATAAAAAATATGGGTAGCTCTTGACTAAAATTTGAATAGCTCATGATCGAAACTGTGTAATTTGGGTAGTTTTTTAACCAAAATTTGAAAAAAAAAATTGGTCAAGTGTTATTTAAATTATTTTTTTGTTCATATTTAAGTACTAGTTGCTGCACACGTGCGTTGCACGTAAAATATTTTAGAAAAAAAAAGTTAATTTAAGAGGACACAATATGCAATATAGATAAATCAAATATTGAAATAGTCCAAGCATTAATCCTTGTATAAATATGAAAGACCCAACGATTAAACAAATTCAACAAAAATGTGAAACTATACAAGAAAAAAAAAACTTGGCACTCCTAATTTCTTTGACAAGGAAGGTTACTTATTCTTACTTATAATTTGGAAACACAAGACACATCAATACAATTGTGTGGATGGAGAAGGATTGTTTATCCATAATTGTTAAGATTACCTAATATACCAACTCTAATGTGAGGTGTATTAATTGGTAGTGAAGAGCATCTAACTTCTATGATAATTTCTATGTAGAATACACAAAATATCTATTTAAAAAATCTCATATCCTGATAAGATTGATAATGTATATCTTCTAAAGTTAAAAAAACAAAACAATCGTAAGTGTGTAGTTAAAAAACATATGCTCCTACAACTAACATATTGGAAAAAGTCTGAAAAGAAATTAGGGCATAAGTGTGCATTGGCCAAATTAATGCTTTGATTGTAAGTTTGTGATAATGTATTTTCTTTATAAAATTACCTATCTCAAAATATTAATAGTTTGTTATAAATAAACCCTCAAATTACTTTACCAATTTATAATGCATGGTCTACAACAATGATGATTTTTATAATGAAAATGGAAACTAGAACAATTTAAAAAATTGAAATACTTTAGAAATTTTAATAATGTAAAACAATTCCTAATGTTTTTCCCACTCAAAAAATAGTCTTATCCTTCCAAAAACTATTTTTTCCAAGCAACTATTCAAATGTGTATATTGATAACTTTTTCCCCCCAAAAAAATTGCACTTATGGTTGACAACGATGACTATAAAATTTTCAATGTTTTTTTGGTCACTATTCCTCTATCCGCATCTAGATGCTCATGTATATTTGAAGTTCAATTATTATTAAAGTTGTTTTCTTCATATATTTTTCTATTTTTTAATAAGTCATATCATTGATGTCTATGATAATAACTTTTTTGAAATAAAGTGTGATATAAAAATTTTAATGTGGGTTGGTGTATATAAAGGGTGTGGTGCCCAAAAAAAGAAAAAGTGAGTGTTGCAATTGGTTGTGTGTTAGCAGTGTACATGGGTGAAAATTGCATCTTTTAAGTGTGTATGGGACACCAATTGGAAAGTGCATGGAGTTTTTGACCGGGAGTGATTATAAATATATTTATATTACTTATAAATGTCTGTATCTGTAAATTTTTTTTGATTTTCTATTTTATCCCTAATTATTATATTAAAGTCAATTATACCCACCTATATACTTTCATCTAATTTTTATCTTTTATTCTTATTTTTTTATTCTATGAGCAATCGTTGCGAGTCAACTCTAAATATCTCTACTATTAACCATTTAATAGAATTAAATACATCTCTATTACCAAACAAAAAGTTGCCCAGTACAAGTGGCAAATAAAAAACTGTGATATCCATAAAAATAAAATGCATACAATACGCCAATGAAACAACTCTGCGTGCTGGTAGACATATCATATAATCTATAGATCCAATTGGATTGTAAGTGGAAAATATGAAATATTATACCAATATAATAGACCAAAGGGATGATGAGTGCACATAAGCATTTACTCGTATAGAAACCGAAACCATAACTACCAAAAAGGAACTGATCTAATGCAATTTGAATGTTGACCGAAGATCATATGCTTTAATTTTTAAACTTGGAAAAAACTACTTTAATTTTTAAACTTGAAAAGAACTTTCGTTGTTAACAATACAAGTTGGATTAAAATTTTGGTTGTGTTCTAGTCATGTTCCGAAAATCGTACTTTGTAAGTTGAAATCATGTTTGGATTTTTTTTTAACTCAAGTGCTGAATTTTTTGAATTGACCTAGTTTGACCGCCATTTTGCACCACAACCATGGAGAATAATCACTTTTTTTTTTCTAATATAGAATAGGGTTACATTTATTCCTTTGTCTCCAAACTTCACAACTGTCGTATATATTGGTTGGCTTTTTTGGTATTAATCATCTCATATACAAAGATAACATTATGCCTACATATGCGTATTTTTTTTTCATCGAAAAATTTAACCCTTTCATTTTTTAAGATAAAAAATAATTGTATGTATAGATTTTTAATCAATTTATGTTACATTAATATAATTCTTCAGTTAGAATAAACTTTTTAAGTTGAGTTAAGATTGTATATGAAAATAGATTGTAGTTTATTTTTGAGTAAAACTTGAATTTTTAAGATTTATCCCATTTAACTTAACTAATTCCGAATTACTGTAAGGTTTCAAAATAATTAGTGTATTGACAATTACTTTTATTTTATTCAACGAATTATAAGTGAAATCCTAATCCAATGAATTTTATAAAATTTAATTTCTCAAACATTAGTAAAAAAATTGATCTCAATCACAAAATTCTAAAAGAATAAAATTTTAACTATTTTTTTTTTATCTTTTTCTTATAGTTAGAATAACAATTTTTGGAAATATACAAAGTTTTCATAATCCTATAATAGAATATAAGTAATAAAAATTTAGGTTTGATAAATGTGAAATGATATTTCATTTATATATATATATATATATATATAAACATATTTTATTAATTTTTGTGTATGAAAACTATTAACGTGTAGTGTCATGTAGTGTAGTGCTAGTTAACTCTAAACGTCTCAACTATTAACCACTTAATATATTTAATAGGTCTTGATTTTTTTTTTTGTTTTAATGTATATTTTTTCTTTGTGTGTGTGGTTAAAATAACCTATGTTTGCATTTATCAACAATGTAACCTATACCTTTCGAAAAATATGTAACCTATGAACAACATGTTTTCTGATCACTTATCAGCAAAAAATAGACCCTCTAAACTTAGACATGTGAAATGCAATTTGACCGCCAAGATGTATGAACAAAAAATTTTAATGTAAACATAAGAATTATTAAATTAACTTCAATTATGTCGAATACTCGACCTTCCACACCAATCTCTTAGATAGCTACTTGACATTAAATTAAAGAAAATAATAATAATCTGTAGCAAAATAATCTTAAATTAAATTTGAAAAAAAAAACAACTACTCACTATAACCATCACGTTGTGTGTTGGACAAATATAAATACTTTCGTAAAAGGGAATAAACATGGAGACAAAAACCGTATGCAATCTTGCATGAAACGAACATAGGAATTAACAGATGATAATAAACTAACCTCAATTATGCCTTGAACTATGTTCTTTTTCTTGTTGAATTATTAATTGATCACCTATGCCAGCTAATCTCACAATTATGTAAGAAGTTATTGCTAATTTACTATAAACAATTTATGCACGTTATGTGTCAATTCTAAAATTTTTATAGGTTTTGTAGTCTCTCATTTCCTACCAAAAATTGACTCAATATTCTATCACTTTCAGAATAAGAAAAACATAATTATCACATGAAAACCAATTCAAAATCCGATTTTCTACACTACCAATTCTTTTTCAATTCGTTTCAACTCCAAAGAAAATCAGCATTCACAAGAAGAAAGCAAAGTGTGGAACAAAACTCAAAGATTGAAGGCGCAGAGAGCGAGAGAGATGGAAGAGGTAGTGAGGGAGGCACAACAGGGGCGAGATGAACACCGAATAGAGCAACAAACCTTTATACCTAGGCTACCACTTTTTCCCTCAATGGAATACATACATAATTTATTGGGTAAATTTCATATACTTCTTATTGGAAACGTAGAAATCATCAAGAGTTATACTTCTTCTATTCGTCACGACATTTTTTCTTTTGAGCCAAATTCCTTGTTTAAGTCATTAAATTCCCGTTGTTTATAATACTTTACAGAGTTTTGTTTCAATGGTAAATTCGGTAATAAAAATAAGAATCATTAAGGACAAAATATGTAATCGAATGCAAAAACTTACTTCGACTACATGTGTGCGAATATACGTTGCCAATCAATCCACAACGAACAAAAAGTGGAAGCTGCTAGTACAAATTGCCAAAACACATGAATATGACAAAACAGTCAAACACAACTTATATTTACCATTTTAATTGATATTGGCCAATCCCAAACAGATGAGAACAAATAAAAGAAAATACGATACCAACAATAACCATATACTGAGAGAAAAAAAAAATACTACAGAGATAAAGGAATGAGAGATATTCCTATATATACTTCAAATAAAGAAGTACAAAATATTTTGAAAAATCTAATAGGTATGAAAGAAATAAAAATATATGAGTTTGACTCTTACCATGGTACTCTTCTAATTTTTTACTGTACATCAATGAATAATGAATTTTCAATGGTTGTGTTTGGCTCTTGACTCTGGTACTCTTCTAATTTTTTATTATATATCAATGAATAATGATTTTTTAATGATTGTGTTTATGACCTAAAAATTAGCAATTTTTTCGCCATCATATAGTTGCCCTAACTTGATATTAGATATATCTCTCTTTCTACATATATCTATATAAATAATGAATTGCCTATGGTTGTGTTTATCACTTAAAAATTAGCAATTTTTTTTCCATGTAGTATTAGAATTTTAGTTAAGTTTAACGAATATGATGGAAAAGGAAAAATGTACTAGTAAGTCATAGAAATAAATTTTATCTAACTAATACTTTAGAAATCATAAAGATAAAGTTTAATTAGCTAATACTTTGTGGGCATAATTGACTTTATGGTAATAATTAGAGGTGAAATAGGCCATCATATAGATGCTCTAACTTGATATTAGATATATCTCTCTTTCTACATATATTTACATAAATAATGAATTGCCTATGGTTGTATTTATCACCTAAAAATTAGCAATTTTTTTTCCATGTAGTATTAGAATTCTAGTTAAGTTTAACGAATATAATTGAAAAGAAAAATGTACTGGTAAGTCATAGAGATAAAGTTTATCTGACTAATATTTAAGAAATCATAAAGATAAAATTTATCTAGTCAATATTTTATGGGCATAATTGACTTTATGGTAATAATTAGGGGTGAAATAGGAAATCAAAAGTTTTTCACATATGTTGACATTTATAAGTAGTATAGATTACGTGACACGTTTATAATCAAACATCGTTATCAATCTGGACGATATCTGTTTAAGGGACCACATAGAAATATATTTAATACTTTAAGAACTAAAATGATACTATTGAAATATTATGAATCAAAATAAGACAAATTGCAAACGTTGGGGACCTCCGGTGCAATTAACTTTTTTTTAAAATTTTTTTATGTCAAATTTCGGAGTTAATATTATATTTTCGTCAATCCAAACTGCCCAATCAATGTACATTAAATCATATTTTGGGACTTTATAGGGCACCATAATTCCACATATTAATCAATTTTAATATAAGAACCAGCACCATTGTAGCAAATTTGACATTGATGTGGTCAAGAAAATTTTATGATATTTTTAGGATAGGTAAATTTTGATCTTTTAGTCATTATAAAAGCAATTTTGACTTTTAAATTCTGTTGTGTGAAAACATCTCTGAATTACATCGACACCCCTAAGCATTCAAAAATGATACGATCATCTCCTAAATTATATGTTATAAACATAAAAATCCTTCGGGAATTATATATGTATGTATTTTCATTAATTCTGATGGGTCAAGCCCAAGGGCCCAACCCACGTTGAGAGACCAGTTTAAATTAAGAGTCCGACTTAAAGAGATCCAGTCAAATCCAGCTCAAAGAGGTCCACACCTGGTCAAGCTCATTAGGGTTCGAAAAGCCACATCGCCAAGGGAGTAAGTTGGGTCATCCAAGATCCAGGGTTATCCAAGAGCCTCATCCTTTGACTGAATCTTGAAAAGAGTCAACCCCCACATCATCATTTGACTGAATCTTATGAAGAGCACCGTAACTGTCTCATCAGTTGAGGAGAGGACACCAATTCCACTAGATTAGCCGTTTGGTTACTAATACCTCGCACAAACCTGTCATGATACAACTATAAATTGTAAGTCCTGACAACACTTGGGGGCATCACTTTCAGTCAAGTACATTGATTAACCATCAAAAGTGCTATTTTATTATATTTAATGATTGGTTAATTGCATATTATTTGTGATTAAATGAGTTAAATTCCTTGATTTTTTAGTTTAATACTTTTTCTAGTTGTTTGATTTATTTTGCAGGTAAATTGATTGATTTAAAGTAATAATGGATAATACAAGTGAAACTATCACTAGAAGAAGAATCATAATCAATAAGGATTGAAGAGTCAAGATTGAGATAAGAAGACTTGAAGATAAATTAGCAATTCAATCCTTATAAGAGTCCAAGTTTGAAGAAAACTCAATTAAAGTTGGATTTGGAAAATATTCTAGAAGATAAGGATTTGACATGTATTCAGTATTTTAGTCATAATTTTTGACTCTGATATCCGATTGACCTGATTTTTACGGGGTTGGAAAGAAGACTCCAAGGGTTACAAAAGTGTATTTCACAAAATTTCGTGATTTAGCTTCTAAATATGCGAAATTCCAGCTCGAAGTCTGGACAGATTTTGTACCCGCGAGACCAAAGATTTAATGCACGAGATTTGACCTAATAAGACTTCTATTTGAGAAAAGAATTTCTGCCAAGCTAACCCTAATCTCCTACCTATACCTAGAATTTATTTGATTATAAATAGGGATTCTCATCTTAGGATAAAGAATTCTTTTTTCCATCTTTTTATTTTTGCATTCTTTCTATCATGTCCGGTTAGAAAGCTCCGCTAGGACTAGGGCAAAATCTCTCAACGGAGTATGGTATTTTTATTGACTTTTGTACTTAATGATTTATGTTATTGTGTTAATTTAATTCATAATATTTTAGCAAAATATTTATGCTGTAAAAATTCCTGAGTTGGTATGCCACGTACATCGATTGCTTGAGTTTCCCTGCGTGTAAATCACTGGTTATTCCATGCTGGTAGAATTAATATGATTTCATAAAATAATATGATTGAATGATTATTCAGGTTCCTGGTAGTCTTTTGATTATAACTTTCGGATTGACCACTTGATTTGTTAATTGGGTTAACCGACATTTAATTCCTACTTCAAGTCAAGTCTTTGAGTCTTTAATTATTACTGTACGAAGTTGAGAGGGAGTACCTAATGCTCTAGTATTTTTAATATTGTTTTAATTACCAAATTCAATCTTCTCTAATCCACAACTTTCCAATTCAATCATTTTTACTCTTGAATTACTGTTAGTTTTTTGTGTGACTGTTTCTTTGTTGCAATTCCTCATGGGATCGACCTCGGACTTTTCGAGAATATATTACTCTGCTCAACCTGCGCTTGGGTTTACACTTTTAAAGTTGAAGCAAGTTTTTGGTGCTGTTGCCGGGGAATTAAAAGTCAAGGAGTCATCACATCTTTTAGATTTTCGGTATTTGCAATTTGTCGGAGACCCGGCAACTTCGTTCCAATTTCTTTTATTTTTTATTTATTCATTTTGTTGCAATTAATTTTCCTTTTGTTATGTAATTATATTTCTGTTTTATTTAGTTAATTATTTGGTTTATGAGTTCTTGGCATCGTGACTTGAGTGGTCGTTTGATAAGAGAAGATTTAGATACTTTGTTTGAAAATTTATTTAGTTCATCTGATTCAAATCATTCTTTGCATACAATGGCTCCAAATCCTAACAATAATAGGCAAAATGAACTTCCCGAACATGAGGATCATATTGATAGAGTAAGCAATCATGATGAAAATGATGTGGATAATTTAAATGCTAATCAGGGTAGGACTTTGCGAGATTATCTACAACCTGCACGTCTCACTGAACCTTCATGCATTATTTTTCCATTAAATTCCACTAATTTTATTTTTAAACCTGGCATGATTACATTACTCCCAAAATATCTTGGCCTAGATTCAGAGAATCCATATTTACACATTCGAGAATTTGAGGATGTATGTGCTACGTTCCATGATCAGAGTGTCTCGGTAAATACAATTAGGTTGAAGCTGTTTCTTTTTTCATTAAAGGAAAAAGCTAAGACTTGGTTATATTCGCTTAGATCTAAGACCATAGGTACATGGCCTGAGATGCAAAAATAATTTTTGAAAATTTTTTTCCCACACATCGCACAAACTCTTTGAAAAGACAAATAATGAATTTTTCTCAAAAAGAGTGAAAATTTTTATCAAAGTTGGGAATGATTTAAAGACCTTCTTGCATCTTGTCCACATCATGGTTATGAGAGTTGACGCCTGATAAGTTTCTTTTATGAGGGTTTGAGTCCCCAATTGCATCAATTTGTTGAAATGATGTGTAATGGTGATTTTATGAATAAGGAACCAGATGACGCCTTAGACTATTTGGATCAATTAGCCGAGAATGCACAATCTTGGGATACCACATCCCAAGAACCTTCTAAAGAAAAAACTGCACAATCATCATCTGGTGGGGGTAAGTATCAGTTAAGGGATGAGGATGACATTGGGGCTAGGATTGCCACCTTGGCTAGGAGGATAGATGCCATGGAACATAAAAAGGTTAATGAGGTTAGCACAATACCTGGTGAGGAAGTTTGTAGTTTTTGCGAGATCCATGGACATCCCATGAAGGAGTGTCCAACATGGCCTATTTTAAAAGAAGTTTTGCACGATCAAGCAAATGCTGCAAATAATTTTTCAAAACCCTACAATAACCCTTATTCAAATACGTACAACCCGGGGTGGAAGAATCATCCAAATTTCAGTTGGAGGAATGAAAATCATGCATTACAACCATCTCAACAAAATTCCTCCAATGCAGCACCTCATGTCCCACCCCTTAAGAGAAATATTGAGGATGTGCTGTCACAGTTCATGCAGAGTCAGATGTCTGTTAATAATAAGCTGGAAAGTTTTTGCAATAAATAGGAAAATTATTACAGACAAACTACTCAGGCCATCGAGGATATTAGAAGTGCAGTCACTAAACTGACCATTGACCCTTGTCATCAGGAGAGAGGTAAGTTCCCAGCTCAACCACAACCGAATCCACAAGGTCAATTTTTTGTGAATGACACTGGCATTTCTAACATTGAGCATGAACAGGTAAAGTTTGTCACCACACTCCATAGTGGGAAAGAAATTGATAAACCATTCCTTTGAAAATTCAAAAACCTGAGAAGATTTCAAAACCTACGGAGGGTGATGACAAACTTAACCCGTCTGAAGATAATGAGCCTGAGAAGTATGTCCCACCTGCACCATTCCCACAGAGATTGCTTACTTCTACCAAACCTCATATGCATAATGACATGTTAGAGATTTTTAAGTAGGTAAAAATTAATATTCCCTTGTTGAATGTCATCAAACAAATACCTTCTTATGCAAAATTTTTGAAAGAGTTATGCACTGTTAAGAGAAAATTGAATGTGCAAAAGAAGACATTTTTGACTGAGCAGGTGTCCTCCATCATACAACATAAGACTCCGCAAAAGTAAAAGACCCAGGTTGCCCTACTATTTCGTGTGTTATAGGCAACCACAAAATTGAATAGGCTTTACTGGATCTTGGAGCTAGTGTGAACTTGCTCCCTTATTCAGTTTATGAACAATTAGGGTTAGGTGAGTTAAAGCCCACTTCGGTTACACTTCAATTAGCTGAAAGATCAGTTAAAATACCAAGGGGTATGGTGGAGGATGTCTTAGTACAGGTTGACAAATTCTATTTTTCAGTGGATTTTATAATTTTGGATACTCAATCTGTATTAAATGCTAATGCTCAAATTTCTGTTATTTTAGGCAGACCATTCCTGGTAACCTCAAATGCTTTAATTAATTGCAGGAGTGAGATGAAATTAACTTTTGTGAATATGACATTAGAGCTCAATATTTTTAAAGTGTGCAAATAACCAGGGAATGTTGATGATGATGTGCATGAGATTGATATGATTGAGTCTATTGTTCAAAGCAGAGTATATGATTCTTCTTTGTTTGATCCACTTGAAGCATGTTTATTGGAACAATCTTCTTTGTTAGAGATGGATGAAAATAATTCTGAAATTTTTGTTTTGACTGATTTGTTAAATTCTTCACAGGTACTTGAAATAAGAGAGTTGAGACAGAAATTTGAGGAGCTTCCACCAAGAACCAATCCACCAATCTCATCTAGTGATAAAGCTCTTAAGCTTGACTTGAAGGAAGATTTGAACGGTCGCATATTTAAATCTAACTTTAAGTCGGATTGAGTGTGTGTTTTTATTTTTATATAGTAGTTAGATTTTATTTTATTTTATTTTTTGTTTAATTTTAGTTTCCTTTTTATTTGTTTCAATTTATAATTTTTTTTGTTGAGTATTTTATTTTTATATTTTAGAGTTGTTGCAGCACCAGGTATTCCTAGTTCCTTGATCTTTATTCATTATTTTGATTGAGCATTATGGTACTTATTTTTACATTGAGGACAATGTTGGATTTAGGTTGGGGGGTATGGGTATGTTTTGTATTGTAAAAACTCCTAGTTTATGTTTTTTTTTCTCTAGTTTATTTACTTTGCTAAAAAATAAAAAAAATAAAAAAAAATTAAATTTTTTTATTAAATATCTAAATAATATTTTTTATGCATAATTTGACACCACAATATATAAATAATTTGCGTAGCTTTAAATTTGCAACTGTTTAAGCATCACATAGAACTTTTTTCTATATTTTTGTATCTCATATCATGCTCTTATAAAAACTCACAATTTGTACACTTTAGACTTTACCAAGTTAAAAATTTGTTAGGTATTTTACCTTGAGAACTTGACACATATAGTGGAGATGCATAAAAACCCTAGTGAGTTTTGATCCAGTCTTTTTTGGAGAGTTATTTATATTTACTCAATAAAACATATTTTTATTCAGCTAATCTCCTTCAATAGTCTCATTATTTTTGTTTTGGTCAAACACCAATACTTTGAATAATTGCTTGACTTTAAATTATTTGCATGAGAAGTTTGTTATCAAGAACTCTTGAGATATGATTTTAGGCCATCTTCGACATTATTTGAGCCTAAGCCTTCTTCTTTGAATATTTTTATCTCTATAAGCCATGATTGAGCCTTTGAAGCAAAATTTTATTTCTTATACCAAACATATAATAACCAAGCCAATGAAAAAAAAAATAATATCCTTTACACTTGGTTATCCCGAAATTGAACTTTTATTGTCTATGTAATTTGGGAAATGTTGGTTGAGAAAAGACAAAAAAAAAAAAGGTTTTGCATACTTGTGAACATTTGCATTAGATGTCTTGCTATATATATTAAAAAAAAAGAGTTAAAAAAAAAGACAATATGTCTAGCTGTGAAAAAGCAAAGAAAAAAAATAGCAAGCGTGAGTTTAAAATAAAAAAAAAATACGATCAAGTGTTGTAAATTGTGCTTCTAAATGATAGAGAGTGAAAAACTATGTAAAAAAGTTTGGTTGTGTAATGTATATGTTCTCTCGGGATAGTCTTTTGAATTCTTGAATATCCTTCGTTTCAAAACCCTAATCCCGAGGCCCCATTACAACCTTAAACAAAGTCCTATTTGATCTCAAGAGTGTATTGATGGATGCATGACCTGTGTGAATAAGGAAGCGAATGATGATTATTTATTTATTGTGTGTTGATTTCTTTCATGAGATTATGTCAAATCCTTTTCTTTTGGATTACGTTCTTTTTAATGAAACATGTGAGCATTAGTTTGTTTTGATTTAAATATCTTCTTCTCACATGTGATACTTGAGAGTATAATCATTATAATCTGAGAGAACTGTTTACGAGTGAATTATCTAGTGAGATTTGGCATTGAGACGAATAGTTGATAGTTGTAGGGGTGATTATCAGATAAATTATTAACTTGGTATAGTTAATTCACACTACACACAAGTTTATATGAGAATATGATAAGTGCATACATTTATATAACGTAGAGTTCTATATTTTGCTTTGCATGTGCTTATAAAAAGGTTATATCTTAGAATTTTTATATTGTGGTAACAATTTATGTTATAGAATTATTATTCAGATATTTGATCACAAGGTGATGTTTGTAAGTATCATCTCTGGAAACCCTCACGAGACTATACTCGTCCACTAGGGGGAACCTAAGGGTTTAAAGGCTTGTTGTATATGCTAAATACAATCGTGAGTCCTACGAAAGTGGATGTGTGTTTTATTTGTTAGACTAGTTTGTTTTTATTTTTTTAGATTTTAGAATCCATGTATTACTAGGGACTAGTAATATTCAGGTTGGGGGGGTGTAATTAATCATCAAAAGTGTTATTTTATTATATTTAATGATTGATTAATTGCCTATTATTTGTGATTAAATGAGTTAAATTCCTTGATTTTCTAGTTTAATACTTTTTCTAGTTGTTTGATTTATTTTGCAGGTAAATTGATTGATTTAAAGTAATAATGGATAATGCAAGTGAAGCAATCACTAGAAGAAGAATCATAATCAATAAGGATTGAAGAGTCAAGATTGAGATAAGAAGACTTGAAGATAAATCAGTAATTCAATCCTTATAAGATTCAAAGTTTGAAGAAAACCCAATTAAAGTTGGATTTAGAAAATATTCTAGAAGATAAGGATTTGACACGTCTTCAGTATTTTAGTCATAACTTTTGACTTTGATATCCGATTGACCTGATTTTTACGGGGTTGGAAAGAAGACTCCAAGGGCTACAAAAGTGTATTTCACGAAATTTCATGATTTAGCTTCTAAATATGCGAAATTCCAGCTCGAAGTCTGGACAGATTTTGTACCCGCGAGGCCAAAGATTTAATGCATGGGATTTGACCTAATAAGACTTCTATTTGACAAAGGAATTTCTTCCAAGCTAACCCTAAATCTCCTAGCTATACCTAGAATTTATTTGATTATAAATAGGGGTTCTCATCTTAGGATTAAGAATTCTTTTTTTCATCTTTTTATTTTTGCATTCTTTCTATCATGTCCGGCTAGAAAGCTCCGCTAGGGCTAGGAGAAAATCTCTTAATAGAGTACGGTATTTTTATTGACTTTTGTACTTAATGATTTATGTTATTGTGCTAATTTAATTCCTAATATTTTAACAAAGTGTTTATGCTGTAAAAACTCCTGAGTTGTTGTGCCACGTACATTGATTGCTTGAGTTTCCCTGCGTGTAAATCGCTGGTTATTCCATACTGGTAGAATTAATATGATTTCATAAAATAATATGATTGAATGATTATTCAGGTTCCTGGTAGTCTTTTGATTATAACTTTCGAATTGACCACTTGATTTGTTAATTGGGTTAACCGACATTTAATTCTTATTTCAAGTCAAGTCTTTGAGTCTTTAATTATTACTGTACGAAGTTGAGAGGGAGTACCTAATGCTCTAGTATTTTTAATATTGTTTTAATTACAAAATCCAATCTTCTCTAATCCACAACTTTCCAATTCAATCCTTTTTACTCTTGAATTACTGTTAGTTTTTTGTGTGACTGTTTCTTTGTTGCAATTCCTCGTGGGATCGACCTCGGACTTTCCGAGAATATATTACTCTGCTCAACCTGTGCTTGAGTTTACACTTTTAAAGTTGAAGCACACATCTCCTCTATCTCTCTCAGCTTGTAATTCTCTGCTCTCCCTACACTCCTCGAAGTAGTAAAATACCTAGGCGACCTTAGTCATTCAAAGTGGACATAGGTCACGTTGACTGAACAACTATAAATCTTTGTCTTACTTGTGTCTCTATATCTCTCTACTTTACTACTACATTTATTACTGTTCATCTGACAGGTGGTGTACAAACACAATTTGAGCATCATCGGTCTGACACCGTCTGTGAAAAATGAAAAAATTCTCATGTAAGTACATCTCTTCCTATAACTATGGCAATCACCACCAAATTCATGAATCAACATGAAGATAATCCACCACGAGAGGAGGAAGTTGCTCCTCCACCAACCAATATTGTTTCAAATGCACATCAGATGCTAGAGACAATGCAACAACTCATAGCTCAGAATCAGTAGATCCAACAACTGATACTCGTTGGACAACAAGGAGGAGCACAACTTGTAGGACCTCAAGCCAGAGAAGCTCCATGCTTTGGGCGTCATTGAGCTCCCCACTTGGGGAGCCCCGCACCATGAAGTGCCTCCACTTCCTCCTCCAGCTCCCATTTCTCATAGTGGAGACCCTCATTTCCAAATAAGATGAGGGCAAGAATCAAAGTGTAGAGCATGAGCGCTATTTCCATGACAATTTCAAAGGAGTTCCAAATCACTAGGAAGAAAAAGCAAAGAAGTATAGAATCTACTGGATGACGTTGTCAACGCCATGAAGGCATAAGGACCAAAAAAATGTGGAGTACCTCGTAAGGCGAACTGACACACCTTTTATGCTAGATATGACAAATTACCCTTTTCTCCAAAAGTTCAAAATGTCATCCGTCGAAACCTTTGACGAAATAAAAGACCCATTTCATCACCTTGAAACTTATAAGTCATTGATGTAGTTGCACAATATTCTTGACGAAATTACCTTGAAGGGATCTGCCCGACAGTAGTTCGCCAAACTCATCCCAGCCTCTATAGGCTCCTTTGCAAAACTAAGCAGATTTTTTGTGGCACAGTTCATTAGTGCACGCTGCCAGCAGAAGCTTGTCACTTATCTGCTCAACGTAAAACAAGATCGAGACGAGAGCCTAAGGAGTTACTTCACTTGTTTTAACGAGGAGGTTCTCTAAATCGAAGAACCCAATGAAAAAGTCACCGTGACCGCCTTTTTTGGAGGCCTCAGCTTATCGAGTTTTCTCTTTTCAATAATGATGCGACCACCAAAGAACATATCAGAATTATTGACAAAAACTCAAACATATATAAATGTTGAAGAAATCAACAAGTCTAGGCGAGGTGAATCATTTCACGGATCGTAAAAAACTTGACTTATCTTTACTTTGCTCTCAAGCAGACAGTCTATATCTTTAGCTGAGCGGCTATCACATGGGTCACCAAAAGTTTGGCCTCTGCACAACTCTCAAGCAGACAACCTATAACTCCAGTTAAGCGACTCTCTCACAGGTCGCCAAAAGTTTGGCCTCTACACTACTCTCAAGTAGGCAGTTTAGATATCCAGCTGAGCAGCTCTCTCATGGGTCCCCAAAAGCTTGGTCTTTGCATTGTTCTCAAGCAGGCAGCCTATATCTTCAGCTGAGCAGTTTTCTCACGGGTCGCCAAAAGCTTGGCCTCTACACTGCTCTCAAGCAAACAATTTATATCTCCAGTTGAGCGGCTCTCTCGCGGGTAGCCAAAAGCTTGGTCTCTGCTCTCTTCTCAAGCATGCAACCTATATCTCCAGCTGAGCGACTCTCTCGCGGATCACCAAAAACTTGGCCTATCTTTGCTATGTTATCTAGTAGGCAGCCTATATCTCCAACTGAGTGACCCTCTCCCGAGTCACCAAAAGCTTGACTTTTGCTCTATTCTCAAGCAGATAGTCTATACCTTTAGCTTAGGGTCTCTCTCATGGGTCGCCAAAAGCTCGGTCTCAAAAGCTCTCTCACGAGCAATCCTCAAACCCTATCCTCAAACCCTCTCTCCTGGTAATCATGTTAGATATTGAGATTGAAATAACATTATTTTTGTCATCTCTAGGCATGCTTTTGAAACTCAGACAGTCTGAAACCCGTAGAACTACATTAGATTGAATGTCAACAATCGGGCCTCATCCATTTGGTGCCATCGTCTCGTTGTTGTAGCACTCATATGCTTAAAACCTAGCGCAAACGAGGTATGTCTACACTTATCCCTAAATAGTGTTATTCCATCACGATCAGTAAAATCGCCAACCAACGGTGCCCTGCACCATAGACGCCTCTCCAACAGCACCATGGGCACTCCTCTTGAGCATATGGCCAATGCAACAACCCCTTCTGGGCGCGCAGGCAGCGCAACAACTCCTCCTGCTCGCCAAGGCAGCGCAACAGTCACTCCTGCGTGTGTAGCCAGTGCAACAGCCCCTTTTGTGCGCGCTGCTAGCACAACCACCTCTCTTGTGCGCATGGCCAGCTCACTCACTTTCAAACGGAGCCCATAATATATCAAATCAAAGTTCTTTGTGAGCATTACAAGACTCACACCCTTTAGCTGTGATAGACGCTATTAAAAGCCCAAAAGAGGCCTAGAAACATATGTTTTCTCCTCCTGAAGTTTTTTCATTTGTTCATTCAGTCGAAATTCAAAACTCGACCGAATGCCCTCTTCTCCAAGTCCCATTGGACGTAGGGAGTTCGGGGGTAAATGATGGGTCAAGCCCAAGGGCCCAACCCACGTTGAGAGCCCAATTTATATTAAGAGTCCGACTTAAAGAAATCCAGCCCAAATAGGTCCACGCCCGGTCAAGCTCATTAGGGTTTGAGAAGCTACATCCCCAAGGGAGTAGGCTGGGTCATCCGAGAGCCTCATCCACGCCGCATTGGAAAGAGTCAACCCCCACGTCATTCTTTGACTGAATCCTATGGAGAACACCATAACTGTCTCATCGGTTGATAAGAAGGCGTCAGCTCTATCAGAGTAGCCACTTAGTTACGAATAACTCGCTCAAATCTGTTATGAGGCGACTATAAATTGTAAGTCCCACCAAAACTTGAGGGCATCACTTTCAGTCGAGCACAACTCTCTCAGCTTGTAATTCTCTACTCTCCCTGCACTCTTCAAAGTAATAAAATACCTAGACAAAGTTAGCCATTCAAAGTGGACGTAGGTCACATTGACCGAACCACTATAAATCCTTGTCTTACTTGTATCTCTATATCTCTCTACTTTACTACTGCATTTATTACTTCTCATTTGACAAGTGGTGTACGAACTCAATTTATGCATCATTAAATTCTAGAGTTATGTTAATCTAGTCAATTAATACTTTTAGTAAATGAAAGCATTGTAGGTGTCATGTAGTGTATACGTAGTCACATGGTTACAGTTACTTCTCAAAAAGTAAGGTCTCGTTTAAACGTTTTTTTTTTCTTGATTTTAAGAATAAACAAGAAAAAAAAACTCGTTTGATAATCGATTTTTTTTTGCCACCGTTTTATAAATAAGGGGCGAT
This sequence comes from Ilex asprella, assembly GCA_023539305.1. Taxonomy (NCBI): domain Eukaryota; kingdom Viridiplantae; phylum Streptophyta; class Magnoliopsida; order Aquifoliales; family Aquifoliaceae; genus Ilex; species Ilex asprella. The sequence goes on along the minus strand of CM042188.1, from coordinate 24,953,857 downwards.
TTTCAAAAATAAAAAAAAAATACGTTTTCGTTTTTTGTTTTTCAAAAACGAAAAACAGAAACATTACCAAACATGACCTAAGAAATTATCAGGGTTTTTAATTAAAACTCCTCAAGTGCTATGTAATATACCTAGATTCTCTTATCTCAACTCAAGAATTTTTTTTTGCCTTTTCGATAAAATACAAATGAGTTATGATAAAATACGAATGAATCTACGTTATGGCCAAACAAGAAATAGACCCAAAAGAGGTATAGAGAATGAGAAACAAACTCTCAAAATAAAAAATAGTTAATTATGTTAGGGTCCCTCTTTTGGTGTAAAAAAATAATTTTAGTCTAACTGAATTTTTAGTATAAAAAAGGTCCTCTAGTTTTTGAAAAAACTTGAATGTCATCCTTGTGTCATCACGAATATTAAGGGATTAGTTAGTTACTGATTTTCATTACTCATTTTTCCCTAATCACATGATTTCAGAATAAAAAATAGTTGGGTTGCTGGTTACTGTGAAAGAGGATTGAAGATGACCATCAAAGTTTTGGAGACTCAAAGTTGTTAGCATGTATGATTTAAAATTAAATTTATTATCATTTATTCATACTAATAATTTTAGCCCCACATTTATTTTATGATTGTTTTAAATGGTTTTAATTTTTGATTGTTGAAATTCTTTAAGTAGAGTTATATGTAATAACTACATATATATATATTCTAGCCTTAACTAATCATTATATACATTGTAGTTACTTACATGAGGCACTAGCCATCGAAACCATATATCTCATATATTCATATATCTTTAAAGGATAATGGTTATTCATTAATGTATATATAGACATGTGTCATATCTTCCTTTTATATAGAGAAACAACTCCCGCTGTACATATTCTCCTTCATTTTTTACTAGTTTTTGTGTATTTTGTGGGCAACTTGGGCGTGATCAGTTCATTATAGAGATGTTTATGCATATATCATAACTTCTCTCAGATTGTTGTATCATGAGAAAAGAACGTCAAAAAACTCTGTGTGGAGGGGATGTATATCTTCTTAAGACAGTGTTTATCTCGCGCCTCAATCCAACCTATTCTAAACTTATTTTTTCCACCATGCAATTTTTATAACCCACGATTGCAACATTTCTTTGTCATTTTAGTGAGCTTCAAGCCTTCATAATGGGTGATTTGCACTTTAGCCCTTGACAGGTTAGAAATTAGCGTACCATCGTTTCAAATATTAAAATTTTCAATTATACTAAGAATTTCTTAAAATATTAGCAATATATCTCAAAAGTAACACGCTTTTTATTTTTTTATGGGCATGGTGGATACATAGTTAAAGAAATAATCAGTCTATTATTTTCCAAACACATTATTTCTTTAAAAAGCTGAAGATTGAATACCAAGTTTTTAATCTTCGAGTGGACAAAAACAAATTTTATAGAATTTTGAAAGTCGACATTCAATAAAAATATCCTTTTTGAGAAGCTCAAGCATTAATTTGACGTGTTGGACTACTAATTTTGGCATTTGAACGAGCCAATGGCTAGAATGAAAAGTGAGTGCATTAACGGGGTCGGTTTTCTGCTAGTTGTGTGGATTTGGTACAGAAGGTCTAGCAAATGGCATTTGGTTTGGAATTTTATGTTTATGTGGTTCATGTTAAGCACTATCTCAAACTCTTCCAAAGTCCGAATAATAAGTGACTCAGTTTCAATTGAATAGATTATTGTTTATGAACGACTAATTTTATTGATTGAACATTTTTTTTTTTGGAAAAATGGTCCATCTCAAACTTAGCTTCAAATAACTCTAGACCACATATATTTCTCTTGCCTCTTTGTTATAGGAGATTTTTAAAGAATTTAACTTTTAAAATCTATTTTTTATGGGTAATTTTTAGTGAGAAATTGAATTCGATTTTAATTTTAACGCTCACAAATTTTTATTGAGTCAAATTTGAATAAGATTTTAAATTCATCAATCGTAACTGTCTTGATTTGGCTCATGCTCAACAAATTTGGTTCGATAAACACACAAGATGCACTTTGTATAAGCCACGATTGCAACAGTTTGTCCTGTTAGTAACTTCAAGCTCTGTGTAAATGTCCACATTCAAAGACAAAGTCAATTTTTGGGAAGCTCAAGCATTGGCTGGACCTCCGCTTTTGACCTTTGAATGAGCCAATAAACTAAATGACGTGAATGCATTAAAGAGGTCGGTTGTCTTTAGTTATGTGGACTTGGAATTGAGTGGCTCTTACGATGACATTTGGTTATGAGATTTTTATGTTGTTGTGTGGTTCATGTTTTGCACTATCTCAAACTAACGCAAAATCCATTTTTCACTATCGGGAACAGGGCTAGTGGCAAGTGGGAAACGAATCTACACATTTTTTTAAATAATTATACAACTATAGACTACTATTATTAGCATATGCATCCCTATTACAGTAAGGATCATGTTATATGGTATCGAAAAGTTTCTCTTCTTATATCATATAAAAAAAATTAATTATTTGCAATTGACGAGCCTAAATCTAAACGAGTCAGACCCAATAAATTAAATAAGTTCAAATCAGTTAAAAGGCAAGTCAAGTCCAGTTCGTAACTTCGATCAAGTCCAAGGTCAAATGAGTTCAAGAAGATAAAAACATGTGGGGAGCAATTATTGGGATACTCATTTTCGGAGATCAAGACAATTTTTAATTGTAGTTACCTTTTGTAGTCATCCTACCCGAAGAGCTAGTACCTTTTTCCTTATGTCACCACCTTAACCAATACTCTATACTTATAAATTGTAAGCTCTCACTACATGAGAGAGCATCTATCTTTACACCTCTCTATACACCATACACATAATTTTTTTCTCTCCTAGCTATTGTACCGCTCTTAAAGCTAACATTTGCTCTCTCTCTCTCTCTCTCTCACACACACACACACACACACTCACACACACAAACATCTTATTTTGTCAATAAAAGGTTCTCCGGCTGTCGTTGCCATTTCTCGGAGTAGAGTAGGTCACCCAGACAAAACCATTATATATCTGTGTGTTGACCCGATATTTACCTTATTGAAAATAATTTATTTATTAATTGTCTCATTAATTCCCTTGCATTATTCACTCGACTGTTGATCTTTCATAAGCCTATTTTGTGTATCATCAGTTTGGCGTCGTCTATGAAAAACGATTAAGTTTTCTACTACCCTGCTACTCTCTTTCAAGTACATGACGATCATGACTAAGTCAATGAGTCAACAACTGGAACACAACAACCTGGCCTGCCGGAAGGAGGCTCTGCCTCTGCCTCTGCCAACACCCGTGGAACCATCCACTACTGCGACTCCCGTGGTAGGGCAACAACTTTTGTAGACCATGCAATTATTGGTAAATCAGAACTAGTAAATCATCCAGTTGATGCTCGCCTTGGGAGGAGTCGCCTCTCAGCCTGTTGGAGGAGAACCAATCCCTTCGACAAGAGAAGCATTGCAACCTCTCCACTCTGAGCACCAAGGCGCCCCCCACCATGGGGCTTATCGCTCGAAGGCCCCCGACAGCTACAAAGTGCACCTCGCCCAGGAGTCCCTCCTCAATGTGCAGCACGTGTTCCCTCTCCTCATGTACCTGAGCAAGAGGATGAGGGAGAAAATTAGCATGCTAATCATGAAAATCACTACAATGATCCAACGGAGGACGTCCCCAATCAATGGGACGAGAAGATCAGGGAGGTACAAAATCAGCTCGATGATGCCCTCAATGTCATTAAAGCACAGGCGTCGGAGACGGTGGATTATTTGGTAAGGTGCACTGATACCCCATTTGTTAGATGTTGTTAATTACCCCTACTCTTGAAGTTCAAGGTGCCTACTATCAAGATCTTCGATGGTAACAAGGACCTCTAGACCACCTCAACACATATAAATCTCTCATGCAACTCTACAACAAACGTGTGTGAGATCATGTGTAGAGCTTCCCCACCACCTTGTAGGGATATACTAGACAATGGTTCGCGAAAATCAAACCTTCTTCTATTCGCTCATTGCGGAGCTAAGTAAATCTTTCGTCTCCCACTTCATTGGGGGATGCTGACATCAGAAGCTTGTTACCCACCTGCTCACCATCGAGCAAGATTGAGATGAAATCCTTAGGAGTTACCTCACTCGTTTCAACGAGGAGTCTCTCCAGATCGAAGAGACAAACAATAAGGTAACCATGGCCGCATTTATTGTTGGCTTACGCTCCTCTAGCTTTATGTTATATGTCCTTAAGAAGCTGCCCTCTAGCATGTCTGACCTGCTGTCAAGGGTACATAAGTACATAAATGCCAAGGACGTCACCAAAGCCCGCCAAAGAGAGTCCTCTTGAGGAGGGAGAAAAGGAAGGGCACTCACGAAAACAAGCGAGAGGCGAAGAACAAAAGAAAGAGAACCGAAGGAGTCTCTATCAAAGACCGTCTTGATCCTGTACCCTAGAGAGAAAGGTAGCCCTTCACACCACTCAATGCCTAGGTGGAGCATATCTTGTTCCAGATACAAGATGACCCCACTCTCTATTGGCCAGAAAAAATGAAGTCTGCAACAACCCATAGAAATCTAAGTTAAAGAGTTAAAGTTTGCCCCAAACAACAGAAAAAATGAAGTCACTTCCACCATGACCACAACACTGACGACTACTTCGAGTTAAAGAGGTAGATTGAGGAGCTTATTTAGCATGGTCAGTTAAGACAGTATGTTGCTAGCTAAGGATTGGCTCCACCACCAGACAAGAATCAAGAGGATCGAGAGCGCCAACAAACCCTCGGAGAGATCTAGATGATCTCTGGAGGGTTAGGAGGAGGAGGTGACTCCAACTCCACCATGAAAGCACACAATTGGAAAGCCAGGCAGGTAAAGTCATATGATTCTCGCCCAATGAAGACACCCCAGCATGGGAAAGAAGAGGCCATTACCTTCCTGGAAAAAGATCTCGAAGGAGTCCAACTTCCTCATGATGATTCTTTAGTTTTAAACCTAATGGTTGCCAACTATCAGGTTAAGATAATTCTGGTCGACAACAATAGGTCAATCGATATTTTGTTTGCACCTGCATTTGACAGCCTCTACATTGGTGGGGTGAGATTGTAACCCAGCAGGACTCCCCTTGTTGGCTTATCAAGAGAGAGGATTTATCCCTTGGGTTTCATAACCCTGCCATTCACAGCAAGAACAACACCAAGAAGTTCTACCATCATGGTAAACTTCATTGATTGCCTCTCTGCCTATAATTTTATTCTTGGATGCCCTGCCCTTAACACCTTAAGGCAGTACCGTCCACCTACCACATTCTCCTCTGTTTCTCAACCATCAGTGGAATTGGATAAATTAGAGGAGACCAAGTCTCAGTCCGAGAATGCTATGTGGTCTCTATGAGGGCCAAAAAACCACACGAGACTCGCCAAGTTGAAGTACTTGACATGAGGAATGACAACACCTTGGAGAGAAGGGAATTAGCAAAAGAACTTTGGCTAGTAACAATGGATGACAGCCTTCCAGAGAGCCAAGTCTATATAGGCTCCTTACTTTCCTAAAAGCAAGCATCCGACATAGTAGACTTTCTCAAGCGAAAAAAACAAATGTCTATGCCTGGTCCCACGAAGACCTGGAGGGCTCAACCCCGAAGTGGCCTCCCACCTACTCAACGTCGATCCTAGGTATAGACCCGTCCACCAGAAGCTGAGGAATGTAAGTACTGAGAGAGGTCAAGCCATGGAAAAGGAAGTGTAGAAACTATTAAAAAAATAGGTCAGTAAGGGAGGTACCCTACCCAGAAAGGCTAGCTAACGTAGTGATGGTTACGAAGGCCAATGGGAAATGGCACCTCTGCGTGGACTTCACGGAGCTCAATAAAGCCAGTCCTAAAGACAGTTATCCTCTCCTATGCATCAATCTTCTTGTTGACACTACTGTGGGACACGAGCTCCTGAGTTTTTTAGATGTTTACTACGGGTACAACTAGATCAGCATGTTCCCTCCAAACTAGGAGAAAACTTCATTCATCATCCCAAAGGGCACCTACTGCTACAGGGTGATGCCCTTTGGACTCAAGAATGTCGAAGCCACATATCAGTGCCTCGTGAACAAGATGTTTAAAGCTCAGATCGGGAAGACCATGGAGGTCTACGTAGACGATATGTTAGTGAAGAATATGGTCGCGACAGACCATGCAACACACCTACAGGAGACCTTTGATGTACTGAGAGCTTACATGATGAAGCTGAATCCTGAAAAAGTGCATCTTTGACGTTAGTTTAGGAAAATTCTTAGGCTTTATGGTCAACAAAAGGGGCATTGAAGCCAACCTAGACAAGATCAGAGCTATCTTGGAGATGAAGTCCCCAGCCTCAGTGAAGGAGGTTCAAAGCCTTAACAGAGGATAATAGGCCTCAACAGGATTGTCTCAAAGTCAGTAGACAAGTGTCTGTCTTTCTTCGAAATTCTCTGCAAATATTTCTAGTGGGACCAGATGCATACGAGTCCTTCTAAAAGCTCAAGGCCTACCTTGTCACGCCACCCTTGCTCTTTTATGTTGTACTAGGAGAAACCTTGTATCTCCACCTCTCATCTTCATCCTCTGTTGTGAGCTCTGTCCTTGTCCGGGAAGATGCAAACATCCAGTAGCCTATATACTACGTAACCAGGGCATACTGCGGGGCATAGGTAAGATACTCAGAGCTTGAAAAGTTGGCTCTTGCACTTGTCACTGTCGGCAGACGTCTATGCCACTACTTTCAGAGTCATACCATCGTGGTTGTCACAAATCAACCACTCAAGAGAATTATGAGAAAGCCTAATGTGTTCGACTGATTACTCTAGTGGGCCTTCAAGTAAATGAGTTCGATGTGCAGTACCAACTGAAGAAATCAATCAAAGCATAAGTAGTTGCAGACTTTGTGGCACAGTCTACACTACCACAGGAGTCCCGGGAGTCTACATCACCACAAAAGTTCCAGGAAGAAGTATCACGTGCCTCTGCGCTCACCTGCTCAGTGCATAATGCCTCCACCCACCATGAGGCAAGCCCAAACATTATTTCAATAGGACCTGACATCTTAGAGACAGCTCCACATGCCTCGAGAGACCACACTCCAAGACTAGAATCGCCTGAATCCTTTGTGCTTCCTCCACCAAAGCCCTCCATGTCCTCACTACCGTCTATTGTACCATGTTGGAGACTGTACATGGATGGGTCCTCTACCAGCAAGGGCGACGACATAGGACTAATGCTAATCAGCCCCCATATCATTCCATTCAAATACATTGTCTCCCTCCGCTTTGCAACATCGAACAACCATTTTGAAGATGAGGCCCTCATATCAGGCTTAAAACTCGCATTGGAGATAGAGGCCTTCTGTCTAACAGCCTAAGTGACTTACAGTTAATAGTCAACCAGGTAAATGGAGACTTTAAAGCAAAGAAGGAAAGGATGCAATAATACCTAGCAATGGTCCAGGTATTGTTAAAAATATTTACTTACTTCCAAATCCACCATATTCCTTGAGAGGAGAACGCTATGGCATGCGCCTTTGCCAAATTCGTGTCTTCCAACATTCTCATGGGCCCAGCACTGACATGCCACCAGTTCGAGCCAAAACACTTTCAAGGCAGAGGAGGATGGTGTTAATTATACATTCTCTGAAGCCAACTAGATGACACCCATCTAAGCCCACCTAGAGAAGGACATTTTCCCAGACAACCCAGTAGAAACAAAAAAGTTGAGGATGAGAGCATCCAGGTATTTCATCTTACGCGACACACTCTACAAAAAAAGTTACTCACTTTCATTTCTCTGCTGTTTTACCCTTGAACAAGCCAATTATGCCATGAGAAAAATAAATGAGGGGACATGTGAAAATCACTTTGGAGAGCGTGCACTGGCCCATAAAGCAGTAAGGAAAGGCTATTACTGGCCTAGCCTGATCAGAGACACCCAAGGAGCACGTCAAGAAATGCGATAAGTGCCAACTCTTCACGACTGTACCCAGACAGCCACCTGAAGAGCTCACTACCATTCAGAATCCATGGCCCTTATCCATATGGGGGTTTAACATCTTAGGTCCTCTACCTTAGAGTCGGGGCTAGTGCAAGTTCGTAGTGATAGTCATTGATTACTTTACTAAATGGGCAGAAGTCGAGGCCTTGACCAGGATAATAGACCAGAAGATGAAAGACTTCATATTGAGGAGCATAGTGTGCCGCTTCGAAATACCTTATGCAATTGTAAGCGATAACACCAAACAGTTTAACAATAAACTCCTTAACAACTTTTGCGTCGACCTATAGATCAAGCAGCCCCACTCTAGCCCGCCCCATCCATAGGCAAACGGATAGGTAGAGGTCCCTGTCAGGACCATCCTCTGCAATTTGAAAACTAGATTGGAGATTGTGAAAGGACTATGGGTGGACGAACACCTGGGAGTACTGTGGGCTTACCGAACAACATCGAGAAACCCCACGGGTGAGACTCCTTTTCCTTAGCTTATAAGACAGAGACGGTTATATCCGTCAAGATTGGGGTACACTCCCTTAGGGTCTAGACCATAATCCTACCACTAATGAATAAGAACTCTATATCAACCTTGACTTGGTAGAGGAGGAGAGAGAGATAGGCATGCTTAAGAATGCTAACCATGTACTACAACTCGAGGGTGAGCCTAGCTCCTTCTTACTCGGGGACCTAGTCTTTAAAAATGTCATCATGTTTATAAAAGACTCTAAGGGAGGGAAGGTACGACCTAAATGGGAAGGACCCTACATGGTCATGGAAGTTGTAAGACCACGCACCTACAAAATTCATAATTCTGAGGGGAAAGTTCTGGCTCATACGTGGAATGTAGAGCACCTAAAGAAATATTATTAGCAATTGGGAGCAAGGCAGTGGGTGTACAAGTCAGTAGTCTCTATTTAAATTATCTATTATTATTTTGGTAAATTTTCATTATTATTTACTTCGGATTATGAAATAAAATCTCACAAGACTTTTTCAAAAGTTGCATTTCAATCCATAGAAGTGCATAAACTATTTACAAAAGATAAAACATGCCTAGCAACGAAAACACGTAGATAAAAATACCATACTACTGATGTCACTAGCTGTTCCCCGTTCTGCTACCATCAAAGCTCTCATCCTCATCATCAGTTCCTGGATCTTCATAGGGGACGAAGCCAGAAAAATCATAAACTGAAAAATCTATCACGGCCCTCTCAGCAACATCTCTCTTTTTATCCATCTCCACGAAGTAAGCCTCTACCCTGGTAGCTCTCTCAAGAGCTTCTCGAAGGTCAGCCTCTGCACTAGTGGCCCTCTTACAAAGCGCTCGCAGTTATGGCTCTACTCTCTCACAGACAACCTTTCTGTCAGTCTCCAACTGGGCGGCCCTCTCATGGGAATTCAAAAGCTCGGCCCCAACTGCCCTACAACAGTCCTCCGTGCCTGCCTCTCCGCCCCCTGATTACTGAGTGCCACTCTAAGCTTCATCCTGCTTGATAATAAGCAAGGAAAAATAATAGACAATTACAAATAATTAGGACATGAGGGAAAGAACTGGGTATAAAATAAAAAATGAGTAAAGGCCATACCAAAGCAAAGTCATTCATCGTTGTCTCAATGATGCCCTCTGGACCTCGAGAACCAACCTCCTGGATCTTCGCAGTGATCACGAATCCCCAAAATTGCTCCTTGGATAGAATCACATCCTGTAGCATGGACACCGAATCACTTCTAGAAGCAGGACAACTAGGTGGAGCCTTGGTCCTTGTAGGATACTACACTAGAGCCTCAGCCCCTACAGCCATACTAGGATGAACTCTAGAAGGCAAGGGAAACACAGTAAGGGCAGAAGTGGGGACATCACCAAGTCCCAACAGGCCCCAACTGAGAAGCACTGGGAGCATCAGACTTCACTCTCTTAGAAGAAAGAGGGGAAAACACCACTTTAGAAGCGTAGAGAGCCACCACCATCGCCCTAACAAAAGAAGTACTTGCAAACTTGGTGTGAGACAAAAAGCTTACAATGTCGTAACCGCCAAAAATCTATTAGAAGGATCAGATACCTTTTCTCTTAGGCCTATGAGAGACCTTGGGACGACTTGATGTGGATATAATCTCTGAGAAATCCTTGAAATGATGGTCACACACCATCTGAAGTCTACTCTCCTGCTCAACAAATAATGTGGGTAAAACTACATAAAAACCAATCACACAGTGAGAACATAAATGTGACGACTAGAACTAAAAACGAGAGTGAAATTCTTACCTAGCTTAGTCCTCGAGATAGTGTCCAACCGCGAAGGCACAAGGTCACGGTCACCCTTGATGGCCCACTCACCTCTAACGAAGAAAAATTTAGACTTCCAACTATGACAGTTCGAAGGAAGCCCTGTGGTGAATTTTTTCGACCTCGGAGCAAAACGATACCACCCTTGATGAAGAAAGGGATTGTACAGAAGCACGTATGTGTTAAAAAATTCCTCGAATGGGGGAGGAACATCAGCACTGTAAACTAGCATCCACAATGAGAAAAATGCTAGGATCACTCTCCACTGGTTAGGAGCCATCCTCTCGGAAACCAACGATAGGTGTCCTAGAATCCAACAAATAGGCCTAGGTATTGGGAACCTCAACCCTGCCTCTAAAGCATCCTTGTAAAGGACTATCTCACTCGAAGAGTCATAGCATGTTGGTTTATGCTCCTCCGCCCGATGACACATCACAGCGGGAGGGATATGGTATGAAGAGACAATACGGGCGACGTCGTCATTTTAGTCAATGGAGCTAAAACTGGAAGTTACCTTTGAACCGTTATCTCCAGCAATCCCCTTGCTTCACTTGATGTCTCGAGTAACCTCCCTCATGATGTGCTCGTTAAAATGTGCGCCTGCCAAAGTCAAAATCAAGTCAATACTAAGAAAATACCTACATCAAGAAAGGAATAAATATGAGCGCTAGATAACATACGTCCTCAGCTTTGTTTGTCCAAGTCACTGCGTGGCTGCTTCTTGCGTTACCCAAGCGCCCAGAGACGCCGCTGAACTTACCTGAACGCTTCCCGATGTTGCCTGGATAGTTTGAGCCTCCATCGGCGTCTCTTATAGCATCCCAAGTCTCCACCGGCATTTTCCAGCCCACTAGTGCCAACTAGCCTAACTGTGTCCAGGGCTTGGCTGGTGTCGCCCAGGCCAGCGCAACCCTCTCTCTTACCCTTTCTCTGACCTTAGCCTCAGAGAACCTTTTCTCCATCACTGCTGCCCTCTAGAGCCTTGCTCCCAATCTGGCAGATGTAGCCTGAACCAAGGATGTGAGAGCCGTCGCCCAGCTGATAATCGTCTTCACCACTAGCGCCATTGCCTCTACCACTGGCACCTCCTCTACTACGGGTACCTCCGTCTCTAGCGCTGCCTAATGCCCTCTTGACCTCGAGCACTAGACCCCAAATGACATTGCCTCCTGGGTTACTGGCCGACGTCACCTGGGCTTCGCCAAAGGCAGCCCCTGGGTTTCTCTTGGATCCCTTGATTTAGTCACCTCCTTCATTGTGGAATCGCCATTGGACCCCCCCTTTCATCTTCTCCAAGCTCCTATGTTTTAGGCTCTCTGAATATCTTTTGGGGAAAAGGGGTTTTGGACACTAGTCTCAAGGAAAATCTTCAAGAAAAGAAAAAAAAAGGGAAATAAAGTAAAGGAGTTTCTTCATTTTTCGTGAAAAACAAGGAGTTTCTTCAAGATTGATGGAGAACCCAATGAAAGAAATTCAATCGAATGCATAAAATGCCCAATGTTGATTAAAGGAAGATTTTTGAGTCTCTAAAGACAGGAATGCCTCCGTGGGGAACAAGAAAGCTTCTGCCCCCCCAAGTGTAGAAGACATGCATGCCCTCAACCCCCTTCTCTCACAAGCAATCGGGGCTTGGGGCATGCGGGAAAATGAAGAACCCAAATTTAATTGAGTCAGGCTCAATAAATCAAGAAAGCCCAAATCAGTTAAAAAATAGGTCAAGCTCAATTTGTAGATTCGATCCAGCCCAAAGTCAAAGGAGTCCAAGAAGATGAAAGCACGTGAAGAGCAATCATCAGGATACCCACTCTCGGAGATCGAGACAATATTTAATTGTACTTACCTTTTGTAGCCATCCTCCCTGAAGATCTAGTACCTTTACCTTCACATCCCGCCTTAACCAAGGCTATATACCTATAAATTGTAAACTCTCTTTACATGAGAGGACATCTATCTCTACACCTCTCTACACACCATACATATAGTTTTTCTATCTTCTAGCTATTGTACCTCTCTCGGAGCTAACATTTGCTCTCTCTCTCTCTCTCCTTACTTTATCAATAAAAGGTTTCCGATTACCGTTGTCATTTCTCGGAGTGGAGTAGGTCACCCGGACTGAACCACTATGTATTTGTGTGTTGATTCGATATTTACCTTATTGTCATTAATTATTTTATTAATTGTCGCATTAATTCCCTTGCATTATTCACTCTACTGTTATTTTGTGCATCATTAGTAATCATTGGTCATAAAATTTTCAATACTTAGAAAAATAGGAAGGATAATCAAAGTAACTTATGGGTACCAAAGTTTTTTTTTGGGTACCAATGTTAAACCCTTAGCAATAACCTCTAAACAGGTTTTTAAAATGGTGAAGCGAGAAACAAAGGTAAAAGAAAAGCATAATACAACCTCTAAAGAGATGGATAAATAAGAGCAAAATATAATTCCAAAAAAGAGAACCAAGAGATAAATAATTGCCTTTGGAAAAATTAACCTCCTAATTATTTGATTACGAGTGTCAAGTGTGATCAATTAGAATAGACCTAATTATTTGAATTTTGTGTATAACTTATTAGCTCACTCACTACATCATCAAAATGAATTGACCGGGAGAGATCATTAATTGGGTGTTAGTTGTCGTTTTCAAAAACTCAATGCGGGCTCGTCAACTTAGGCACCGACATGTGCAATTTGAGATCTAAGGTGACAACTTAAATTGACTTGTTTGTTAAATTAGCATATTATATAATAAGGTTTATTATTTTTTTCTATAGTATAAATATTTTAACTGAACTTCAATTTGCTATGGTAACTACGCGGGGTGTTTGGGGGACTGGGCTATCCCACATCGGATAGCTATGGGTGTGTGAGTGCGTTAATATATCTTCACCTGACTGTCTCTTTTAAGAGGTAGTTTAGGTGTTTGATCAAAAAAAAACTTCAATTTGCTTTTTAATTTTAGATTCTCAATGTTATTTCAGAGTTAAGCTAACAAGCAAAAATAGTGAGCGGCATGCCACATTCTCAATGATGTTCTAAAGATTTACTAGTATATCTCTTTGGCCTTTCTCAAGGTGGAGCCAATAGAATTATTTTGCAAGTCATCCTTATTGATTCCATAAACACTTATTTTAGGATTCTATTTAAGAAAGAGTTAAGAATCAAAGTCTTAAAAAATATAGGCCATTTCTAAGGTAGGCTTTCAGGTTACTCCCAAGTCTCCTAAGGCTTGAGCCGGCAATGGACAGCAACAAGTTCTTTGATATATTTCTTTGAAAATTATGTCGGACAACACAATATTTTAGTCATATTAATACTTTTGTTAATAAAAAAAGTAAAGATATTTTTTTATAACAGAGAATCGTGAAACCCATACGTCTGTTATGCTTTTGAATGTAATACAATTGTCATGTGCATGTAGTTATTGTTAAGTCACGCTCATCAAGTCAAATCAGGTATGAACATATTATATAACTTTAAGACTCCCATTTGATATATTCCTATGAGGCTGAGTTGTATTAGGGATTTAAAACTTATAATTAGCATTTACGTGGTACAATTGACTTTTTTTCGACAAACATGATAAAGTAATTGCACGAGTGATTTCTATTAGAACAGTCAAAGGGTTTATTGCAATAAATAACTGTTTACACCCAAAAAAAAATAGCAAGATTGAAGAGTGACACATGGAAGGAATCGAATGGTCGGAAGGGAGTCTGTAAGAGTTCACAATTAATAGTGATGGTGTAATTTTAGGTGGATGAACATAGTCAACGAATGTAATGTTACGGTGAGATCAGAGCTACGTGGCATATAGGATTGTTTATGAGGGTGAGGGTGAGGGCTGATTTTAATATGGAGGCAGCGGCACAGAAGAGATATAGTGGTTCACCAGCTATAGAGCTTGGCTAGTCCACTCTTCAATGGAGGCTCTTGCTCCCTTTTCTTTATTGATAACTTTAGTGATTTATAGAACAATCTCTATGCCACTAGGGTTCTTTTTTGTGTGTCGCCCCTCAATGGAGGCACTATTCAGTATATATATATAGACTAATCTCTACTTCTAAGAGATCTACATCGAGATTCTTGTCTTACATCCGTGGGATTCTCCTTGATTTTCGGGGAGGATTTTGGTTGGTTGAGAGTTTTATGCCTTGACTCTAGCTCTCCATCTTTTCCTTTTCTTTTATTCTGGGACGCTTGTTGTTTATCCAGCTGTCTCCAAGCCATTCCTGGCAATATCCCTTTTGAATGAAGCTAGGCTCTGATTCTCTGAGCCCCTTTGTCTTATCTGACCTCCTGACCTGACCTAGAGGTATGAGCCCATACTTAGAATATTTTTGGTATCATCAAATAGAATGTTTAGAAGAATAGGATTTTTAGAATTTCAAGAAACCCGAAAATGGGACATAACAAGCCACCAGTTGAAAATGGTTTAGCACACATTCATGTATCTTAAGGGATAAGGTCATACTCACAAGTAATGGTCGAAAAGTATTGATCGACGGTTGAGAGTCATCTCTATAAATAGTAGAAGCTAGACAACTGAGAAGGGATCCCTTACAAAAACTCTTCACGTAGCCAAACTACTATTTTCACTTGTTTCTTGCTTATGAGCAATTTTACTTTTCCTATAATTATCACTCCGGTGATCTTTTACTATTTTTGTTTAATGCTAGGTTCAATATTCGTTTCGTATTCCAGATTCGAATTTAATTTACTTGCTATTTTGCATTCTTACTGTTTACTTCACATTGTCGTTCATACATTTTTATTTGGTAAAATTATTTAAAGTCCTTGAGCTACAAGGCATAGAAAAGAACCTAGAGGTAACCTTACATCTCATTACATTCTTCTGAACAATCACAATTTTAGAAACATACGTCGATTTGAGTAGGTAAGGTCTTACATGTTTGGATTTTAAGTCCATATGGACTTTTGGCATGCCCGAAATTCGAACATATGCTAAACATTTTTTTTGGCACATCCAGTGGTACCATCAAAGAGACAACATGGCAAACACTTGAGGAGAAGCCAAAATTGGTTCATCTTAAGTGCATCCAGCACACGAATTTGTGGAAGAAAGTAGGTATGACATCTCCAACTTGCAAGAAGAATTGCCTCCACCTAGGGGCAAGAGAACCGTGAATCCAACTTAGAGCTTGATGCCTCAATCAAGGCTGTCACTTGACCCCCCCCCCCAAAAAAAAAGGTTGTCACATGAAGTCTCTTAGCAGGTCTTAGGTTTTATCCAAGGATTTGATTAGAGAGGAATCTGGCCGCACTAGACAAGCACTTGAGCAGCTTGCTGAGAGTTTGAACCGCCTGGGGGGGCCTGAGAAAACCATTGTTTCCCCCTATGTAGGCAATTCCAATGGAAACACTACAGCTAGTGCTTCCGCGTATGTGCCACCTCAAAGGGCACAGGATGCCATAAATGGCCACAAAGGAAACAACAATGCTCTTTTTTTAGGAGGAAGTGGTCCTCAATTCAGATGTTGGGGGCAAAGGAGGTAGTCATCGATTGTTCTTCTAGTGATGCCCTAGGTGGTAATGAACATAGACCAACTGGATGAGATCATCCAGGAACATGTCGGGCCTGCTATGAGGAGGGTGGTTAGGTCGACATACCAAAAACCCTATCCCAACTGGGTGGAAAGAGAATAAGAGTATCCTTGGGGTACAAGATTTTAGTGTTTGCCACGTTTAGGAAGATGATGAATAGTGTTTAGAGAGAGAAGTTGAGATGCATTGTCTTCCATTTAAATGTAAAAAACCTTCTAAGCTTCCTTTAACGCCTTGAATGTCATTTATTTCAAGTTGTTTTCAAGTATTATCTTCTTTTAAAGCTTTCACCATTAATGTTTCTATGTTCTTCAATTTCTTAACTGTAGATGGGTATTGAATGCACTCTATTTTAACTCATGTTTTCATGCATTAACTTAGTTTAAATAGTCACATCTTCATAATGTCTTTCCATTACATTGTTAGTTTTAATTTAAACATGAGTAGCTAATCTTTTAAGTTGGCTAATCCAAATGGAGACCTCCATTTGGAAATGCCATTTTAACACTTTTTCTTTCCTTCTCTCAGAGTACGGTAGTTCGGTTTGACTGGGTAGAGAGTGGACAAGATAGTGAGTTTTTGATATTCCGTAGGCCTAGTCATAGTTTATGCTTGGATCCTCACCATCTCGTCTTTAGCTTCCCACGAATCAATCTTTCACCTATGCTCTATGGGGAATGATTTGAGTTGAATTAGTATTCCCATTGGAGTGACCTATTGGGTTAGCCAACACTTATTTCCCAGTCTAAGCTCATCACAAAACAAACCTCAAACCAATTCCAACAATAAAATATTTTACACTTCTTTTTTACCAAAATCACCTTCCAAACTATTCACATCATTCCCTGAGGAAACGACCTTGGAATACCTCCAAGTAAAACACACTCCATAGAAGTTTTTTTGTGCTTGGAAAGCACTTTTGTACATACTCACACATTCCATCTCCCTATTTTCTTACCCTTTCTTTTGACATCATCCCTAAGGGAGAGTGACATTGCCCTTTTTTACACACATCATACACATACATTGAGGGAGAAGTTTGGAGGTTAGGAATAGCAGTGAAAGAAATCATGCATTTTTGGCGTCGTTGCCGGAGAAGGCAAGCATTGAACCAAGAAGGTGATTTTCGAACAACGGAGGTAAGTACCGTGATATTCATCATGAGCTGAGGTATGTTGATCCTTGTACATATTTGTGTGTGTTTTTATTTTCAATTGTAGATAGTTTTGTTACACGTGGGGACGGGACGATCAAAACCGACTTGTTAGACAACCCTTAGCCCCCAACATGAACATTGACCAAGTCCCACCGAGGATGCGTGTGACAACTTTGAAAATGTTAATGTCAATCCTAATATGCAAAGGGGTGGGGGAGTGCCAGAACCTAGGGTGCCAAATCCACGAATGTATTTTTCCCCTCCTAGAAATGAAGGAAACAATATCCAAGTTGATCCTCCGACAAGGTCAATGATGGAGTTCCTTCAACCAACCCGTAGCACCACACCCTCATGCATTCACTTACCGGTTCAAGCTCATATCTTTCAAGTTAAGCCGGGGATGTTGCAACTACTTCCTACATTCCATGGAGTTGAAAAGGAAAACCCTTACTTGCATCAAAGGGAATATAAGGATATAGTTGCAACATTCAATGCTAACTATGCTATGGAGGACATAGCTCACATAAATTTGTTTCAATTCTCTCTTAGAGATAAAGCCAAATCATGGTTGTATGCCTTGATACCTCGCTCCATAACATCTTGGAACCAAATGCTCTCCAAGTTTTTAAACAAATTATTTTCGGTTCATAGAACCACGACTTTGAAAAAAGAAATTCAAAACTTTTCGGAGCCCAATGAGCAACTCTATCAATGTTGGGAGAGGTACAATGAGTTATTGTAATCCATCCCACATCATGGCTTTGAATTGTGGCAAATAGTTAGTTTCTTCTATGAGGAAATTACACCAAGCGATAGACAATTCAATGACATACATGATGTGCAATGACAAGTTTTCGAGCAAAGACCCCGATGAGGCCTTTGATTACTTTGATACATTGGCACAAAATATAAAATCGTGGAACATTACAGATCCCACCGATGTACCAAGGTCTTCAACCCAAGGAGGTAATCAAAATCAAAGGGGAGGGATTTATGATTTGAGAGACCGATAAGACTTGCTTTCCAAAATTTCTAAGTTGTCAAGGAAAGTAGAGAGTCTTGAAGTTAATAGGAGACATGAGGTATGTAATGTTTCAAAGGTTGATGAGTTTTGCCTGATTTGTGAGGGTCTGGAGCATTCCATAGGAGTGGCCCAACATTTCGGCGCTTAAGGAAGTGTACCATGAGCAAGTTCATGCCCTTAACCAAACAAGGCAATCAATCTCCACATTCGAACACTTATAATCTGGGTTGGAGCAATCACCTGAATTTTAGTTGGAGAAATGAGAATCTTATTCCTCATGGTTCAAATGCATACTCATCACCCACACCTACAAGGAAAAATCAATACCAAGTCAAGGGCAAGCATCTAGCTCCCAACACTTCCCCAAGGCCCCTCCCATCAAGGTCCATCCAATCCTCCCACCTATCAACCTCCACATAAGAGGAATTTTGAGGATGTCCTTTACTATTTCATCCAAGTCAAACCACTTTCAACAAAAACATCTCGATTCAACTCACGAAAATCACCAATGCCATAGGGTTATCACAACAAGAGAAGGGAAAATTTCATGCTCAACCCCAAGAGAACCCAAAAGGTCAACATTGCATTGAGTCATCCGAACCCTCCAATACAAGTTGTGAGCAAATCAAGGCGGTCACCACCCTTCGAAGTGGCAAGGAAATTGATAAAACTATTGTGCCAAGGGTCTCACCTAAGGCCACATTACCAAAAGAAAAAGATACCATGAGTGACACCGAGAGGGGTAAGGTGAGTGATGAGGTGGTTGAGAAAGAGAAATTGGTTGATGAAAGTGTGTGTGTTTCCCCCATAACTGCCCTTTTTTCCCAATCGTTTGAAGCCACTTGTCAAGGTGGCTAATTATGATGATATTCTGAAAATATTTAAGCAGGTGAAGATCAACATACAATTCCTCGAAGCCATCAAGCAAATTTCATCTTGTGCCAAAATTTGTAGGACTTTTGCATAGTGAAGAGGAAACTCAATGTCCACAAAAAGGCATTCCTCACCGAGTAAGTGAGATCAATTTTGAGAACAAACATTCCTCCAAAATTCAAAGACCCCAGTTGCCCTACCCTTGGCATCACAATAGGAAATTGTCAGGTGGAGCAAGCATTTCTTGACTTAGGGGCTAGTGTCAATCTCCTCCCTTACTCAATGTACAAGCAAATCCAACTTGAAGAGTTGAAGCCAACCTCAATCACTCTTCAATTGGCCGATTGAAGCATTCGAACACCAAAGGGGGTGGTTGAGGATTTTTTGGTTCAAGTGAACAATTTTTATTTTTCTGTTGATTTCATTGTGCTTGAAACTCACTTTGTTTCTAACCCTTTCTCCCAAATCCTTGTTATACTTGGTAGATCCTTTCTTGCTATGTCTAATGTCGTGATAAATTGCAGGAACGGCCTCATGAATCTAACATTTGGGAATATGACAATGGAGCTCAATGTATTCAACTTGGCCAAGCAACCAAGTGATGATGAGGAAGTAAGCTAGGTCAATAGGATTGACACATTGGTGGGGGAACACTTGGAGCTTGAGGGGATGTTGAAGTTCAAGGAAGAAGAAAATGTTGATCTAGAGGAGATTGTTGGGGCAAAGGAATTGGAAAGTATAAAAGGGGTAAGAAGATGGATCCCTACATTTGAGGAGCTTCCTCATCAAGAGAAGAAATTTTTTTCGTCAGATATATAAAAGCCCAACTTGGAATTGAAGTCTTTACCCTCACATTTGAAGTACGCTTATCTTGGGGAAGGTGAAATATTTTTGGTGGTTATTAGCTCAACACTGAATGCGAAAAAAGAATAAGAACTCTTGAAGGTATTGAGAAGGCATAAATGAGCGATTGGGTGGACCATTGCAGACATAAAGGGGATAAGCCCTCTCATTTGCACCCATCGCATTTATCTTAAGAAGGACCCCAAACCTTCCTGACAACCATAAAGACGGTTGAATCCCATCATGAAGGATTTGGTGAAGGGTGAGGGGTGAGGTGTTAAAAGTACTTGACGTAGGAATCAT
This sequence comes from Ilex asprella, assembly GCA_023539305.1. NCBI lineage: Eukaryota > Viridiplantae > Streptophyta > Magnoliopsida > Aquifoliales > Aquifoliaceae > Ilex > Ilex asprella. The sequence goes on along the minus strand of CM042188.1, from coordinate 24,933,781 downwards.
TTTTTCGATTGTTGATAGCAAGTGGGTCAGCCCCACGCAAGTAGTACTTAAGAAATCTGGAGTCACAATGGTTGAAAATGATGAGAATGAGCTCATATCGACAAGGGTGATTACCAAAAGGAGAGTTTGTATTGACTACCGGAAGCTTAACCTTTGTACAAGAAAATATCACTTCTCAATGTCGTTCCTTGATCAAGTTTTGGAAAGAGTAGTGGGGCATCTATTCTATTGATTTTTAGATGGGTACTCCGGCTACAATCAAATTAAGATCGCATTGGAAGACCAAGAGAAGACTACATTCACTTTCTCCTATGGTACTTTCGCCTACTGACGCATGTCGTTTGGATTATGTAATGCTCCGGGGACTTTTCAACGCTGCATGATGGAAATTTTCAGTGACATGGTGGAAAAATATAGTAGAGGTCTTTATGGACAAATTTTTAGTGTTTGGGGATTCATTCGATGGATGCTTGGAAAATTAGGATAAAGTTCTAACAAGATGTAAGGAGAAGAATTTAGTCTTGAACTGAAAAAAGTGTCACTTCATGGTGACGAAAGGAATTGTGCTTGACCATATAGTTTTGGCAAGGGGTATTGAAGTCAAAAAATCCAAGGTGGAGGCCATCTGCAACCTTCCTACGCCAAGAATTGTCAAGGATATCTGGTTGTTTTTGGGTCCTGCCAGGTTTTATCGTCACTTCATAAAAAAATTTAGTGCATTGGCCCAACCCTTGACCAACCTATTGTCTAAGGAGGTCCCATTCAAGTGGTCGGATGATTGTGAGGCATCATTTAAAAACCTAAAATCATTCTAGTCACACCTCCGATCATACGACCACCAAAGTGGAATCTGCCTTATGAGCTTATGTACAACGCGATTGATTACACGGTTGGGGCAGTGCTCGGTCAAAGGAAGAAAAATAGATCGTATGTAATATACTACGCTAGCAAAACGCTCAATGAAGCTAAAATGAATTACACTACCACAGAAAAAGAGTTGTTAGCGGTAGTATTTGCTTTAGATAAATTATGTTCTTACATCATAGGTTCACCTATTGTTGTCTTTATTGATCACTCTGCTTTGAAGTATTTGTTGTCTAAGCAGGATGCTAAACTGAGACTCATTAGGTGGATACTCCTACAAGAATTCAACTTGACGATCAAGGACAAGAAAGGAGTTGAGAATGTGGTGGTGGATCATTTATCCCAACTTGTGGTGCAAGAGGTTGATGGCACATTCCTATCCCTAACTTTTTCCCTGACGAGAAATTACTTTCAATTCATTCTGTGTGTCCTTGGTATGCTGATATATGTAACTATCTTGCAATAGGACATATACCACCGCAATGGAGCCCAGAGGATTGAAGACAATTTATGGCAGATGTGAAATATTTTTACTTCGACAACCCGTACTTGTTCAAGTACTGCCCTGACCAAGCCATGAGGAGATGCGTACCTGAGAATGAACAACGTGACGTCCTTGCATTTTGCCATTCACAAGCATGAGGGGGCCATTTCTCTACGAAAAAGAATTCGGCTAAAATTCTTCAATCAAGTTTTTATTGGCCCTCTCTATTAAAGGATTGTGTTTCATTTTGTAAAGGATACGATAGGTGCCAATATTTGGATAGTGTGACCCGAAAAAACATGATGCCCCTCTCCCTTGTGCTTGTCATAAAAATATTTGACTGTTGGGGCATCGACTTCATGGGCCCTTTCCCTATGTCATTTGGTTATCAGTACATTCTACTGACAGTGGACTATGTGTCAAAGTGGGTTACTATCCGTCATTGCATATCACATCTTTTTTGTTGCATTGAGGATAATGAATGAATCAAGTTGGGGGATGAGGTCCACCATTTGCATGTTACACCAATGTCTGTGAATTTTTTTGTAGATTTTACAAATTCTTGTTTGCTTTAGTAAAAATTAGGAATGTTTTAATGTAAATTAGTAAAATTTTGAAACTTTTTGTAAATATATATATATATATATATATATATATATATATCTGAATGTTGATCTGTATTCCCTTATTAAGAGTGTTTGGTTTAGATGATATGTTGATATTTGTTTTGAACCTTTAACACATGAGCATACTATAGAAGTGAATCATATGCGTGAGTACCACATATGTATCTATTTTTTAACTCAACTGTATGTGCCCTTTTGAATGTGTAATTTCACCAATTTACGGATTGGATTCATATTATAGGCTTGACATAAGTAGTGGAGATGAGTAAGGACCCATGAGAGCTTTAGTGTCAATTTTTTTTAGGGGACTTACATTTACTCAAAGAACAATTCTTAAATTTCAAATTTGTTCAATAGTCTCATTATGTTTGCTTTGGTAAGGTGCATCTGTGTAGTTGATTAACTTATTTGAAATGTACACTGCTCTCTTATGCATATCTGGAAGTGATGTTAGGTCATCTTTGAATATTTTTTAGCCTTTGATTTATTCTTGTGAAAATATTATCCCTAGTGATGTGATTGATCCTAATTGAAATTTGTTTCTATGCCACACATTTGACCAAGTCAATAAAAATAAGAAATATCTACCTTACCTTGGTTGTTCCTCAATTTGAAAATGAGTGATTGCAAAAGAAAAAGAAGTCTGGTGTGGAAATTCAAGCAAGGGATGATTGTTGTGAACTCAAAGAGTTTGAAACAAGGAATTAGAATCCAAGAAAAGGAGAAAAAGGGGTGAGAAAAAGGAAGAAAAGAAGCAAAAAGTGTGGGAATGGTATAAAGAATGAAAATCCCATAAAAATGGAGATCTTTTTGAAATAAAAGTCTTTCACTCGAAACAAATCTCTTTGTTATCCTATATCTTTCGTTTCTTTTTACTCATTATCACCTCAAGACCCCATTATAACCGTTGAAGTCCAAAGTGATCTAGAGAAACATGGGAGATGCATAATCTTAAATAGAATGATGAGTTAATTTTGCTACCAAATGCCCTAACATTCGTTTCATGAGACTATGCCAAAGTCACTTCATTCTCGTGCATAAACTTCATTCTTGGATTACATGTGAGTATACTTTGTTTTTGTGCACAAGAATTTATCTCACATGTACACATGGAATGCATGTCAAGATAACTAGAGTGTATTTCATTGTTAAGACTGACCTTCGGTGAGTTTTGCATTAAAGTTAAGTTTGACTAGCCATCTGAATGTGAATTCTGTTGCGTAAATATTCAAATTACTTGTTCAACTCACAAACACACGAGTTTGGAAATTAATGTACAGTTGCATACTTTAGACTATTATTTGAGACTATGGTCTTGCTCCTATGTGCTTAGTTCGATCATCTGAGAAATGTGTTAAATAGTTTCATTTCTGCAGAATAGGAGAATATTGCTCAAGTTTTTTATTTCTGAAGTGAATTAGGAATGCCCGGGTTATTAATTATGTGATTTTCATTTTGGGTGTTCATTTTGATAGTTAAAGATAGAAATCCATTCTTTCTACGTTGAATGCATCAAAAGTTTAAATTCAAATTGTAATTTCAAAAATAAATTAGGAATGATGGTCCAAATCATGGTTTTCAAGTGGTGTATGTGCTTAGGGTAAAGTGCAGGTCATTAAGAGACTGTTATAATGCATAAGGGGGGTCCTAAAATGAAAATGAATGTTGAGGGGTTGCACAGCAGGATTATTCTGTAACTTAGCCAAACCGTACCAGTAGGCATACCAATACGCTAAGGCTACTAGAGTTCGACGTACTTGTACACTTCGCCTGGAATGCCAAAAGCTAGGGTTTTTAATCGATCTTTTTCGGAAAACTTTTCATTTATCTCCTAAAATACAAAGCCCCCTTTCATTTCTCTCTCACCCGAAATCTCCCTTAGGCTTCCAAATCACACTCATCTTCCTTCAAACCCCTAAATCCCCATCCCTTATGCTTTGATTCAGTGGAGTTTCATCTTTGAAACCCTAAGTGCTGAAAAATTCCTCAAGCCCTTTTCTCCCTTCATTTCTCAAATTCTCCTACAATCTCTCAATGACTCGTTAAACAAAGGTCATTCATGAGAGTATGGACCCAATTATGGGTCTTTTCCTGATCCTTGTTGCATGTTTGTCGATGGGGGCACTGTTAAATTTCATGGTTCGAACCAAGAGGGCTGGACCCAACCCCTCTCAACCTGAGGAGCCAAGTAGTCATAAAATGGGAGGAGAAGACTCAAGTGAGGACCCCAATGAGCGGAGGAAGAAGGATAGAAATGGGGCACGAATCCAGTTTATCCGGGAGAAGGGTGTGACTTGTGAGCGTTATCTTGGCCTCATTTCCCTTACCCTAAGGAACGAGGTTGTCAAGATCATCAAAGCACATGGTATGAAGCTTTGGTTTGAGACTGTTGAAGGGTACAATCTGTCGATGTGTAGAGAGTTCTACCAAACCCTCAAAGTTGCAGAGGTGGACAGGGTGGAAGTCTTGAAAGTAAATGTTCGGGGTAAGAGTTTGTGGTGACCCCTGATGTCATTGCCACACTCCTAGGGAATTATGAGAGACCCCCTTCTACCTCACCAGTTTATCCTCATAACATCACACGTGTCAAGAAATTTTCTAAATTTATAAAGTTGATGTATGAGGACCTTAGTAAATTCAATGGAAAAGTTCAAAGTAGGGGATTGAAGCACTCGTATGGGCTTGTGAATAAGCTTCTCCATTGCAACCTTCTACTGAGGGAAGCAGAAAAGAAATAAAATATGGAGAAGTAAGTCATTTTAGATGCAATCATGTCAGTGAAGGTGGTTGACTTCGCTCTTATCTTTTAGAAGGAAATGAAGGACTTTGCCGAGACGCAAAAGCCAATGATCAAAATGTCATTTGGGAGTTTGGTGACCCAGATGTGCCAGCACTTCAAAGTTAAGGCATATGCCTTTGACAAGCTCACTCCCTCTGAGACTGGGGCTGTTGGCAGGGCTAGTAAAATGAAAAGAAAGGCTTGGAGTCGGGGGGAGCGAGCTAGGACTGTGGGCTCTGATTCTGAGGCTCCCGGACCATCTTCATCTGTTGGGCCATCCTCAGCTACACCACGACGCTCGATGCCTTAACGCCTAGATGCTTTAGAGGCCTCAGTGCATGGGATCGAGGCATTAATGCATGGGATAATGACAATGATGAAGGATTTATACATACATACTTTTCCAAGGAGGCCCATCCCAGAAGAACCCATACCACCAGTCGTTGGCTCCTCTTCACCTATCCCATCTGCCTCTACTGTACTTGAGGTGGATGGTGACGATGATGATGAAGATTCTGATGAGTGTAAAGAGGGAGAGAGTGATTTTGATGATAATGATGACAGTGATGGTGATAAGAAGTAGATTGAGTTGTGGTGTTTGTCTGTTTCTTTTGTGTTGGATTGTACTTAGCTACAATGGAGTCGTTGGCCTGGTAGAAGAACCCTTAGGTCGTATGCCATTTTGTCTCCTTTTGATGTCCGACTCCATGTACTTCAAGTTTGAAACACATTAATAGAAAACTACAATTTTTATTTCTATTTGTACATGTTTATTTCTGCAATTGCATTATGATTTATGCATTTTGATTGTTTGTTTATTTAAATGGATTGGTTTGTGTAGACTCTTGTTTTTGACATAAACTTTGCTAGGGACTAGCAAATCTCAAGTTGGGGGGTGTAATTAGCACAAAATATTGCATATTTCATGTACTAATACATTCCTTTTTCACTTACTTTTGGGGCTTAAGTGAAAGGAATGTTGTTATTTGAACTATTAACGAAGAATTGTGGTGTTTACAGATGAAAGGTGATAAATGGTGCTTCTTTAAGTCTTTTCATATGAGTTGAAGTGAATGTGGATTAAATGAAGGGTTGAAGATAGCTCAGGAGATGAAGAAATTAGGAAATCAAAAAATCAGAGAAAACGTACCAGTACGCATATCAGTACTCTCTGCTGGAATTGCCCAGATTCTGCAGGTCATTCTCTGCTGGTTTGAGGGTCCCACCAAGCATGTCTCCCACACTTCTCTAACACGCCCACAACATTTTTCATCCCTTTCACACCTCTTATTGGAGTTTTGGAGCCTTAGTGATCAATGAAGAAAGAGAAGAGGAGAGAAGTTGGGTGTGTAGGCTAGCTCTGCACCACCCGGTCCAGCCCATTCCTCTTGACAGCCTATGGATAGAGATCACATCTGCAAGCTAGAGGATGACCCCATGCATGTTTTTGAAGCTTCCAAGAGGGAATACACAACATTATGCAAGAAAACATTGTAATATAGAGGGAGATAGTCTAGGAAGATGATGAATAGTGTTTAGAGAGAGAAGTTGAGATTTTTACATTTTCTTCCAATGCATTGTCGTTCATTTAAATGTAAAAACCTTCTAAGCTTCCTTTAATTCCTTGAATGTCATTTATTTCAAGTTTTTTTCAGGTATAATCTTCTTTTAAAGCTTTCACCATTAATGCTTCTATGTTCTTCAATTTCTTAGCTGTAAATGTGCATTGAATGCACTCTATTTTAACTCATGTTTTCATGCATTAACTTAGTTTAAACAGTCACATCTTCATAATGTCTTTCCATTACATTGTTAGTTTTAACTTAAACATGAGTAGCTAATCTTTTAAGTTGGCTAATCTAAATAGAGACCTCCACTTGAAAATGCCATTTCAACTCTTTTTCTTTCCTTCTCTCAGAGTACGGTAGTTCGGTTTGACTGGGTAAGGAATGGATAAGATAGTGAGTATTTGATATTCTGTAGGTCTAGTCACGGTTTATACTTGGTTCCTCACCATCTTATCCCTAAATTCTCACGAATCAATCGTTCACCTATGCTCTATTGGGGGAATGATTTGAGTTGAATTGGTATTCCCATTGGAGTGACCCATTGGATTAGCCAACACTTATTTCCCATTTTAAGTTCATCACAAAACAAACCTCAAACCAATTCAAACATCAAAAAAATTTTACACTTTCTTTTACCAAAATCACCTTCCACACAAATCACATCCTTCCCCGAGGAAACGACCTTGGAATACCTCCAAGTAAAACACGATCCACAGAAGTCTTTTTGCGCTTGGAAAGCACTTTAGTACACACTCACACATTCCATCTCCCCATTTTCTTGCCCTTTCTTTTGACATCATCCCTAAGGGATAGTGACACTCCCTTTTTTACACACTTCATACACCTATATTGAGGGAGATGTTTTGAGGTTAGGAACAACAGTGAAAGAAATCAAGCATTCGCCACTGACCAAAATAAGATGGCGGCGCAGCTTGTCGATGGGCATCGTGATAATACTTAGCAATATGACATCATAAATACCAAGGCGACACCATAGAGTACCCTTGGCTTCTTTAACTTATGCAACCCATGAAATTCAATCAAGGGAATGAGCCTTCCATGCATGAACATGGTTATTATTGAGCAAATTTGTCCATTGGAGAGGTTCATGGAAGTTGAAAGGTAGAGATATATGAGAGTCAAGGTAAATGCACCACAATTAATCTGGATGTATCTCTTTGAAGGCTGGTCCAAGGGCCATTTCTAGTGATGAAGAATTAGAGAGCAGATTAAAAGTATGAAGAGTATATTAAGTAGCTTATGAAAGAGTCGATTCAACAATCGTAGCATGAGGAGCCTCAATTGGTGAGGAAGCATAAAGAAAGTCAAAATGATGATAAAACACTAGGTTTGGAAACAAATTATATAGGCACAGAGAACGTGCTGAAATAATGATTAAAAGTTAATGAAGGATCACGTGCCAGCCGTTTCTTACATATCTGAAAAGACTAAGGATAGATCGAAAGACTACATGTGGAACTTTAACTACAATCCTTGAGCTTCATGGCCAACGACGGTATGACAACTATGTGGGGCCAATGTAGCAGCAAAAGTTTAAATTCAAAGAGCCAAAATGATACCCCAAATATGGAGTATTCAGTCGTATCATTTGGGGGTCGCAATGTTTACACCAAAAAAGATAGCTAGATCAAAGGATGACACGTAGAAGGGATCTGACTGTTATAAGAGAGTCTATGAGAGTCCACAATTGACAGAACGGGTAGAAGAATAGGACTCTTAGAATCCCTAGAAGTGAAAAAATGTGACATTATGAGCCGCCCGTTAAAAATGGATCAGCAAACATTCAAAATGATGGTTGACAGCCATCTCTATAAATAGCAGAGGCTAGGCCACTGCTAAGGGATCCCACAATCAATCACAAAAGCTCTTCATAGAGCCAGCTATTACAACTTTAGAATTGATCACCTAAGTGCATGTTGTGTAAAGTAATAAATTTTTCGAGAGTCCGATGTCGAACCACATTGAATTATGAAAAATAAGAGATACAAAACAAATAAAAATAAATTGTTTGAAATTTTTTTGAGCAGGAATTTATCCAAAATAACAACGATGGGTTGGTTAAAACAATAATTGAAATGCTAAAGCATTGGGGATACCCTTTCAAATTCATACAATAATTATTAATGATCCAGTTTTCAAACTCAATTGAGAATCAGCTGAAGAGTGATCCTAATTGTAATATTTATTGGTGATAATATGAAAACATCAAAAGTGATAATTAATGAATTATCTGAATATATATAGAAATTTATTTGTAGATCACAAGCATTCACCATGTCCGGAGCCTATGATAAATCAAGCTTTACCAACAAGTAAACCTTGGTTTTATTGAAAATAATAAATCAACTACCTTATGAAAAATTCTAATTAATTAATTAAAGAATGAAATAACGAGTTTTTTGACTCGTAGGGAATCTCAAGCATTCGACGTACGTGACACAACGAATTAAGAAATTATACAGAGCAAAAACTTTACTAGAAGATAAGAATTAAATTAAAAGAATAAATAAAGCATTAAAACATTAAATAAAAAATAAATATTTGCTTCATTAAAAATATCTCCCCCAGCCTTAGTTGGGCTTTTTGCAAGCCATAAAACAAGAACAAAAAGTACAAAAGAAAAGATGGTAAGAGAATAATAATCATATCTCAATAGGTGAGAAGCTTTATTTATACTAAAATAAATCATAGGTATATCTAGAAGATATAAGGTTGTCTTGAGATGAATTCCTTTCCAAAAAGAAGTATTTTAAGGTTAAGTCTTGTGCATAAAATCTTGGGTGCGCAGGTACAAAATCTGCTTAGCCTTTGAGCTCGAATTTCGCATAATTAGAGGCTGATTCACAAAATTTTTCGTGAAACACACTTTTATAGCGCCTGAAGTCTTATTTCCAACCCCATAAAAATAAGGTCAATTGGATATTAGAGTCAAAAGTTATGACCAACATACTGAAGATGTATCAAATCTTTATTTTCTAGAATACTTTCATAATCCAACTTTAAATGAATTTTCTTCTAACTTGACTCTTCAATCATTATCAATTGTGATTCTTCCTCTAGTGATTGTTTTACTTGCCTTATCCATTATTACTTTAAATCAACCAATTTACTTGCAAAATAAATCAAACAACTAGAAAAAGTATCAAACTAGAAATTAAGGAATCTAATACATTTAATCATAAAATAACATGCAATTAACCAATCATTAAACATAATAAAATAGCATATTTTATGGTTAATCACACCACCAACCTAAATATTACTAGTCCCTAGTAATACATGGATTTCAAAATCTAAAAACTAAAAACAAAATAACCTAATAAAATAAAACACAAATCCAATTTCATAGAACTCACGATTGCATTTAACATGTGCAATAAGTCTTTAAACCCCTAGGTTCCTCCTAGTGGACGAGTATAGTCTCGTGAGGATTTTCAGAGATGATACCCACAACATCACCATGTAATCAAATATCTAAATAATAATTTTATAACACGAATTGCTATCACAATATAAAAATTATAAGCTGCAAGCCTTTTATAAGCACATGCAATGCAAAATATAGAACTCTATGTCATATAAATGTATGCACTTATCATATTCCCATATAAAATCATGTGCAGTATGAATTGACAATATCAAGTCAATAATTTTTCATTTAATTACCACTGCAACTATCAACCATTCGTCTTAATGTCAAATCTCACTAGATAATTTATTCATAAAAGATTCTTAGATTGTAGTGACTATTTCCTCAAATGTCACATGTGAGAAGAAGATATTTAAGTCAAAAAAAAATAATGATCACATGTCTATTAAAATAATTGTAATCTAAAAGAAAATGATTTGACATAATCTCATGAAAGAAAATCAACACACAATAAACAAATAATCATCATTCTCTTCCTTATTTCACAAGTCATGCATCCACCAATACACTCTTGAGATCAAATAGGTTTTTATCTGAGGTTGTAATGGGGCCATAGGATTAGGGTTTTCAAACGAATGATATTTAGGAATTCAAAAAACTATCCCGAGATAACATGTACATTACACAACCAAACTTCTTTCCATAACATTTCACTCTTCACCCTTTATAAGCACAATTTACAACATTTGCTAATATTTTTTTCTTTTACAACATTTTCTCAATTTACAACCAATTTTTTTTTTCAAACACATACTTGCTATTTGTTTTCTCTTTTTCAATCTGATTTTTCACTGCTAGACATATTGTCTTTCTTTTCTTTTCAATTTTTTCTCTTTTTTTAGCAAGACAACTGAATATATATACTTTTTTTAGCATGACATCTAAATGCAAATATTCATAAGCATGCAAAACCTTTTTTTTAATCATATTTTGCAACCAATATCTCCCAAATTTTATAAACAATAAAAACTCATTCTCGGGATAACCAAGGTTAAAGAATATTATTTTTTTTGATTGACTTGATTATTATATGTTTGGTATAAAAAATAAAATTTTGCTTCAAAAGGTCAACCACGGCTTCTAGGGATAATAATATTCAAAGAATAAGGTTAAGACTCAAATAATGACAAAGATGGCCTAAAATTATATCTCGAGTTTTATGATAACTCACTTCTCATGCAAATAATTTAAAGTCAAGTAATCATTCATAATGTTTGTGTTAACTAAAACAAAAATAATGAGACTATTCAAGAATATTCATTGAAAGAAATAATTCTTTTGAGTAAATATAAATAATCCTCTAACGAAGATTGGATTAACACTTACAAGGGTTTTTATGCATATCCACTAAATGTTTCAAGTTCTCAAGTAAAATACCTAACAAATTTTCAACTTGGTAAAGTATAAAGTGTACAAATTGTGAGTTTTTATAAGAATATGAAATGAGATACAAAAATATCGAATAAAGTTCTATGTGATGTTTAAACAGTTACTGTAACGCCCCAAACACCCCCTTGGACGGCATTACATTCTAAAATCATTCATATCATAAGAGCACTAATAAAATTCCTTAAGGAACAGGACTTCATTTATCATCCACAAATAATTACAACATTATCCAAAAGAATAAGCCCAAGTCATGGCTATTACATCTCAAAAATTAATTAAAGAAACGCAGCGGAATAAACAAAAGAAACTAGACTACACAATGTTCCAAAGGACTGTCCTAGTCTAGTACAAAAAGAAAGAAGGTCGCTTTATGCGTCTACTTCGGGATCCACACTCCCGTCAAGTGGAGTCTCCCAAGTAGTGAGCTCCTCGACCCTTACGTCATCCTCTAGCAGGAAATCTGAAAAATGTTAGCGGTAGGGGGTGAGCACGAAGCTCTGTAGGAAAATTCTCTCAAATCCATACAAGGTTTAGAAAAGCATTTAAAACGATCGGTCTCATTTTTAACATAACCTAAATACATTATTTGAAAGAAAACGGTGTCATTTAAAAAGGATCTCAGGTTTATTTAAAAATATTACTTAAATGAATAAATGAGCACCTCATACAAATAATGATGATTCATGGTCATAAACAATTTCTAACAATTCTTTTGGTAGGTGGCATACTTTGAGGTAACCTCTACCCCCCTTTTGGTCACATTTGATTCTCAAGCATCCTTACCGGGAACCTCCTGAGAATGGGTGAGTATCCTTACATAGAACCTCTCACTAATCATTACATTGTTTCCCAAGCATCCTTATAGGGAACCTCTTGGGAATGGGTGAGCATCCTTCCATGGAACCTCTCACTAATCGCTACATTGCTTCCCAAGCATCTTTACCGGGAACCTCTTGGAAAGGGGTGAGCATCCTTACAAGGAACCTCTCACTATAACGGACTTATTTCTCAAACATCCTTACCGGGAACCTCTTGAGAAATGACGAGCATCCTTACAAGAAACCTCTCACTCATGTGCATCGCCAAACAACCCAACCAAGCATACAATTCCAACATTCATCTCCATTTACAAGCATTTATCCAAAATTCCTAAAATATATCATGCAACAATTCGACAACAAACTAAGAAAAGTACATGAGATCACAGAAGCATCATTTTATGGTTCCATGTGAAACACTAAGGTTTTGAAATTAAGAATAAAGCAAACTTTGGAGAAAAGTTCATCTCTCTTGAAATCTAGGGTTTTTAGCCAAGAACAAGGATTTAATGGTTACCCACCATTAATGTTGTTTAAAATATGGTAATAAACATAAGGATATCAAGAATCAATGATCTATACCATACATATAAGATTTATAGTGGAAAGAGTACATATAAGTAAACCCTAGCCTCAATGCAAGTGAATGAGAGAAAGCTCCTACCTTTTGTTCTTGTAAAGTTGGATTTTGATGGACTCCAAGGTGTAAATCCCTTCAAATCAAGTATTTCTCTCTTCCTTTCTTCCTCTCTCTTTCTCCTTTCTTCCTCTCTCAGGGTTTCTAAGGTTGGAGGGGCCAAAATAAGGCCAAAGGAGGCAACATAAGGTATTTATAGCGCGAAAATCAGACCAAGGTCGCGACATTTAAATTTCAAAAATCTTTCGGCCGTACCGGTACGTCGAACTCTCTGGACCATTTAGTACCGGTACGGTTTTTTCCAATTTTTCCTATTTCCTCCATTTTTTATTTCCATTCCATCTTAAACCCTTCCAAAGCCATCTCATGCATTTCCAACACCTATTTCTACATCAAACCTATTTAATACAAGTTTCATGTTTTCACCTATTAAAACAAAAATTCAACTATTATTTTCACTAACCTTTTAAATCTCTACTTTTCAAATCTACCAATATTTAAAAACACATCACTACACATATCCACCTTTTTACAACACTCTTTTACTAGATATTTATATGCATATATAAAAGAAAAATATCGGGTGTTACAGTTACAAATTTAAAGTTAAGCAAATTATTCCTATATTGTGGTGTCAATTATGCATAAATATGTTATTTAGATATTTAACAACCAAAATAATTTTTTTTATATTTTATTTTTTTGTAGACTAAAATTTAAATAAACTAGAAATTGTCACATCAAAATACACGCCTACAACCCTCAACCTAAATTCAACATTGTCTTCAATATAAAAATAAATACATTAATGCTCCATAAAAATAATGAACAAATATCAAATTGATAGAAATATGTAGTGTCGCAACAAGTCTAAAACCTAAAAATAGAAGACTCAACAAAAAAGGAAAACCATAAATTGAAACAAATAGAAAGGAAACTAAAATTAAACAAAAATAAAATAAAACTAGCTAGGTACAAATAAAAATAAAAGTTCACACTCAATCTAGCTTAAAATTAGATTTGAATATGCGTCATTTTATTTTTAATGGCTCAAAAACATGGTGTCAAAGCAACTCCTTTAATCGAACTATACATTCATATACTCAATATATCATTGGCACATGTAAGAAAAGGGAGACATATACATTTTTATGTAAATCTAACAGTGAGATAAAAAATAGATCTTTATTAATTACAGAACACAACTCAACTTTCATACCCTCACCAAGATTAGATATGTGAATCTTATTACTTCTCTTTGGAAATAAAAGGTCTTTGGGTTCATTAGCCTCTTGTTGAATAACGTCACTAAATTTTTCACTATAAAGAGTATTAATGGATTCATCCTCAATTTTTAATTCGGGAAAAGAATCATTCTTACTACTTTGACCATTCTCAACTTCTTTTTTTTGTATCAATTTATTAACCCTATTTTTTTATCCCTTCAATATCTTGGCTTATTTGGGCAATGAAAGCTAGTTGGGTTTGCATAAATTCATTAAAAATATTCTTCAATCTCTCTTCTTCTAAGTCTTGATATGAAGGATATTGGAGAGGCTTTTGTGGTGGTGTGAAATGTATTGGTAACTGATAATATTCACCCCCCCAACCAAAATCAGGATAAAAAGCTTCAAAATAATTGTCGGGTAAGGTTGAAAAGAATTGGGTAATACAATTGACTCATCCCTAAAAAATTGACGTGTCGCTGGGATTAAAGGGCACACCTCAGTGGAATGCCCAAACACATCACAAATCACGTATAACTCCTCCATATGGGGAAACACTTAACACTGCATTAAAATAATCTAAAAAACATAAAAAAAATTATAAAAAAACAAAACATGAAGGAGAAAAAAAATAAAAAATAAAAAATATATGGGACGAGATTACCAGATTTCTGACGAATCTCAAATCTAGCAAATCTCAATAGATGGCAGTGCGTTCCTTGTCTTCAAACAAATCTCCAGCAATGGCGCCAAAAAACTTGATGCAACTTTATAATTAATCAGCCAAGTGCAGGTTGTGCAAAGTAATAAATTTATCCGGAGTCTGAGGTCGAACCACATGGAATTATGAAAAACAAGAGATGCAAAAAAATAAAAAGAAATTATTTGCAAAAAAATTTTAGTAGGAATTTATCCAAAAGAACAACGATGGGTTGGTTAAAACAATAATTGAAATAATAAAGTATCGAGGATCCCCTTTCAAATTCACACATTAATTATTAATGATCTAGTTTTCAAACTCAAATGAGAATCAGCTGAGAAATGATCCCCATCGGAATATTTAGTGATGATAATTTAAAACATTAAAAGTTATAATTAATGAATTATCTGAATATATATATATAGAAATTTACTTGTAAATCACAAGTATTAACCATGCCTGAAGTCTACGATAAATGAAGTTTTCCAACAGGTAAACCCTAATTTTATTGAAAATAATAAATCAACTATCTTATAAAAAAATCTAATTAATTAATTCAAGCACTAAATAACCAGTTATTTGACTTGCAGGAAATCTCAAGCATTCAATGTACGTGGCACAACAAATCAAGAAATTATACATGACAAAAACTTTACTAGAAGATAAGAATTAAATTTAAAGAATAAATCAAGCATTAAAAATATTGAATCAAAAATAAATACCGTGCTTCATTAAATCAAGCATTAAAAATATTGAATCAAAAATAAATACCGTGCTTCATTAAAAGTATCTCCCCTAGCCTTAGTTGGGCTTTTAAAAAAGCCATAGAACAAAAACAAAAACAAAAACAAAAAAAGATGGGAAGAGAATAATAATCATCTCTCAATAGGTGAGTGCATTTATTTATACTAAAATAAATCTTAGGTATAGGTAGAAGATATAAGGTTTTCTTGAGGGGAATTCTTTTTTCAAAAAGAAGTCTTTTAAGGTTAAATTTTGTGCATAAAATCTTGAGGGCGCGGGGACAAAATCTGCTTAAACTTTGAGCTCAAATTTTGCATAATTAGAGGATGATTCATGAAATTTTCTTGAAACACACTTTTATAACCCTTGAATTCTTCTTTCCAACCTCACAAAAATCAATTCAATCGAATATTGAAGTCAAAAGTTATGACCAAAATACTGAAGATGTGTCAAATCCTTATCTTCTAGAATACTTTTCAAATCTAATTTTAAATGAGTTTTCTTGTAACTTTGACTCTTATAAAGATTAAATTGCTTATTTATCTTTAAATCTTAATTTCTTAATCTTGACTCTTCAATCCTTATCAATTGTGATTATTCCTCTAGTGATTGTTTCACTTGTCTTATCCATTATTACTTTAAATCAATCAATTTACATGTAAAATAAACCAAATAATTAGAAAAATAATCAAACTAGAAAATTAAGTAATCTAACACATTTAATCAAACAATAGTATGCAATTAACCAATCATTAAGCATAACAAAATATCACATTTGATGGTTAATCACCAGCCTACCTTTTTTTTTACTTGTTTCTTGATTCTGAGCAATTTTACTTCTCCTATAATCATCACTCCCGTGATCTTTTACTATTTTTGTTGAATGTTAAGTTCAATATTTGTTTCGTCTTCCAAATTCAAATTTGATTTATTTGCTACTTTGCATTCTCACTATTTACTTCACAATGTCATTCATACATTTCTATTTAGTGAGATTATTTAAAGTCCTTAAGCTTTAAAGCATAGAAAAGAACTCAAAGATAACCTTATGCCTCGATACATTCGCCTAAACAGTCATGATTTTAGAACCTCAAATTGGTTCAAGTAGGTAAGGTCATACGTGTTTGGATTTTAAGTTCACTTAGATTTCCTTGCAGAACAAGATCTATAGGGTTTGAATTTGAATTTTCTTCAACATGATTAGCATTGCTAGGCATAGCCTCCACATTTTCGTTGCGTAATGTTCCAATGACTCCTTCATCTTGCTTCTTTGTTCACACCATATTTGATCTAATTTAGTAACGTTGTCTCACTAGACGTGCCAAAAAATGTTTGTCTCTACAAAGGATTTCTCTTGCAATCTATGAACTTAATCCCTTTTACAGAGAGATCTCATGCGGCTGCATGATGCTAGGTTCAATTGTCTTGTCTCAAGACTTTCTTGGATGATCACAATCGACAACTTAAAAGTAAGTAGAATGACAATAAAATGATTAACAAAAGGAAATACATTTTTATTAATCTTGAAGGTTTCTTATAACCGAATGATGAAACAACCTCTTAAACTAATTATAATTCTAAATCTAAGATAAATCTACTTTTAAAATGCCCAAGTCGTGAGTCTTTGATGGGTTTGATCGTGTCCTCTCTTTGCAAATAATGCCCCTTTTATATGCATCTTCCTATGGACAGTTACTCTGACTTTCTTCAAGTAGTTTCCCCTCCAATTTCTCCCTTATTTCAACTGCTGATTCAAATTTTTTGGAGCCCATTTGATGTTGATAATTACTACCTTTTCAAATTTCAAGATAACCGTTTTATTCTCTCCTTTATAGAGGTTGTAAGTGTTCCTAAATTCGAACAGGCCATATCAACTAGTTCTATATAAATTTTTGATTAAATGAATGTAAGTAGCAAATTTCTTTGGCTGACTTTATTTAGTGGACACATGTCATTCATCTCTCTCCACTAAAAATGTAAAATTTGGTCCAAACAAGCCCAAACAATTTTTAAGTATAAAATATACATAAATAATCATAAAATGAAACCTTACACTACAGAGCTACTAGGAATCTATGTTGGTATTAATGTTATTTCAAAATTTTGATACCGCTTTACCCTCATTTTTAGTTCATTCTTAATTTACCACTATTTTCATAAATAGATTGTTTTTGTAATATAGAATTACGTTTGAAGAACACATTTTAAACAAAATAAATAGAAAGCGTCTTTTGACAGAGGAATATTATAAAACAAGTTTTCTATTAAAGACTTGTTGTGCAGACGCATTCTTTTCCCGAAAACTCAAGTTTAATTCACCCCGTTATATAGCAAACATTAAATTAAATAATTAATTAAAAAAACATTGCCCCTGGTTAAAAATTCGACCTACTCCTAGACGTTTCACAATAAGTATGGGCCCACATCGTTACAACAACATCAAACCAAAAAGTTCAATTTTGACCAATTGATTGTGCAACTTCCATGAACTTTCACTATCACTATAGTCGTGTCAGAAACTGAATCAATATCACATAAACAAAAACTAATAAATTCAAATGACCATAATGCCCTTTCATATCCAAAATCAATAAAAAAATAAAGACAGAATTCCTCATCTTATTAATCATGGTCCCTTGTAATTAAAATATAAATATTTATAGTAAAATCACTAGTCACTAGTTTATAAAAAAAGCAACAAGAAATTAATAAATAATTTAAAAAAAAAAAAAAAAAAAGGCCGAGTACCGTTAATCTATCAAGTCTCACTCTATAACAGCTCTTCCTTACCACCCTCCCTAACCGTATAACTACCCTGCCAAAGGATTGAACCTATTTACACCATATAAATCCAAGACAAACTAAGATATACCAATTGTATCCCCGTGCTCATACACCATCCACCACCAAAGAAATATTACTTGGCAACCAGTCTCCATTGCTCCGGCTGTCGGAATCAGTGTCGAGCTCGAGCCGAACAACTGTAGATTCATCGGATGAATCAAGAATGCTGGAGGGTAGGCGCGCCTTCAGTTTTTGGAAGCTTGGAACTAAGACTTTCTCTGCCCACTCTGTTAAACTGGTTTGACCATGACATATTCCGCCTAGGATCTTCTCAAGGCTATCATTTTCTACTTCTATGGAGAGAATGCCGTCTAAAACGGTCGAGAAACTCTTTGAAATTGTGTTTTTTATCTCGTGGCAAACGGAGCCAAAGTCCAAAGGCTTGAAGACAATTGTCCCATCGACAGAATTGGCCAGCTCATGAGGCACTGATGCTATCGCAAATGGTCTATTCTCGAAGGCAAGCTCATCTTCATGGTCAATGGTAAAATCACCTGAACTATGAGACCCACCTGTTCTAAAATCCTCGGTGGCAGCTGCTTGATTAAGATCAAACGACAGG
The DNA here is from genome assembly GCA_023539305.1 of Ilex asprella. Classification (NCBI taxonomy): domain Eukaryota; kingdom Viridiplantae; phylum Streptophyta; class Magnoliopsida; order Aquifoliales; family Aquifoliaceae; genus Ilex; species Ilex asprella. Next base: position 24,915,089 of record CM042188.1, on the reverse strand, counting down.
CCGGAAACCATTTCTTTCCTTGGCCTGGTGAGCCTGTCTTCTTCATCATGAAGCCAATTAGCACGGCGCTTTCCACTCTTTTCACTTAGGGTTAGCCTTAACTGCCAACCGCTACTTGCTAAAGAGGCAAGCTTTTTTTCAACAAGCAATTGCCTATTCCCTGAACTTTTCAGATTAACTGGCGACCAATCCCCGGTAAGTATGAATATAATGTTACTGAGACTTATCTCACGGCCATGAGAGTCGACGAGCCGCCCCCTCTCCATTGCACGTTTAATGCTCCCACGGACAAGCATATCTGCTTCATCAAAGTCCTCAAGCATAATTAATGAAAAAGGGTTTCTCCTAACTGCCTCAGCAATCCGATCCAATGCTGTTTTACCACGGAAATTCACATCTGATTCCCTCTCATCACGTCGCGAGCCAAAACATATCATTATGGGACTCTCCCCACATACCTGTTCTGAAAGGACTGATGCCATCTTCTTCATGCCAACCCTGTCAGGACCTGTAAATAATAGCCATATGTCACCTTTTGATCCAGGAACATGCCGTTTTCCATTGCCCAATTTGCACTGTGTCACAGTTGTAGCCACATTGGAAGCTGCTTCTGGCTGCCACCAAGCTTTATCCATTAGACCCTTGAGGAGTTTCTTGAAGGAGTCAGCATCTAATGCCTTAGCAAACTTGATACTCTCCATCAGACCTTTAGTCTGTGGTTCAGAGGAGATGCAGCCCAAAAAGTCTTTAATGTGCCCCTCCCGTGTTTTCTCCGGGGTTGCTTCAGCAACTTTGGAAGTCCCAAGAATAAGGTCTGTCCTCACAGGGCTTCTGCGAAGGCTACCTATATGATCTGAAGGTTGGCTAGCCACTTGATTTGAGTTCAACTGCAGGGTTTCAGCAAGGTGTCTAGTCGGTTGCAACTCGGGCTGGAAAGGTTGACGTACAAGCAGGTTTGGATTATATAAACCTGCCATTGAAAGAGTTGTTGGAGCAATTCTCTCAGGCCTGAGGTTATGAAGAAAATTAGGATGCAGAGTCGAACATTTATCGCTCCATTTCTTCTGTAATTCTTGAGACTTCTGTCTGAAAATCAACTCTTGATCCTTGCTCTGCCAACCCAAGAAGAAACAAATGAATTGTAGTTATTCATATAAAAGCTGACCCCTTTATACAAGCACTTCATGACAACATACCTTTGATTCATCTGCTGTTTTATCATCGCTACTATGGACTTTCGCATTTTGCAACCACTGTGGTAGGGCTGGTTTAGTTGCTTCTGATGCTACTTCAGAAGATGTTTTCAACTCCTCGGCTACTAGTTCTGCTAGCTCTTGTTCATAATTCTTTGAACATTGTGGGCAACAGTTCACTCTTTGGGCAGGATCCAAATTCCCGGAGACGGGTCGTGGCAAAGCAGGTGATGCAGTCGGAAATCTCTTCAATGGGTTCAAAGATCCCATCAAAGGGCTCACAATTCCATTTGTCCCCAGCCTAAACGAAAATAAACAGCGACTGAATGATACCAAAATACAGAAAGAACAAACAATTTAAGTGCTTAACATAACCAGGTTTCTAAAGTTGTTTGATGTTCAATCATTTAAGATCCCGACTCTTGAGATGGAGCAATTAACAAAACAGAACAGGAAACGAAAAAATTCACCCAATAGCAAGACAAACTTCAACATTCTAGACCCAAAGGAAGAAAAAACAAGTGATACCGAGAGAGAGAATTAGATAGTATTGGAGATATTACCAATTTGAAAAGAGAAGAACTATGCCTTGTACCAAATGTACAGAAATTTCTCATATCCACTATGCATGCTAATAACAAATATAACTCCAGTTTCTATCTGACATATATTACATTAAGCATCAGTTCAGCTGAATCTACCAAATGGGTGACAAAAGTCCATTAGAATCTACAGAAAAATACTGTTCAAAGAATAATTTCGAAAAAAGGAGAGAACTATAAAATTTGAACAACAGAAAGAAAGGATCCTAAAGCCTATGTTAATATGCAATTTAATATGAGCTGTCACTTCAATCATTTAACTAAAGCAGGACATCATAGTGACATTAACTCCAAAATATACCAGATACAAAGTATTCAAACATGAATTTACTAAGATACAATCTTTTGCCAATTAAAACAATCATTTCCAATAAATAATATGATCAAATTAATGCAATATTGCCTAACATACCTAGGAAACATCCCCGGAAGAGGCGATCTTGAAGCAATTGACACTGCCTGCAAATCCCAATCATCTTGCATTGTAGGATGATAAACCTGGCACCTCAAATAAGTCTCGCAAGTAGCAGTTCCAATAATCCAAATCCCACCATTACCCCCCTCTCCAATCCTCCCCAAAATCTTTCCAATCTCCACAACCGCCACCCGCCCCACCTCAGAAACCACCTGTTGCTGCACCCCACGACCAGAGGCCGGAACACCGAAACTCACAGGCTGCTCAACAAGCCATTTCAAATCACCCAAATCAACCATAATCCCACTACCACCATTAGAACTCCCAATTTTAGTCTCAATTAGCCCTCCCAACTCCTTAATTTTTGAGGGTATTTGCGCTTTATCCAGTACAATCTCTTTCTCAATCGAAATCACCTGAACATTCTTAAGTGGCCCTTCTCCCAATTCCCCTTTCTCAATCCTCCTCAACAGTTCCTTCATCACAGCCTCTGGTTCACCCTCCCCCACCAGAACTGGATTTCTCTTCTTGGTTCTCAACAAAATATCAATAACCTTTTTCACTTCCTCATTCCTTTGATTCCCCGGTTGCACCACCGGATTCACCTGTTGCAACCGGGGATTCAAATACACATTCCGATTCGGAATCGGCATAGGTGTTGGGGTTGGCCTAAACCCAATTCCTAATGTTCCTTGATTAACATTCCCTGAGCTTGAATTCAAAGATTGCTCAATTGTAGCCTTCACAGCAGGACTCGAAAAGCTAGCTTCTCTCATAACTCTACTCACACTGGGGTCATCAAGAATTGATATAATTAGCTGTTCAAGCTCAACTTTCACAGCTAAAAGAGGCTGTTGTTGCTGTTCAGGACATCCCCGCCGTTGATGAGCTTGTGCTCGCTTTAACGCCGCCATTAAGGCGTTAGAAATCGGCGGTTCCGTCGCCGGTGACGTATTCTGAGCTGTTGGTAGCCTCTCAAGAGCCACCGAAAAGCAAAGCTCCAGAGCTCGGCACTGAAGAGGGTGTGATGAGTTTGGGTGTGAACGAATACATGCTTGCCGGAGAAACCCCGTCGGAGATAACAAAAGTGTCGCCGCCACGTGAAGTGGCGTCGTTTGGCCGTGGTTCCGCCGACCCGCTTCGGCGATCGAGTGGTTCAATACACTCGCCGCCTCTGGGGTCAGGGTTTGCTGGATCGTACTCAATCCAGCTCTCATATCCAATAATTATAGAAGAAATAGACACCCTATGATTAATTTCAGGGAATTTCAGGAATCCCCGGCTCTTATTTCTTGAATTGAACTCAAAACACTGATTAATGCAAGGTGCCCGTTTGGGAGATGGGAAAAACTTTCCAGGAAAATGAATGAATTTCTAAGCTGACAAAAGGTTCCAATCCGACCCAATAATTCAAAACTGAAGAAACTTAACTTTACAAACAACAGAAAGGAAAATACAAAAGGTCTTATTCTAGTCGATAGCCAAAAGCTTTGCTTTGCTTTGGTTTACCTATAGGATCTATATCTAACTTTCTCTCTCTTTCTTTTCTTCTGTGTTGTGTGAGTCACACAAAAAGCTTCATACGAATTGAAGGCGAAAAGGAGAGATCAGACCTCCTCCTTCACAAAAACAAACTTTTTCTCCCCATTTTTTCCTCCCTTCTCTCTCTACAAAACTCTGCGTTTCTCTCTCTAAAAGACGATGATAAAAGCAAAGAACACTTCCACCGTCTCTTTCTCATTCCGTAATAATAACAAAAAATTCCCAACACCCAGATGAAAAACTTGAGTAATAATGTAAAAAAAAATAATAATAAAAATAAATCAACTTTTCATGTGTATTACAGGCTACGGAACAAAATATGAAGGCGAGGAGAGGTGAATTCTGGTTTTAGGTGGCGGTGAGGGAGAGGTATAGAGAATGGCAATGTTTGTTTTTATTGTGAAGAGAGAGGAGAGAGAAAGTAAAAGAGAATTTATGGAAAAATAGGAAGGTATGGAAGTACTTTCAGTTGCAAGGATTTCTGGAAAAAATGCTTTGTGGGCATTGCAACCTGCTCTCCTTTTTGTGTCATCTTTTATTCTTTTTATTTATGATTTCATTTTTTTTTAACTTTTGTCTGCACACTGAAAAAAAAAAAGAGAAGAGAGAAGAGAGAGAGAGAGAGATGGGAAGATTCATGAGCATTAACATTAGTTTAAGAGTTCTCTCTTACTTTTTCTTATTTCTGTTTCTATGACTATGTAATATTTTTTTTTTTATGAAAGACTATGGAATATGGATTGACTGCCTTTTTAGCTCTGTTTTGTTTTGCTTAGTTGAAAAGTAGCTAATCCCCTCCCTCTCTCTCTCTCTCTCTCTCTCTCTCTCTCTCTCTCTCTCTCTCATCCTTTTCATTATTATGATAAATAGTGAAGATTACTCCGGAAAAGAGATTCGACTTTAGTAGTGATATTGACAAAAGACTTGTATTTTGGATTTCTTCTTTTATATATTGAATTGATCGATTTCAATGCATCACCTGATAATATAAGAGACTAGTAATTGCCCGTGCCTGAAGGCACTACGTTACTTGTAAAAAATGAACCAAAAATTCTCCAAAGCAACACCACATATACAAATACATCAGGAGATAAAAATACTGACAGAACCAATCAAATTTACAATAAAATTTTTGGAGAATTCATCACCATTGTCATAATTCAATTCAATAACATAATTATAAACTCAATCCACCCATGTAATAAATATCTCAAACAAAAAACTGTCCACAAACACAATCATTTATATAATAAAAATAAGTTCACAAATGCTGTCAAAAAAATATGTTTTGCCATTTGAAATTTCACCAGCTTCCAAAAGAATGAATATAGCCTGTAAAAAAAAATTGTATTTAGATGTTTTTCCATTCTCTAAAAACATAAAATATTTTTTTCAATTCATCCACATTTAAATAATAAAAAGATTGAGAAAACATATTTACCTGAAAAGTATCGCTTCATAGGTTCTGATGTTCATTGTTTGTCAGGTTAGCCTCCGCGTCTTCTAATGCTCGTAAACAAATTAAGTCATTTTCGATATCCTCTAACAGATCCTCCAATTCTATCATATCTAGGAATCCATTCTCAAACTTCGTATGAATGAAGTCAATCGGCCAAGAAGATGGAAGTGTGCTAACAACAGCATACAACATAATTGGACTATTCGGATCGAAACCTTTTTGTTTCAATTTGTAAAATAATGATTCTTTCTTTTTTATATGGTCAATGACATTTGATTGTGGATCCATTTTCTCTGTCTCAAACTGTATCCACAATGGATGGATATTGCGCTCCGCTTCCGCTAATAATTGTATAAATCGTACTGCACAGGTTGGTCGGTCGTGATTAAAAATTGTTGCCTTTGCAGAATCCCAGGTGGTGGGAAGAGTCTCTGCTATTTTCTGCATTATATAATCTTCACTTATTTTTTTCCCTACGTTTTGCAGCATACGACCTAATCTAATTTTTTCCAACCCAAACTCTGATATTGGGGTTCCATCTTCAAAAGAATCATTTTCAAATTTATCTACTATACTTGATACTGCCAACCGCATACTACGACGTATATAGATAGGAGGGCGTTCCATGTTATCTGTACATAATATAAAAGTTACAAATTAAATTGATAATAATAAAATTAATTAACCAATATTACAACAATAAAATATTTTTTTTACTAACACATGTGATCTAATATTGTAAGAAAATAATAACAACAACACACCAACAACAATAAGAGAAATAGAATAATTAAAATGTGCATTTTATTATTCGTTGCTGCAATATTATTTTTGATAATCATAAACATGCAACAATTAAACCAAGAAGGTAGACATCAAATATAAATTCATCCATATGAATTAAATTCAAAGAATATTAAAATAGTGTGTATTATTCATAAACATTAACTGAATTGTTTAGCCTTGCAGCTTGTGATTGTATTTTTTCTTCATCACCTTCTTGAGCGTGTATGTATCAATACATACGGTAAACACCAAGTTGCGAGAATGCACAACCACCTAATTATATAAAAAAAAGAAGAACAAAATAAATCTTAGTAGAATTGATTACATCTAAAAATAATATATTTCGTCGCAAGAATGCAAGACTTAGTGTACCTTATTATCACGTCCCCATTGATGCAGTGTAGTTTTATTTAATCTTTTCATATCTGTTGCCATTTCACACCAATCCTACAAATATTAAATCACAATGTTAATCAAATCATTGATTATTTAAATTCTTCATCTTCAATAAATATAAATTTGTAATGAAATGGTACCATTTATTTGCAATCGAATAGGAAGTCCTATAATAAAACTTCGGGGTAAACGATATTCGTTGTGCAATTCGACCCATCTTCAGGAAGAAGGACACTTATACGATCAGAAGATGTGCATCTAGATAGTGCCACATATAGGTGTCCATGGCTAAACACTGGTGTACGCAAATCGACCCCAACGAATTTTACAGACTGTCCTTGAGATTTGTTGATTGTCATAGCGTACGTCAATCGAACAGGAAATTGACGTCTTGTCATTTGAAAAGGTAAATCTAGAGATGTTGGTGACAAAGATATTCTTGGAATAAAGACCAAATTGCCAAATTTATCTCCAGTTAAAATCTGAGCTTCAATTACGCGTGTAGCACATCTGATAACCATCAATCGTGTGCCATTACAAAGCCCATCCTTTGGCGCTATATTTCTCAACAACATTATTGGACAACCCACCTTTAAGTCTAACTTAAACGGTGGTAACCCAGAAGGGTCTAGTGAGTTTAAATACTCATTAGGATATCGATTCGTGATAGATCGATCAAGTACATCACCGTCGGCTATTTTGTCAGCAGCTAAATATGTTATTGTTTGTCCTGGAGAAATATTCAATGCTGCAGCATTTATAGCACTAACGTCATCATTCCTTGCAGAAAGAATTGTGCGCTCGGTTAGGAAGTTTGGGGTCACTGAACCAACCATATCCAAATGTGGATAGATTTTAAATATCAATTCTTGAAGAGTATGACACTTGTGTATTGTTGATGGAAGTTCCACAATTTCTTGTGGATTGGTTCCAACCTAAAAATTATAAGTAAAATCAGAGAATAAGAATAATAAGGGTAATTCCAAATAATATATTATATGAAAAATGATCAATGAAATATTACCTCCATTAAGAATTTTGCAAATTCAGTATTTTCGGAATTTGTGTCAGTTAAACGCATGTTTAACCCCAAAGTCAAAACACGCACATTCCTCCATAATGCAGATCGCCTCAATGACGCACCTACAATTTGCTCGCGGACTCCTTTTGGTATCACTGGCAAGATTTGTCGAAAGTCTCCTCCAAGAACAACAGTGATACCCCCAAATGGATTTTGATTATCACAGATATCCTAAAGTGTACGATCCACTGCCTCGACACAATACCTATTCTGCATAGGAACTTCGTCCCATATTATCAATTTAGTTGATCTGAATAATTCTGCATGTATCGATTGCTTGGTAAACCCACAAATCGAATTTTCAAGCACAGTCAATGGGATGCAAAACGTTGAATGTGCTGTACGGCCTCCCATTAATAATAAAGATGTAATACCGAATGAAGCCACAGTAACAACGATATATCCACAATTGCGCATTTTGTTAGCAACTGTATTATACAAAAATGTTTTTCCCGTGCCAGCACCCCCACTCAAGAAAAAAGTAGTTCCTTTATTTTCAATTACTGATGAAGTAATTGCAATATAAGCAGCATGTTGTGCATGATTTAGACGATCAATATTATTTTGTACATCCGACTGCTGTGCTTCATGTTGAAGTTGTTGATGCTCAAACAACAGTCTGTTACCAACTATTGCATTCCAATTTCCAATTGGTTGGGGCATGGGTGGAAAGTCAAGTAAACTTTTGCCTGACTCATGGAGTAACTGATCCAATAAAAATATACCATAATCTTCAATTTGATCCTGAGTAGGATTAGAAATGCCAAATTTTGTACGAATCTTGTGTTGTAGGTCATCACATATATGTATCGAGAATTGATTCCACAACTCAAGTGGATGCACCGGAGAGCATTCTGTGAGAATAATACTAAACAGTCTCCTCAACTGATGTCCCGTTTTCATGGTTGAAGCCTCCAACATACATTGTACCCATTCTCCATCATCTTCCAGAAGTCCTCTTGCAACGCATGCTGTTTTGAAAGTATTGTACATAATACTATTTACCGTGCGTAAGTTGTCAAATGATGTTGGTCCTTTGACTACAGTTAATAACAAACGCAGGTAAAATCGCTCTCCTGAATTTGGGCTAGCAAAGTACATTCTACCAATTGCATACCCCCTTTGTCTAGGTGTCCATTTATGTGTTTTCTTATTCCAAGTAAATTTTTGTGGAAACTCTTGGTACGTTAACTCACGTGCAGATTCATTTGAAGCACAACATTTAAAAAATCATGTCAATGTTGAATCTTGTTGTGCACCTCTAGAAATGACTGTATCAAGCTGTTCAGTCGTATTAAAAACAACACGATGCATCCCAGGTAAATGAAGTTCCAAACGTACAACAGATGGAATCTCTTCATGCATAAGATTACCAAATAATCGCCAAGCAGCTTCCGGAGGTGCAATATACCTAGCATCCAGATATTGTTGGATCTCATTTCCTCCTCCCAACACCATAGTGGTACGATCATGACCTTTGTAAATATACTTGTGAATGTACTTCACGCATCTTATTCCCGCACAAACTTCCACATTGATATGACAGTTGAACATTTTAGAAAGATAGGGATTGTAAGGTACGACATCCCTATTATCAACTTGATGGCCCCCCCACACCGTATACACGCAACCATTCTCACGACGACGATAGATAGGATATCCATCTTCGTCCATACTGGTTGATTCTATAAATGTTCGAGGATACCTCTCAGTGCATATACCATTTTCCATACATGATGCATTCGGATTTCGGGTACCACATGGTCCATGTATTATGCAACTCTTGATTGTATAAAAAAGAATAGGATTATCATCAGGATCTGGAAATTCAGCGCATACCAGATTGTCTACCTGGGCAGATGTTCGTACTTTGTCCGGCCCATGAAGGAACAAAAGTGCATGCATATGTGGCAAACCCCGTTTTTGAAATTCGATTGTAAAAACATGTGCCACCTTTTTTCCAAATAGTTGTTTCGTTTCTATCTCCTTCATCAAAAATTTTCTCTTTAACTCAAAAACTCGAGCAACTAAATCAGGACGGTCATAAACTGTTTGATGCGATAATAGAGCTGAAGAAATTTCAGACCAATTAGGATTTGCGGTCATTGTGAGAAAGATATCTGGGTGTTGATTGTACCGTGTAATAGCCATTGAATCTTGAAAAATTTCAAACATATGTCTTGCGCTTCCAGTGAAAGAAGATGGCAAAATCATCCGTTGACCAATTTGTTCAGTACCCAAATCATCTGCACAAACATCTGTAAGGCCTTTGTAAAGTTCTGCACGGAGTTTTGCTTGATTAAGCTTATAGTATGTCAATCGATTTTGTTCCATTGAGGCCCAAGCATCTACTAAAAACTCTTGGAATAATTTCCCCCCCCCCCCCCAAAATTGTTGAATATTCAGTTGGACGTTCAAACAAACGATAACAGTAATATTGCAACTGAGTCAATCGATTAGTTGATAGTCTATCAAGAGAAAGGTCCCACTGCTTCAATTCAGGTTCCCATCCAAGCTCACCATGAGGGAACAATAACACATAATGCAATGGTAAATATGCCGGGTGACATTCATTGATCTGCATCAATTCATTATTTCCTCTCAGATGTAAAACAATATCTCTCATACCACTTGACTCACTTCCATCTCCAGGTAATATTACTGCAAGCTCATCTGTCGTAGGGAGATTATATCGCCGTCTATCTAGTGCTGGATTATAACGAAGATAAGCAGGTAAATTTTGACCTGCCAATTCTGATTGACTTAAAATCTCATAAGCTTGATGAAATTTATCTGGGAATGGATTTACATGAGACAAACAGTCTTGAATAATTTTCAAAACATCCCTTTGCAACTGGGGATTTCTGCTACTGCGAAAATCTAAAGCTGAATTAGGATCATAAATGTACAATTGACTATACATCGGTTCATGACCTCCTTCTGGTATGAGCGATCCTGTTCGATGGCGCAATTCTCCATGGATAGTGAATGATGTAGGACCCCTTCCACTTAGTAATCTTGGATCCAATGTAGCACCAAGACTCGTAAAAGCATTAGTTGCATTATATTCTCGTGCATGTTGCCGAAACGACTTTGATTTCTCATCATTGCCATCATACAACTCTTTAAGTGCTGAAGGGGGTGTAAAAAGTGAAGGTAACCTAATCTTTCCTTGCAAACAACATGTTCCAAACAAAACACGTGATGAAGTTGAAATGGCTAATTTTTCATCATTCCAGTGTAAGGCTGAACAATGAGAACATTCTACCGTCATACTCCCAAGTGAATGTCGAACTTCCGATACACATGTTTGAGAAGCAACTCCAAAACTTGTATATGAGCTTTCTTCTAATTCATAAGCACTACATAGATCAAATTCAAATGACTAAGTTAAAAATTATGTACTTAATATTTTTTTTTGTAACATTTCAATTGCATAAGCATTATAATTTCTAATTTATAACAAACACCTGGATGATGGCTCAGATACATTTATTTGTTCTGGCACAAATTCGGGAATTTCCGTAGACACCAAGTTTTCTTGACTGCGAGCTTTTTTAGTTGCTGCTAGGTCTAATTGAGCTTGATGACGACGGCTTGGTGTTATAGAAGGAAAAAATCTTGGCTGAATGGGTGGATGTGATGACCTCTCACGTTCACGACGTGCACGTTGTGCCAATTGACGGTTTGATATAACACCACCAGTGGTTTCCTAAATTTTGAATTTACTAATATCATTCTGAATGATATGAAACAATTGAGTATTTATTAAATGGAAAATCTATAAAACATACCACTTCACACACTACTTTTTCCTTTCCTTTGCTTGAACAACATGCCTTTTCTTTTCCTTTACTGCTATCATTCACCATTGCCTTTGATTTTTTGTTCTCCTTTAAGAATACAATACAGATGAGCACATAATAAATTGAGTAACGTCAAATCAAGAAATGTGATATGACACCACCTCAATTATGTGATTAAGATCCCGCTCATCACGAATCACAACGCCTACATTATTTTGTCGGAGCAAATTGACCTAGAAATGTGTAGACATTTTAAATTGAATTGATCAATAAGAAGTAAGAAGTAAACATGATGCACCGTTAATAAGATGCATGATAAAAAAATTAACTTACAGTGTACTCTAGATTTGAATCAGTCTGTAATAAGGAGGAGAAAAAATTATATAGTAAGTATGAAATATTTTTTACTGAAATATTATACTGAAGATTTTGATAAAATTTATATAATAAATAACTTACATGTCCAAAAATGGTGACATTGTCCATTTTTGATGTTGAAGTGATGATGTGTACGCAGTTATTGGTGTCAAATGTTAAACATTCAAACCTTAAAAAACAAAACACTGAACTTAGAGAAATTGAGTGTTTTATGTGTGTTTAATAGAAATTTTCAAATTTATGCAAAGTTGATTCGTAAAGTAAGAAATGTAATAAAACCAACTTAAATCAAGACATAAACAATAAAGTTGTAACATGTAACATTTAACATTTAACAGCAATCAGTTCATGTCAAAACATCCAAAACTAAACCAACACCAACATTAAATATTAAAAGCAATAAAATCTTGCCAAAGCATACCCCACTAACATTTGGTGCAATCGGTTTCATGTATTTTTTTTATTGGTCGCTTGTAATTTTTTTATTTGTGAGAAAATGCTGATGATGATTAGATTGGTTTTAAATTTTTTTCTGCGGCTGCAATTAGTTTCAATTGTTTTGTTTTTATTAGCTTGGATTTTATTTTTTTGGGGTAATTGGTATAACTTATTTTTTTTATTGGTGATTAAATTGGGCTTTGTGTTTTTGTTTGTTGGGAGAATATTTATACTTTTGTTTGTGTGGAAGTGGTAATTCTTTGTTTACTAAAGTCCTACCAATCGTCACATCTTACAGTCGATCATAATATTAAAAAAAGTTAATTACATTTTTATCCTTAAAGTTATATGTATTTGTCAGTTTGATTATTAAATTATTAATTTTTATTTATATTTAAGATTTTCTGTGGTTGTATTCATATAAAAAAATAAAATATTTTTTGATTTGGGTACTGATTGTGGTCTTGTTAAACATGCAAATCTTGAGTAAATAAACAATTATTTTTTTTTATTTTATATATTTTTGTTTGTGTGGAAATGGTGATGACGTTTACACTGGGTTTGAATTTTTGTCTGCGACTGCAATTATTATTTTTTATTTTTTACTTTTTGTTTGCATGGAAGAATTAGTAATTAGCTTGGATTTTATTATATAGATTTTTTGAATGTT
>CM042188.1:24864620-24882567 GCA_023539305.1 Ilex asprella | reverse complement strand
GACAGCACTCTACCACCTCCAAGTCGTGCTTAGTAGGCTTTCATGCCTAAACACCTCTCGCCGAGACCCACCCTAAATGTCTATGTTTTTAACACTCCCACTTCTAATCATTCCACCCCCGTGTAATTCTATTTTAGTTTTTTATTTCAATTTTAGTCCAAATTCAAATTTTGAATTCAAACGATTTAAATTTCTTATTTCAAGTGTTTTTTTTTATTTATGATTTCTATTCGGTTTATCATTCAATTTGTGATTTTGTATTTCTATTTAAGTTTGGATGCTAATTGGATTTTCAAGCGGTGGATTAAGTGACGGTATTGTTGGTGTTGGTTCTCTTGAGCTTGGGTTGAATGTGTTGAAATGCGAATCCTAAGATTCATTGACAGTGCATATAATTCGAATATAAAATTTATTTATCAATTGTAGAAGGCGGAATAAATGTTTACCTTTAACCATCACATCACGAAAGAAGATCGATGCAAATCAAATAACCGGTTTAATGGACGTCACGAACTTCTACCGTATGTCTTTCAACACCAAAAACTTGAATGTAGTGTAAGCTGTAATTCTCCTAATATTCTCTCTTGCTTTCTCTCTCTCTCTCTTTCAGACTCTTCTAAAGATGAATATAAAGTATGGCTGAGAGAAACCATATAAAGACATTTATAAGTTATAGTAGAGACCCTAAAGAGAAATAAGGATCAGTCTGCCAATGTATCTAAGAATCCTATGTCCAACCTATAATAAACATTATATGGTTCATTAATAATAAGTTAGTCTGCTATAAACTTATTATTAATTTTGCGGATTTTATCTCAAATTATATTTCGAATTCCTTGTTATTATATACTTAATAATCTTTTCATATTTAAAATTACATATGTCAATCAATTAATTAAATTATTGATAATTATATTTAATTGAATTCTTTGTATAATTGAGATCTTACCATTCAACTTATTTGTCATGTCAGATACTTAAATCCACCTGCAAGGTTTGACATGAACAAAACTTATGAGCTTCATCAAGAGGACATTATCAACTCATTTAAATCCTAAGACGTTATTTTTTTTAATAATTAATTTTCACTAAACAAACAATATCATATTCTAATTCATCGAGTTTGTTGAATCAAATATAACTCTCATTTTTAATGAATTAAAGTAACAATTATTATATGCACGTGATTCTTATATTCAATTATTACTTCATTTTTATTTTTCATAAAAATAAAAATACTTCAGTCATTTCATTAAAAAAAAAAAATTTGATTTCAATTTCTATAGAAACAAGAACGTTTTTGATTTTTTTGGTAGGAAAATAAATAAATTTGATCATACTCGATCTGTACTTATTTTCTCTCCTTCTCTCTCTTCACCGGGAGCGTGGCAAAGATATGGGCACCTCTTGTTTGTGTCAACTAGGCTTAAGTCTAGTGAAGACATTGAAAATCAAAAGTCCCACCATCATTTATAGTGTAGGGAAGGGCCAAGAAAGCAAGAAATAAATACAAATGTTTTATAGGGAAACTAAAGTAAAATGTTATGGTACTTGAGTGAAACTTTTTTGTATAATTAATGGTACTTCAAAGATTATTGAATTTGTAGGTGACGATTTTTGGTTTTATGTGATGTTCAAATTCATAATAGACTTACTAAATTTATTAGCCTACAAAATATGACAACATTATTTCTTATATCTATCCATTTATAAAGGAATTAAACTAGGGGAGATAGGCTGTGAAAATTTTTATTCTTCTTTTCTTTAATTTTTATTAATTAAATCCAAAATAATACCTACACCAATCAATACTCTACACTTGGCCCATGTAACCCCATTTACCCCCTCACTAACTAATTGCCATTTTTTATTTTTTTTTCTTGAAATAGAAATTTGTGTCCCTCTAAATTTGCATTGTTTTTTAAATTAACAATTGATGTTATTAAATGCATCTTACATTTATTTTTTGCCTAAAAATTTTAGACTCAAATAAAAGGATTGATTTTTTTTTATTGTAATGGCAAGCCTAATAGTTATAGACAAGATTTGTAAGTTCAATACATGATTAATGTAAAGTTTGCATATTTGGGTGATTAATAGTAGAGACGCTAACCTCATCAAATAAATGAATCGTCACAAATCCAAGTAAACATGTAAAAACAAACCTAATTAAATCCAACAAAAACTCGAATATACACTATTGTATTCCACTTAATGTCCAACCCATTGACAACTCAAACTAATTAAGTTACCCATTGACGACGTCGACCCACAAACCACCAGATTGTCAACCTTTCGGGTCGGGCCGTAGTTCTTCCATTAAGGTTGTCAAAATTCGATATGACATAATTAATTGACACGAATCGACACAAATTAAGCTAATTTGGGCGAGACCTTAATGAGTTTGGGTGATAAACGGGTTAACACGCCAAACACGTTTAATAAACGGGTCGTGTTCGGGTAAGATTTGTCAAACCGTTTATCACACGTTTATCGATTTAAATAAAATTGATATAATAATAAATTAATAATTATTTTAAAAAAATTAGCAAGAAAAAGAAGTAAAGAAATCAATAAAAAAATTAAAGAAAAATAGTAGTTCAAAGACAAAAAAGGAGAGATGAGGAGCACTTCAAAGGCAAAGACAAATCAATGCCTTTTATTTTTGTCCCACATTAGAAAATGAGAGGAGAGGGAGAATGTTGAGTTGCCTATATAAAAAGACAATGACCTCTTACTTTTTTCTTCTAAGCCTTCAAGTATGATTTTTTTATTAGATTTGACTAAATTTTTTTTTTTTGAGATAAGTACAATTAAAAGTTAAAAAAAAAGTTGAGTGTTAAAATTTATTCATATATTTATTTTAAAATTAAATGGGTTAAACGAGTCGTGTCGTGTTACCCGTTTATTAATAGGTCGTGTTCGTGTTGAGATTTTTCACCCATTTATTAAACATGTCATATACGAGTTTACATAGTTTTTACCTGTCACCCGTTTGATCCGATACGTAACTATTTAATCCGATACGTTTGACACTCCTATCTTCCACCATCAGCCAACACTTGTGTGGCCCATGACTATTTTGTATTAAAATTATGGGGGCAAATGATAAAAATGGCTCATTTTTTTTTAAGGGGGGGGGGGGGGGGTTCTACTTTTCCGGAAAAAAAAGAACTTTATTTCTGATTCCTCACTTCAAAAGTTTTTCTTTACTACTTTTTTGTTAAATCTTCAGAAACAAATATCATCATCATCATTTAAGTCCTTTTTGTAACGCACGCTTGCTCTCACTTGCCTTTTACGCATTTCTCGAGTCCTACAACTACCTTTTCACCCTCCCCCTCTCTCACTTTTTTTTTCCAATCCACTTCCTACTAGCTTTACCTCAGCTTTTGGTAGAAAATTTTTTTATGTTTCTATTTCGAAATGTAAACAAAATATAAATTATTATATATTACTTTGTCAATGGGTGAGATTTTGTTTCGACTCTGACCCGAACTCAAGATTTATTAGATAATGTAGATTGAAATTTTGGACTATTTATTTCAACCCAAATTTAAAATTACCATATGATTCGAAATTGATAAACTAGGTTCGATTTAATTATGACTCGATTCAAGTAATGTAACTCCTTATATTTTTTTTACTCAAAATAAAATATTTCATTAATCCATAGAAAGATAATTACAATCACTAAGTAAGACATCCATGATCTATTGGGGGCAGTTTAGTAAGGGGCATGAGGGACTTAGCAAGATGGTTTTAGAAAAAGTAGTTCAAAAAACTCCCAAATCTCATAATTGAATTGAAAATTCAATCATGACTTTTCAAATTCGACCCGTAGTTGGCCTAAATATTAAATTTTTTACCATGAATTTCGTCAAACGTAAGCGGTGAGTTTGGTAAGATGGTTAAAGGGTTAAAGATGCAAAATATATTTGTACCCCTTAATATGAGTATGAATTAGATTGATTAAGGGTAAAATAGTCATTTATAAGACAAATAATTGTTAATAATTATGATATATTTGTGAGTCCTACATGTGTATGTGTTACATACCAAATATGAGTATGAACCGAATTTAATTTAGAATGTCATATTCGTAAAGAATAGTTTAAGTTTGAAAGAATTTGAAGAAGTCAATTCAAACTCACCATAGAAATTCAGTCAAAGAAGCTCTAGAGGTAAACAACAAACCCAAACGAGAAGAAATTTTTGGGCCAAAAAAGATGTCGCTTCGCTATCCAATGAGCAGCTCTAAGCTGATACCAAACTGTAGGTGTAATTGTTCTTCATGTGAACAAATGTCATCTACGAAGGTTGCAATCTGCCAAGGCGGGTCTCCTCAGAGAAAATATATAATGAAATTGAATAATTATTTGACAAAATTGAGTTGAAATTCAGATCTATTTGTCAAATTTGGTTTTTATGATTGAATTTTTAACTTCTGGCCAATTCCTTTATGGACTACAATAAATTTATTCAATATTTTGATTGAATTCGGGTTTAACTTTTAAAATTTGGTTTAAACTCAAATTGACTAAAATCTAATTCAAATATCAAATTCGAATCTAAAAAATATAATATAATATATTGTTTTTTAATTTAGAGAATGATTCAAAAATAATATTTTATATCTGACTAACAAGATTTAAAGTATATTTTAAATTCGATGGATTGACACAGAATACCAATTACCCTCTCCTCAAACCAACAGAAAAATTCAAAACAAAAACACAACAGGGTAAAAGAGAACATAATTTTTTTTTTCCTTTGAGACGATTTAAGAGAACTTAAGGTGTGAAATGTAGTCTTTTTTTTTTTTCCATGAATATCCTAATTTCGGAGTGAATGACCGACCTACTTTCAATTAGACAAGAGAAAAAATTAATCGATGTTTACATAAATCGACTCAAATACTTTTGACCGTTGAACTAAAAAAAAAAAACCTTAGTACCTTTCTTTTACCGACGACCAGGACAAAAGTAGAAAATGGTGAAAAGAAGAGAGATTGTGACTGACTGACTATAAAGTTTTTGAACTTTCATCACCTTTAGCATCTACCCGTTGTGGGAGAGCACTTCAGTATCAGTATCAGTATATCACACCAAAATTTACTGTGGACCGTAATTTTGTTATTAGTTTATTTTAAGTGTTGATGTAGAGAATAATAAAGTAAAAAAACTGATAAAATATAAAAATTTTAGGCATATTATATTCTGATTAATAAAACAAAAAATATAATATCCAAAAATTAGTTTGTGAAATTGTAGTTAGATCCTCTAATTGTTTTCACTTTATGAGAACTTCTCGTGACTTTAACTTTGGAAAGTTTCAAAGGACTAAAATGATCTCGTGATTAGTTCTAAATATGGTACACAAGAATATTTTTTAGCCTTAAACTTTCTTTTTTGCTGACAATCCTCATCAATAATTGTCTTATTTTATTATTTTATTTTTTTACAATCAGTGATCACAGATAAATCAAAACAAAATATTTATAACTAGAATTTATTCTTTACTTAGATATCAAAAGTATTTTTCGTGCCATAGTCTTTACCGGTGATTAGAGGTGTCAATTGCGTCTTGGACTTTGGATCATGCTTCAAAAAATGGGTCTTCCAATGAGCAAGCCGGATTTGTTTCAGCACTTCATATTCTGAAATTATTTTATTATTTAAATAAATTACAAGTCTCATGTGACTCAATTGAGGCTTTGATGACATCTCTTAGCCAATTAGTCACCATCGAATCAGGGGTGATTCAAGAAAACTTGAGGCCTAAAGTGACATTTATAAATGAGGTTTTTTTTTTCAAATGTTTGTGTCAGTATTTCTCTCATTCTTTCTGATTTTATTAATTTTAAAATTTGCGTTATTGATATATATTTTTTTTTTGTATATTTTACATCAAGGACAGTTGTTTTATATGTTTAACTCTCATCGTGAATATTTTTTTATTATTTTGTTATATTATTTTATTATTTCTTATTATTTGGGATCTATTAATAGTTTATTTGCAGGACTTTAACCTATTTTTCTATGTTGTTTTATTTAGTAGTAGAAATAAAGAGATCATTATGAGATTTAATTATTTTAAAATTTTCTCATTTTTTAGAAAGATTTGTAGTTGCCATATTTGTTGAGAATCAAGACACTATCCAGAATATAGATTCTGATCACAAGGAGGAAATCAATCATGAGAAGAGTTGCTGTGAGATATTTTCGCATAAGAGTTCTGCTGGGACTTTACCTACTGATAGGAGTTCTGCTGGGACATTACCTACTGGGAATTTGATCAAGTGATAGCAGTCCACCATTAACAGAGGACTATACAAATCGGTGACTGTTAGTGATTAGAACAAAATATTGTAGATAATTTCATTATCATGTTATCATTTATTTTGATGTAATCTAGTCCTTAATTCTTGTACGTTCATAGCTGGTATAAATAACAGAAAGTCTGTACCTCTCTTGATTGATTTTGGTTGAGGTCATATTACTTGTTTTTTTTTTTCACTTCTCTATATGGTATCAGAGCCAGCTAGTACCTCAACTAAAATAGCTACTTCTCTTACTCTCGAAAATCTCTCTTTACTCTCTTCTATGGTGAATGTTAAACTCACCTCTAAGAATTATTTGATATGGAGGAGTCAAATTCTTGATATTACTATTGGGGCTAATCTCTTAGATCACTTAAATAGTGACGCTCAGCATCCAAAACCAATGATAACTACAGAGGGAAAGGATAAACCTAATCTTGCCTACACAGCCTGGAGAAAGACCGATCAGCTGTTGAAGAGCCTCATCTCTGGTATAGTTTCTGAAAGTATACTAAGTCATATAATAGGTCTGGAATCATCACTTGAGGTATGGTGTTATTTAGAACAAAGTTTTGCTTCCACATCTGAGGAAAGAGAATTCAATCTTAAATGTGATCTATAGCTAATTCGCAAAGAAAATTCTAAATCTGTGGCAGATTTTTTGGCCAAATTCAAGCAAATTTGTGATGAACTTAGTGCTATAAAGAAGACCATGACTGATCCTGATAAGGTCATGTGGGCAATGAATGGTCTAGGACCAAAATTTGATCCACTAATCAATGCAATCATGGCAAAACCTCCATTCCCAACATTCTCACTGTTTGTTCAGTCTTTAATAGGGTACGAAGCAAGGAATAAACTATACCCTAACAATGAAAAAGTTCATGATTTTCAAGCTTTGTATGCTCAGAAGAATAACTATGGACGAGGAGTGAACAACAACTTCAACAAATCCAAAGGAAAGAATGTCACATTCAATTCAAGAGGACGTGGCTTCATGCAAACTCCTAATGTCAGGGATCAGCAAGTGAAAGGCATACAGTAAGACAACACTAAAGGCAACAAAAATTCATTCTCTTCACAATCATCAGAATGTAGTATCTGTGGAAAAACTAATCATTCCACAATAAATTATTATCGCATTCCTTGTCAGATTTGTAATAAATAGGGACACAATGCTATGAATTGCTACAATCGATATAATCATGCTTTTCAGTCTGAAGAAATCCCTCAAGCTCTTGTTGCATTACAAATCACTAATCCCAGAGATCCAGAGTGGGTACCTGATACTGGAGCAACCTCTCACATGACTGGTAACCCAGGTATTTTGAAGAACCTTCAACCATATTATGGTCTTGATACAGTGAAAGTAGGAAATGGTGATAATCTTTCTATAACACATATTGGTAGTGCATCAATCCCTACTGAGCATGGAAAGTTAGATATTAATGGTGTTTTATTGGTTCCTAATCTCACAAAAAATTTGCTATCTGTTGGGCAATTAACTGATGATGCTCCTTGTATTTTTGATTTTTCTTCAAATAGATTTGTTATCAAGAACAAACTGACGGGGAAGGTATTGGCGATCAGAACTAGAGATGGAGGACTATATTCTTTGGGAATACATCAGCAAGGTTTATTCTTAATAAGACAAAAGAAGACATCCGAAGACATTTGACATCAGCGGCTTGGTCATCCAAATAAGAAGATTTTGTCTCATCTTAGTAGAACAAATTTAGTTGATGCTACAACATGGAACGATCAATTTGATTTATGTGAAAGCTGTCAACTTGGAAAAAGTTGTAAATTACCTTTTATAAATAAGAGTATAAGATCCTTATTTCCATTTGACAAAGTTCATTGTGATTTGTGGGGACCAGCCCCTGTTAACTCCATGCAGAATTTTAAATACTATGCCCTGTTCGTAGATGACTATACTAGATTTACATGGCTTTATCCTCTCAAGTATAAATCTGATTTCTTCACTTGTTTCAAGCAATTTCATACGATGGTGCAAAATCAATTTGAAAGGAACATCAAAATCTTTCAATGCGATGGTGGTGGTGAGTTTCGCGAAAACATTCTTCTCCTCTATTTATCTACACATGGTATTATTCGGCAGATTTCTTGTCCATCCACCCAATAGCAAAATGGTGTCGTGGAAAGAAAACACCGACATATTCGAGAGTTTGGTATGACAATGTTGCTTCATTCTGGATTAAGCAAACGATTATGGGTCGATGCTTTCTCAACGGTTACCTTTCTTATTAATCGACTGCTGTCTACAATACTTAATATGGTCTCACCCTACAATCTCTTATTTCATAAAAGTCCTAATTATTCATCATTGCGAGCTTTTGGATGGAGATATTATCCTTATCTCAAGGATTATAGTAAAAATAAATTTTCAGAGAAAACCTTGCCATGTGTATTTATTGGTTACAGCCCTCTTCATAAGGGTTATCGATGCTTGCATCCTCAAACTGGACGGACTTATATCTCTCGACATGCTGTGTTTAATGAAGTATGTTTTTCATCTTCACCTTCCACCATTACTGATACCTCTTCTAGTTCCACTCATTAACCGCTAAATATCAGTACATATCATGAATGGTGTTATCCGAAAGTTGATACTAGATCTACTAGTCCTAATTCTGGTACGATCAAGGGAAGTACTAATTGTCCAAGGCCACTATATTCAGGGGGAGTGTCTTCTACAAGCACACCCTCAGTCAGTGCTCCTTCTTTAGCTTCACATTTCCAGCCAATCACGGACAGTGTTGTTCAACAGAGCACAGAGAACACAAATGCTATCTCTCCCAATCTTCATCTCTCAACATTATTGAACCTGTCATACAAAAGACCAGCCATTACCAAGAGAATTAACACCTGCAACGACGGAATAAAAGGAATATTCTGATCAGTCTGCTCTTACTGACGAGTTGGAATCAACAGATCAAGGAAACCAGTCTACTTCTTCTCATGATTTCCAATTTGGAAACTTATCTATGGATCTCAGGGCACCCCCTCCTTCAAATTCATCATCCAAATATCAACTCAATACCCATTCAATGCAGACTCGAGGCAAAACTCGTGTTGAACTTATCCATGTTGCATCCTCTTCTCCTTCAGTTACTATACTCTGTGAACCTAAGTTAGTAAAAGCTGCCATGTCTCATTCCGGATGGCTTGGTGCAATGCGTGAAGAATTGAAAGCACTTCATCAGAATAATACTTGGACTTTAGTTCCAAGACATGAATCTCAACATGTAATTGGGTGTAAGTGGGTTTTCAAAACCAAGCTTCATGCCAATGGTTCTCTTGATCGATTGAAGGCACGTCTTGTTGCAAAAGAATTTCATCAACTTGCAGACATGGATTTTGGTGACACTTACAACCCCTTTATTCGACCCCAAACAATTAGAATTGTTTTCACTTTAGCACTTTCCCGAAATTGGAAGATTCAACAGGTGGATGTCAAAAATGCATTCCTTCATGGCACCTTAAAGGACCCTGTATACATGGATCAACCCCCAGGATTCATGATTCAAAATTTCCAAATTATATCTGCAAGCTTTCCCGTGCAATCTATGGGCTGAAACAAGCTCCTCGTGCTTGATTTGACAAATTCAGTCAGTTTCTTATCTCTTCTGGATTTGTTTGTTCTCAACCCGATCCTTCTTTGTTTTATCTCCACAATTCTACAGGCACTCTCATTTTACTTTTATATGTGGATGATATAATTCTAACAGGTAATAATCACCAGTTGTTACCCATATTCCTTCAAACAGTCAGTGACCACTTTGTTATAAAAGATTTGGGAGACCTGCGTTACTTCCTTGGCATTGAAGTTACACCTACTCTTCACGGTATCCTTCTTTCGCAGCATAAGTATGCTGATGATATCTTATCACGCGCCAAAATGGATACTTGCAAGCCAATGGCAACTCCATTAGCCACAAAGACTGATTGCCTTGCAACTACTGACCCTCTCACTAGTCCCCTTCTTTTTCGTAGCCTTGTGGGAGCACTTCAATATTTAACCTTAACTCGTCCTGATCTCACTTATTCTATAAATTTAGTCAGTCAATATATGCATAATCCCACCCTTTCTCATATGTCTTTAGTCAAACGTATTCTTCGTTATGTTCAAGCAACTTCTCATTATGGTCTTCATTTGTTGAGGAAAAATGCTCTTGAGTTGTATGCCTTTTCGGATGCCGATTAGGCAGGTTGTCCTCTGACTCGTCGCTCTACCACAGGTTATGCAATATTTCTTGGTTCAAATCTTATTTAATGGGGTGCTAAGAAACAACCTACAGTAGCTCGATCAAGTACTGAGGCTGAATATCGAGCACTCGTGGTTACAATTTCTGAAATTACTTGGGTCACATTTATTCTTCGTGCATTAGGTTTACAACTCCCTTGGCCTGCTAATTTGTTTTGTGATAATCTAAGCGTCTTACATCTTTCCATTAATCCTATTTTTATGCACGAACAAAACATATTGACCTGAATTATCATTTTATTCGGGAAAAGGTTGCTCAAGGAACCATCATTACGCAATTTGTCCGCTCCGCTGATCAGCTAAGTGACATATTCACCAAGCCACTGTCTAGAGAGTTTTTTTGGACTCTTCGCTGCAAGGTGGGTGTGATACCCGTCTCCCACCTCAACTTGAGGGGGTGTGTTGAGAATCAAGACACTATCCAGAATATAGATTCTGATCACAAGGAGGAAATCAATCAAGAGAAGAGTTGCTGTGAGATATTTTCGCACAAGAGTTATTCTGGGACTTTACCTACTGATAGGAGTTTTGCTGGGACATTACCTACTGGAATTTGGTATCAAGTGATAGCAGTCCACCATTAACAGAAGACTATACAAATTGGTGACTGTTAGTGATTAGAACAAAGTATTGTAGATAATTTCATTATCATGTTATCATTTATTTTGATGTAATTTAGTCCTTAATTCTTGTATGTTCATAGCTGGTATAAATAACATAAAGTCTGCACCTCTCCTGATTGATTTTGGTTGAGGTCATATTACTTGTTTTTTTCACTTCTCTATAATATTTATAATACATAATCAACAAATTAGTTTTAAATAGCCTTATGGTATTTATAATTACATAATATAACATGAGCTTAAAATTACAAAAAATATAAAAACAATATAGCAACATTAAAATTTGATATTTTAGTTCTTTCTTGATCAAAGTCTGTAAAATTAAGTGGGTTATATTATGTGGGTTTGATTTGGTATATAATTTAAGATAAAAATTTGCATGTGTGTGAGAGAGATGAGAGTTTTGCTTTTACTATTTTTGTTTTACTATATTGAATTTTGACCGTTGCAACAAAATATGTAGGCTATATTTTTGGGCCTAATTATTGAATTTGAAATTTAGTTGTTAAGTGTACACTTTATTGAGACTTTTTGTGAAATTTATATTGTCGTATATTTAGAAACTTAGACTTGATTAAAGTGTATATTTGTAACACCCCAAAATACACCCTGAACGGTATTACATTCAATAACCATTCATACCATGAGAGCACTAAGATAAACCATCAATAAAGAAGACTTCATAATAATAATTCATACAGTTACATCAATATCCCAAAAGAATATGCCATCTTTGGCTTTTACATTCGCAATAAAAATTTACAATTATAGCGTAGCAGAAATTACAAAAGAAATCTAGACTATACAGTGTTTCAACATAATATTCTAGTCTAGAACAAAAAGTAAACGACATCTCTAGATGTCCCACTCGGGATCCAAGTACCCCTCTAGGGAAGCCTCTCCAAGGCACGGCTTGTTAGCACCGAGCTCATCCTCTAGCCCAACATCTGAAAAAGGTTCAACTGTAGGGGGTGAGCACGAAGCTCTGTAGAAAAATCCTCCCAAGCCCATACAAGGTTTATAAAAGCATATAAAACGGTTGGTCTCATTTCACAAATAACATACATAAAGTTTGAAGTAAAACAAGGACATTTATCAACGGATCTCAAGTTCAAATAACCATATTAATAGAAATATACCATAACAACCAATTCCCATAAACATCCATTTTCTAAAATATCAACCATTTTCCAACACATGATACAATACTGTTCTCTTAGGAATGAGCATCCTTACAAGGAACTTCTCACCCTCAAGGTTTGGGTTATTCAAGCATCCTTACAAGGAACCTCTTAATAGTGGATGAGCATCCTTACATGGAACCTCTCACCAATCGTTACATTGTTTCCCAAGCATCCTTACCAGGAAACTCTTGGGAAGGGGTGAGCATCCTCACAAGGGACCTCTCACTATAACGGACTTATTTCTCAAGCATCCTTACCGGGAACCTCTTGAGAAGGTGTGAGCATCCTTACATGGAACCTCTCACTCATGTGCATCACAAACAACCCATCCAAGTATAAAATTTCACATTTATCTCAATTTACTAGCATCTATTCAAAATCCCCAAAATATATCATTTAAAAATTTCACAATCAACTTAAGAAAAATACATGAGATCACAATAACATCATTTTTCTAACCAACACAAAACACTAAGGTTTCGAAATTCATAATAAAGGAAGCATTCAAGAAGGAAATACATCGCTCTCCAAGAATTAGGGTTTTTAAAACTAGAAAAAGATATCATGGGTATTAAACCCTAACTTTGTTCAAAACATGTAATATTTGCAAAAATTCTAGGAGATGATGATTCCATAGCCTATATCCATACCATTGATAGTCAAAACATATATACACACATATATATATATATATCCTAGCTTCAATGTAAGTGAATGAGAGAAAACCCCTACCTTGTTTTCTTAGAAGCTAGGTTTTTGATCTTGGATAACCCCTTTAGACTCTTATTTTTCTCTTCCTTTCTTCCTTTCTTCCTCTCTTCTCTTCCTTTCTTTCTCTCTTAGCGTTTCTAATGTTGGAGTGGCTGAAATATAGCAAAAATAGATGACCTTGGATATTTATAAGGCTAAAATGGGGCCAAGATCGCGATATTTAAGTTTCAGAATTCTTTCGGCTGTACCGGTAGACTATACCGGTACAATACTCTACCGGTAAGCTGTACCGGTACAATACTCTACCGGTAGCTCGAACTCTCTTGACCAAAGTGTATTGGTAGACTGTACCGGTACAATACTCTACCGGTAGACTGTACCGGTAGGGTTTTGTCCAGTTTTGCCTTTTTCCTCCATTTTTCATTTCCAATCCATCCTAAACCCTTCCAAAATCAACCCAAACTTTCACAACATACATTTGTACCCCAAACATAGTTGTTAGAAGGTCTTTTACCATTCATGTCACCCATTCACTAGCTAAACTAGCTTTAACTATGATTTACACTGACATTCTAAATCTCCACTTTTCCAACCTATCAAATTACAACACACATCATTACACTTATCTACACTTTTATCACAAGTAGTTTCTATATATTTATATACATATGTAAAAAAAAATGTGAGGTGTTACAATCCACCCCCCTTGAAGAAAGTTTTGTTCTCGAAACTTACCTCAAGTAGCGAACACATATGGATACTTTTCCCGCATTTCTTGTTCCGGTTCCCATGTAGCTTCCTCCACTCCATGGTGTCGCCACAACACCTTCACTAGTCGAATGACTTTGTTGCGGAGAACCTTCTCTTTGGCGTCGAGAATCCTCACCGGTTGTTCTTCATACGTCGCTCCATCTTGAACCTCGATATCTTCCAAGTCCACGACCGGCGTTGTATCTGATCGATATTTCCGTAACATTGAAACGTGGAACACGTCGTGTACCCCAGACAACTGAGCTGGTAACCGCAACTGATACGCAGCCTTGCCCACCACTTTGATCACTTCAAATGGCTCGGCATATCTGGGCGCTAACTTTCCCTTCTTGCCAAATCGAAACACGCCCTTCTTGGGTGACACCTTGAGAAATACGTAGTCTCCCACCTTGAATTCTAAGGGTCTTCATCTGTGGTCCACATAGCTCTTTTGTTTACTTTGCGCCGTCCGTAGCCTTTCCCGAATGAGTTGAATCTTCTCCGTAGTTTCTCGAACAATGTCCGGTCCAAACAAACTACTCTCGCCGGTTTCTAACCAACATGTCGGTGATCGGCATGGTCTTCCATACAGGGCTTTATAAGGCGCCATGCCAATGCTTGTCTGATAGCTATTGTTGTATGCAAATTTCACCAACGGCAAATGATCGCTCCAACTCCCTTTGAAGTCCAATGCACAAGCACGTAGCATATCCTCCACAATCTGTATCACCCTCTCAGAATGGCCATCCGTTTGGGGATGAAAAGCCGTACTGAAGTGTAATTCTGTGCCCATCGCTTGTTGTAGACTCTGCCAAAATTGCGCTACAAACCGAGAATCACGATCCGACACAATAGAGAGTGGAACTCTATGTAACCTCACTATCTCACGGATATACAACTAGCTCAAAGTCTCGAATGTATCCGTGGTCTTCATACCTAAAAAGTGAGCGAACTTGGTGATTCTATCCATAATGACCCATACTGCATTATGCCCGCGCGATGTCCGTGGTAAACCCGACACGAAGTCCATGGTGATGTGATCCCACTTCCACTTAGGGATAGGTAAAGACTGTAGGACACCTCCGGGCTTTTGATGCTCAATCTTCACCTGCTGGCACACCGCACATTTTTTCACATACTTGGTCACATCTTGCTTCATCCCCCTCCACCAGTATTGACGCTTCATATCCCTATACATCTTTGTGCTACCGGGGTGGATAGCAAACTTAGAGCGATGACAGCCTCTCAGTATCTCCTCCTTTAGGGATGAATCATCGGGAACACATAGTGTCTCACCATATCTCAATTCTCCATTCTTCAACGTCCATCCTTCCATCGCTTCTCCAATCTCCAATCTGACTCGAATCGACTCGAGTTCCGGATCCAAGCTTTGTAACTCCACCACTCGACGTTGAAGAGTAGGTTGAGCTACAAGGTTGAAAAAGCATGGGCGAGATCCATCAGCTCTAACCCATAGATCATAATCTCCAAGGGCATTCCTCATCTTTCATTTACCTATAAAGGCGTTGAGTTCACCCCGAGACTTCCTACTAAGAGCATCGGCGACCACATTCGCCTTCCCCGGATGGTAGTTGAGCGTGAAATCATAATCTTCCAAGTACTCAATCCACCTTCTCTGCCGGAGATTCAAATCTTTCTGTGTGAACACATACTTGAGGCTTTTATGATCCGAGAACACTTAAAATTTCTCTCCATACAAGTAACACCTCCACAACTGAAGCGCAAAAACCACAGCGGCTAGCTCCAAGTCGTGAGTGGGATAGTTCTGCTCATGAATCTTGAGTTGCCTCGAGCCATAAGCAACTACCTTCCCTCCTTGCATTAGAACACATCTCAAGCCTCGTAGTGAAGCATCGGTGTATACATCGTAGCCTTCCCCACTGCTCGGAATAATAAGGATAGGTGCCGTCGTCAACTTTTCCTTCAAGGTGCGAAAAGCTAGTTCACTTGCTTGAGTCCACAAAAATATCTTCCCCTTCTTTGTAAGGCGAGTCATCGGCATCGCAAGCTTGGAGAACCCTTCCACAAACCTACGATAATAGCCGGCTAACCCCAAGAAACTTCGTACTTCCGTTATGTTCTTCGGTGGTTCCCATTTCGTCACGGCCTCAATCTTTGCGGGATCAACCGCTACTCCTTGCTCGGACACAACATGACCAAGGAACTTCACTTCCTTCATCCAAAACTCACACTTGCTCATCTTCACATATAACTTATGTTCTCTCAATGTTTGTAGCACCATAGAGAGATGATGAGCATGTTCTGCCTGAGTCTGAGTAAATCAAGATGTCATCGATAAATACAATGACAAATTGATCGAGGTAAGGCCGGAAGACTCTGTGCATCAAATCCATGAAGGCTGCGGGGGCATTAGTCAATCCGAACGACATCACCGTATACTCGAAGTGACCATACCGAATACGAAAAGCAGTCTTAAGAATATCTTCCTCCTTAATCCGCAACTGATGATATCCCGTGCGAAGATCAATCTTGGAGTAGTACTTCGAACCCCTCAACTGATCAAACAAATCATCAATTCGTGGCAACGGATACTTATTCTTCACGGTCACCCGATTCAACCTCCTATAATCCGTGCATAACCGTAGAGTCTCATTCGTTATCTTCACAAAGAGGACCGGGGCTCCCCAAGGTGAAGTACTCAAACGTATAAACCCAATGGCCAACAAATGATCCAACTATTTCGTTAGCTCCTTTAACTCTAAATGTGCCATTCGGTAGGGAGCAATGGATATGGGTTCGGTTCCTAGATAGAGATCAATCTTGAACTCAATTTTCCTATGTGGTGGTAACCCGGGTAATTCCTCTGGGAAGACATCCGAAAAATTCGATACTATCAACACCACGTCCGCATGAGGTTTATCCCGATCATCTCCCATCAAACTAGCTAAGAAACTCAATTGACTTCCTGCCTTGTATTTCAGAAATCTACTACCCGTAGTAGGAAATGGATGGGAGGAACTTCGGTCATTGATAAAATTGAAGACTACCCCTCCTGGTAACTGAAATGAAATCTGCTTGCGGAAATAATCCATTACCGCTTGGAAAGCGGACAACAAGTCCATCCCGAATATGACGTCATGCCCCTTCATATCTAGAGCAACCAAATCCACAATCAATTCGTGCTCACCAATGCGAAGTACACAACCCTTGTAAACCCGGCTGGTACCCAGCTGCTCTCCCGTAGGTAAGTTAATATTCAATGTATTTTCTAGCTTCTCGGAACCCAATCCCATGTTACTAGCATATGCAGTGCGTAAGAATGAATGGGTAGCTCCGAGGTCAAATAAGATTCGGGCTCAAGAATTATAAATAAGAACGGTACCTTCCACAACGGCATTGGCAATGTCCTCCTCCGGCTGAGTCAAAGCAAATACTCACCCTTGATTGGCGCCGCTGGGGGCTTGAGCTTGTATCGGTCGCTGCGGTGCAGGCCTCTGTGGTGGTGGTTGGGCTGCTGGTACCTGTCTGGCTGTCTGGATAGGCCCCTGAGGTGGAACAACCGAGCAATGCATCCGAATATATCCCACACCTCCGTATGCAAAGCAAGATCGTGGGGGAATATCGGCTCCAGTCTGAGTGTCTCCCCCTCCTCGGGCTGTTAAAAGTCGCTGTCCACCTGTCTGGTCTGGGCAATGGTATGGTGTCGGTCTCTGTGCCCCACTAGTGCTAGCACCCATCCGAATCGGACCTCCCCTTATAAGACTCTGTCGCCGCTGAGTATCCTCCATGTTTCTCTCCACAAGTGCGGCTTTGTCAACAATATCCCCATAATCCCGAATCTTAAGAGCCACCAACTTCTCTCAAATGAACGACCTTAACCCCTGCTCAAAGCGCTTGGCCTTTTAGGCCTCAGTGGATATAAACTCCGTAGCATACCGGGATAGCTCCTCAAACCTTCTCTCGTACTCGGCCACAGTCAGGCTACCTTGTCGTAAGGCCCGAAAATCGGTCTTCATTCTGTCTCTGACTGATTCTGGAAAATACTTGTCTTGGAAGACGTGATCAAACTCCTCCCAAGTGAGAGCAT
>CM042188.1:24837786-24853996 GCA_023539305.1 Ilex asprella | reverse complement strand
ACCACAAAAGACTCTTTGCGATTGGGGAGCGCTTTTGTGCACACACATCCCATATTTACACATTCCCATTTCCCTTGCCTCATTGCCCTTTCTTTTGACACTATCCCTAGGGGAAGAAATCTTTCTCCCCCGGCCATACATTGCATCATTTGAGGGATAGTATTTAGGGGTTAGTGGAGGTGAGGTATTCCAATCAATAATTTTTTGCGCCGTTGCCGGGGAAGGTTAAGTGTCGAGTCGAGGGTGATTTTGAAACGACATAAGGTAAGTCTCGTGATTTTCATCACGGGCCAAGGTATGTCGTCTCATTTGTAAATATTCTGTTTTAGTTTATTTTGTGTTATGTCTTATAATTTTTATGAAAATGTATATAATGCCCCATATTATGAAAATGTGTGTGAGATTTGTGATGACTATGGGCTCACCTCTTGTACGTGCCAAATAAATTATCCGGTTCAAGACTTTGCATGCGAAAACTCTTACCCCAACCATTATGTTTCACCGAGTTATCCGAGTTATGGTTGGGAGAATGAACCGTATAATTTTTCATCCAATCTCACACCACCAAATGAATTCTCCCACTATCCAACATATGAGGACTCAACCGAACAAGCATTGGAAAACACTTTTTATGATTTTATGCAATACCAAATGGAATTCAATGCCCAAGTAGCCCAAAAAATTTTTAAAATTGGAGATCAACTTAATACATTGACCAATGCTATAATTATGCATGATGAGCAATATTTTGAGCATAGTCAATGTATTAAGTGTGATCCCCCCAATGAAATGTATATGGATGTTGAATCTCCCACCACTCTTGATTGTGAAAATTTTAATAAAGTTATCATCCCACATGAGGCTAATGTGCCCAAGGTCATTTTGCCATCTTTGAGTGGTGTTGAGATTCACGTTTCTCAATTTGGGGAGGACATTGAAATCGAGTCAAGTGTTTTTAATGAGAAATTGTATTTTTCATTTGTTGCATTGCATAAACTCACATACATCTTGGTTTGGTTGAGACATTTTAATAATTATCCCTTGTATTATTGGATAGATGGTCTAGGAAGGGCATTGATGCAACAAAAAAAATTAAAAATCAAAAAAATTCATGGGCGCAAGCTCATATTCGAATTGAAGCCGGATTGACATGAGCCCTTGTTGTTTTGTTTCCATGTACATAGTAGTTAAACTTATTTTATTGCTTTATTTTCCTTTTCTTAATGTTGTAGTGTAGAATTTGTTTACCTCTCTCAAATTTTAACTCATTTCATCTTGAGCATCATAGTAGAAAATCTCATTAAATATCATGTGCGAGTTTAAATTGGGGGGTGTAAATAAGCTTTGTGTGTTTCATTTTCTCTTTTATGTTTAAAAAAAAAAAAGGAGGTATCTCATTTCCCATTTTACTCCCATTTTTCTCATTGCACCATTCATTGTGCATTGAGGACAATGCATGGTTTAAGTTGGGGGTGAGGTGCACCATTCACATGTTCCACCACTTTTTGTATAGAATAATGGAAAATGTGAAAATTTTGAAAATTTTGGTTCCAATATTGAACTATATTCCCCTATCCTAATGGTTATGTGATTTGTGATTACTTGATCTTCATTTTGAACTTTGAATACATGAGCACATTATAGAAGTTTATCCTATTGCCAAGAGTATCACATATGTGTTTTCTTTCAAACTCAACCATTGTGCACCTTGAATGTGTAATTTGGACAATTTACGGATTGAGTTCACATTTGAGTGCTTGACATGAATAGTGGAGATGAGTAAAAACCTAGTGAGTTTTAATGCCAATTCTTATTTGGAGGGAACTTACATTTACTCAAGGAATAATTTTTCAAATTCCAAATTTGTTCAATAATCTCTTTATGTTTGTTTTGGTTAGGTGCTTTTGGGTAGTTGATTGACTTTGTCTTGATTGTACAACGCTCTCCCATGCCCATTTAGAAATGATCTTAGGCCATCTTTGATGCTTTGAGCCATAGCCATTTTATTTAAAAATTTATCCCTAGTGCCATGATTGAGCCTTAAATGAAAAACTCGTGTCTATGCCATATATTTAACCAAGCCAATGAAAATGACAAATATCTACCTCACCTTGGTTGTTCCTAGTGCTGAGTATGAGAGATCATAAAAGAGAAGGAAGTATGGCTGAAACTCAAGTAAAAGGGGTGAATGATATTGAATTCAAAAGAGTTGAATCAAAAAGGATGAAAACTCAAGAAAAGAAAGATAATGGGGGTGAAAGAAGGAAAAAAACGATCATAGAAAAAAAGAAAAAGAAAAACAGAGGAAAAGAAAGAAAAGAAATAAAGAGTGTTGTGATGGTGTGAAAATCAAAATCCCATTCAAAGGGAAGTGTTTGTCCATGATTAAAAGTCTCTCACTTGGAACAACTCTCTTTGTTACCCTATATCCTTCAATTCTTTCACCTAGATATCACTCTAAGGCCCCATTATAACCCTTGAAAGTCCTAAATGATTTAGAGAAGCATGGGGGATGCATACTTTTAAAGAAAAAGAGGAGTTGATTTTGCTATCTAATGCCCTAGCATTCCTTTCATGAGATTATGCCAAGGTTGTTTTATTTTTATGCATGTGCTTCATTTTTGTATTATATGTGAGTATACTTTATTTTGTGCACAAGATTCTATCTCACATATACACATGAAGTGCATACCAAGATAATCATAGTGTGATTCAATTGTGAGAGACACCCTTGGTGAGTTTTTGCATCAAAGCTTAATTTGGATAGCCAAAGTGAATGTGAACTCTATTGTGTAAATGCTTAAATTACATGTTCATTTCACACACACACGAGTTTGGAAATGAATGTGGATGTGGATACTCTAGAATAGCATTTACGGTTATGATATGTCTCATGTGTGATTTGTTTGGGTGTTCGGATCAAGTTGTTTTTGAAATCCCATTGCTAGTTAGGATAAGGGAATATATTTTAAATATTGGATACTAGGAAAAGAAGTTTGTAGGTGTCTTTAATGAAAACCTTCACGAGATAAAACTCGTCCACTAGGGATAACCTAGGGGTTTAAAGGCTTGTTGCATGTGCTAAATGCAATATCGGAATTAGTATAGGTTTATTTTTGTCTTCTTGCTTTTACATTTTGTTTGCTAGGGACTAGCAAAGCTTAAGTTGGGGGGCTGGTATAACCTATTTTTTTTTTGAATTTTCTATTTAAAGGCCTCTGACTTCACGTCCAACTAATCAGACTCAACTCCAACTTGTTTAACGCCATTTGCATGTCTACCTTTACACTTAGACTACCTGCAACCACATAATCATCGCATGAATCACAACATTCGTTAAGTAAATCATATTATTCTACTAGCAAGCCTAAATTGAGTATATTTAGATATTTAATACTACAAGAATGAGCACTATATCAGTAGATGGTGGTATGTCAGCAGTAGTAGCAGCCTGCGTAGCTCCTCTCATTCTAGATGCTCTAGACATAGTAGAACTCTTACTCAAACTCCAACAACCAATAGGACCAGTCTCGGTAGGCTACAACAAATCATTCCTAGTCTTCTTCACATAGACCTTAATACACATCCTTGTAACCATGTGAGCAAAAGGCTTCACAGTGGCAGCAAACTCCCTCATCATATTCTAAATCATAACATCTATATCAAGAACAATGACAAATTATTAATCGATAGAGATAAAACCAATTGATCATTTCTTATACTCTAGCCAAAATAAGCATAATGAGATTATTGAAAGAATTGAATAAGAAAGAACTATTTCCTGGGTAAATGTATTGTAACCCTCCAAGAAGATCGACACTAAATTCACCGGGTAATATATTCATCTTCACTATACATGTCAAGTTTTTTAAGTCGAGAATTCAATCCAATAAATTGCAAGAATTAGATGATCATGGTGTACATAAAATTGAGTTCCTACTGAGAATACAAGCATGATACTCAAACATAGAACAAATTTCATTAATTAGCCAATATGCAAATCAACTCAAGACTCAAGTTTTAATCAAGTACAATACATTCAAGATAACTAGAACAAGTTTTTTTTTAAAGGAGCAATCAGAAAGTAGTGTAGACCCACACCCCCAACTTCAATTATGCATTGTCCTCAATGCAACAAAATTAACCATATGCATTGGGAAAAAAGAAATAGATAAAAGAACGAAGTC
The DNA here is from genome assembly GCA_023539305.1 of Ilex asprella. NCBI lineage: Eukaryota > Viridiplantae > Streptophyta > Magnoliopsida > Aquifoliales > Aquifoliaceae > Ilex > Ilex asprella. Next base: position 24,849,809 of record CM042188.1, on the reverse strand, counting down.
ACCTAAAAAAGTAGCTCCATAAAAAAAACTAACTGCAAATCAGAAATAAAAGTAACTATCAAATAAAATATAATGAAAAAAGCTATCTAACTAATATACAACAAATCATATGGGAAAAAGATCATCAACAATGGGATCCTCCTCCAATGAAAAACCCTCCAAGAATGGCTTCAATCGTTGACCATGACCATTCTTTGGGTCTTCAACATCTACTGTTCCATGAGGATAAACTATGCGGACCACAAAAAAGACCGGTCCAACGAGAACATTCTCAAAATAGATTTGTCATGAAATTTTTTGAGTTCTAAATTCAAATTCAAAGTTTTTATAGCCTAATATGCTCTGTGTTCCATCTTTACTAGGAAATGACAAGCTTTACCATAAATTAGCCTATAGGGAGACATGCCTGATTATGTCTTATGTGCAGTCCGATATATCCACAAAGAATTAGTCAACCTATGTGACAAATCCTTTCTATTAGGGTTAATTATTTTTTTCAAGTATGTTCTTAATCTCCCTATTAGCCAATTCAACTTGACCATTAGTCTGTGGGTGGATGCAATTGAAACTTTATGTGTAATATCATATTTATGCATAAATGTAACAAATGACCTATTACAAAAATGCAATCCACCATCACTAATGATAGCCCTAAATATCCCAAATCTAGATAAAATGCTTTCTTTAAAAAAATTTATCACAACCATGTGATCATTTATCCTAGTTGAGATAACCTATATCCACTTTGACACAAATTCAACTGCTAAAAAAATGTAAGCATACTCAAAAGATATTGGAAAAGGACCCATAAAATTAATACCCCAAAAATTAAAAATTTCTATAACAAGTATGGGGGTAAGGGGCATCATAGTCCTATGGGTCACACCTCCTAACCTTTGTTACTGAAGTCTTTTTACATAAGAAGTGGCCTCCACAAGCCTTTGAATGGAAAAATGCTATCACATCCCTTTGCTTTTCATCGGGAACACATCTCTTCATCACTTAGTTGGGGTAATACTTGAACAATTAGGAATTGTCAAAGTAGAACTACTTCACCTCTACCAAGATTTTTGTCTCTCCTATGGAATCCATTGAACCAGTAGTTGCCTTTTAATAAAAATAGTAATGCATCACGTGCGTTGCACGTAAATAATATTTTTTTAAAAAATTTAATAAATAAATATTTGATATATATTTACTTGAATTAAATATCATCTCAAATTTACTAAACTTATTTTTTCAATTCTCATGCTCTGCGATAGAATTTTTGAAAACTTTGTATGTTTTCAAGATTTGTTGTTCTAACTTTAAGAAAAATGATAAAAACAGAAAATAAATAATTAAAGTTCTATTTTTTCCATAATTTTGTAATTGAAAGAGATTTTTTAGTGATGTTTGAAAATTAAATTTTTTAAAATTTAATTTGATTAAGATTCTACTTATAAATCATTGAGTAAAATAAAAATAATTTTCAATACACCAATCGTATTAGAACCTTTATGTATTTAGGATTAGTTAGGTCAATTGAGATAAACTTTAATATACAATGCTATAATATATATTTTAAAGTATATTAAAATTTTTAAAAAAATTTAAATTTTCACATAAAATCTTAACATAGTTTAAAAAGTTTATTGTGACTAAAAAATCATGTAAAACTATATATACATTTATTTTTTATCTTCAAATAAAATAATTTAACATTTTGATGAAAAATAAAATATACATATGTAGTCATAATATTATCTTTACAAAAAAGATGAGTAATACTATATTGATAGAGTTTTTGAAGGTGTTTTGAATATTTTGTTAAACTTAAAATAATACTTATATTTTTTAAGAGTAATATAATCAATCAAAAAGTTTCATAAAAATTGAAATTTATAAATAGAGAATAGATAACTAAATATTTAATTTGATTAAGATTCCACTTATAAATCATTGAATAAAATAAAAGTAATTATCAATATACCAATTATATTAGAACCTTACTGTATCTAGGATTATCAAGGTCAATTGACATAAAATTTAATGTACAATACTATAATATATATTATAAAACATATTACAATTTTTTTTTAAAAAAATCAAGTTTTCACATAAAATCTTAATATAGTTTGAAAAGTTTACTGTGATTAAAAAATTGTGTAAAACTATATATACGATATTTTTTATCTCCAAAATGAAAGGGTTAAACATTTTGATGAAAAAATAAAATATACATATCTAGTCATAACATTTTCTTTATAAATGAAGGGAGTAATATTATATTGATAAAATTTTTGATTTTTTTTTAATATTTTGTTAAAACTTATAAAGATGCATATATTTTTTAAGAGTAATATAATCAATAAAAAGTTTCATAAAAATTGACATTTATACATAGGGAATATATAATTAAAAGTGATCTTAGATGTAATTTAGAGATTTAAATGCATACAAATATGATGATAATTTAAATATTAAGTGTGGAAGGATATAGTGATCTTTTTAATTCTTTATGAGGGTAAAATAGTGAATCAAAAATTTTATATTGAGTGTGAAATGATAGAGTAACCTTTTTAATTCTTTATGAGGATAAAATAGTGAATTAAAAATTTTTCATGTTAAAATACTTTTATTAGTAGTATAGATAATTTATTATATAAGTATACCATGACAGAACTAAATTATAGAAGATAGACGCACATCAAGAAAAGAATCAGGTATAGGAATATCCTCATTTGTGATTTGCAACATTAATCTTGATAAGTGGTTAGCCACCACATTCTCCATCGCTTTCTTGTCTTTGATAATTATATGAAACTCTTGAAGTAGGAGGATTCACCTAATCAGCCTTGGTTTCGCATCCTATTTTGTCAAAAGATACTTCAAAGTGTAAACAATAATGTATAACCTAAACTTATCTAAGGAAAAAACTATAGCTAGAAATTCATTTTCAGTGTCAGTATAATTCATTTGAACATCATTCAAGGTTTTGCTAGCATAGTAGATGACATGTTTTTTTTTTCTTGCTGATGGCCAAGCATTGCGTTGATTGCACAATCACTTGAATCGCATATGAGCTCAAAAGGGATATCCCAATTTGGTGGGAGACTAGAAATCAACTCAACCTTTGTTTTGCCTACCTCTATCCCTTTTGTAGACACTATATGACCAAATACAATTTCCTGAGTCACCATAAAGTGACACTTCTCCCAATTAAGCACTAGTCCTTTCTCCTCACATCTCAAAAGTACTCTTTCAAGGTTCTCAAAGAAACCTTCGAAGGAGCCACAAAATACTGAAAAATTGTCCATAAAGACCTCTATGATTTTCTCTACCATATCACTAAAGATACCCATCATGCACCTCTGGAACATGCCTAGGACATTGTAGAGCCCAAATGACATCCTTCTGTAGGCAAACATTTTGAAAAGGCATGTAAAGGTAGTATTCTCTTGATCCTCAAGGGCTATTTCTCTCCGATTGTAGCCCGAATATCCATCCAAGAAGCAATAGAACATATGTCCCACAACCCGCTCCAAAACTTGGTTAATGAATGGCAATGGAAAGTGATCCTTACAAGTGTAGGCATCTAGCTTCCTATAATCTACGCAAACCCTCCACCGGTCACTTTCTTGTAAAAATTAGTTAATTACTCTCATTTCGGTGACTCCCGACTTCAACGAAACCACTTGTGTAGGGCTTACTTATTTGCTATCAGCAATTAGGAATATGATTTCCACATCAAGCAACTTCAAAACTTTAGCTATTACCACATCCTTTATGATAGGATTTAACATTCTCTATGGTTTTCGAGTTGGCTTGGCATTATCTTAAGGGAAGATCTTATGGCTGGATATGAGGGGGTTGATCCCTTTAATATCTACAATGGTCCACCCAGTAACTTCCATATGGGCTTTCAGAACTTGCAACAGACTTTCTTCTTGCTCTGGTAGTAAGGATGAACTTACTATAACCGAAAAAGTATCCTTACTCCCCAAGAAATCATACTTCAATATATATGGAAATGGCTTCAATTCTGGTTGTGGTGATTGAATAGTGGATGATAAAGTTCTTTTTTTTAATGTTGGTAACTCCTCGAATTTAGGCACCCAAAGGGCCTAACTCATAGACTTTCTCTTGTACACTTTTCTCTTCAGAAAAAGTCTCCTCAAACTCCTCTCCAACTGACTCCCTTCCTTGCTGTTCTATAATGATATCTATAAAATTCAATTAGTGGACCTCACCATCATCTCCCAATTTTTTCCCAATGTTGAAAACATTGAGCTCCAATGTCGCATTTCTGAATATCAACTTCATAAATCCATTCCTGCAATTAATTAAAGTATTGCACGTTGAAATGAATGGTCTACCAAATGAATCTAAGTAGCAGGGTTAGCAATATGATAAGTATCTAAAACTATAAAATCAACTAAAAAGTAAAATTTATCCATTTGGACTAGAACATCCTCCACTATCTGTCTTGGCATCTTCGTGCTCCTATCTACAAGTTGGAAAGTAATGGATGTTCACTAAAATTCCCCAAGTCTCAGTTGCTTGTAGACCGAATATGGAAGAATGTTCAGATCACACCTAAATCTTGCAGTGCTTGCTCTACCTGACAGTTTCCAATAAAGATTGAGATGGTGAGACAACCAGGTTCTTTATATTTGGGTACAATGTTAGTCCACAAAATAGTACTTACTTGCTCTATAAGAAATGCCTTTTTTTGAATTTTGATTTTCCTCTTGATTGTATACATGTCTTTTTATAATTTGGCATATGATGGTACCCTTTTTATAGCATCCAAAAAAAAGAATATTAATCTTCACCTACTTAAAAATTTCTAGAATTTTAGAATTACCAGATAATTTAGCAAGCATGCGAAGTCTATTTGGGCAAGGAGCTGGGTTAGGACAACTATAAACATCAACAACCTCGGGAAGCTTTGTCCCTTTACTAGTCTCATGTTCACCCGAAGTCCCTTTTTTGTATGCTTACAGACGTTGGGTTGTATTGTCTTATTAATTTCTTTACCACTTCGAAGAGTGGTAATGGGCTTAAGCTTCCCTAGATTGAGCTTAGAAGACTCCATCATGTGTTGACCTCTGGGGTTTTTTTGTGGTTGAGCAAAAAAATTTCCTTTCTCTTGTTGCATCACCCAAAGGTATTATTGATTTTGGTAATCTGAGTCTTAATATGATTCAGAGCTTGTGAATTTTGGCTACTAATGGTGATCTGATTTTGTATGAACTGATGTAATAGGTCATCCATGCATCTCTAATGTGGTAGTTGGCATGGATTTACTATGGGTTGACCTTGATACCCAAACCCTTATGCTTGAGGTTGTGGTGGTGGTTCTGAAAAAACCTTTGCTATAGTGGTCCCTGTGTGGAAACTTGTGCAATGTTAGACAGACCTTGACCTGTAAAAAGTTGATTGGGATGATTGGTGGTAGGAGGATAAGACATTTATGCTTGAGATGGTGTTGTGTTGTTAGTTCTCCAACTAAAGTGGGGATGCGAATGCCATCCTGTATTGTCTGTATTTAGAATATGGAGAAAAAAATTGTCTAGGTTAGTTAAATGCATTAACTTGCTCGTGAACTTCCCTATACATAGGAATGGTTGGGCACTCACCCGTAAAATGCTCAACAAATTCACAAATAGCACAAACCTTCTGAAATTCTAAACTTTTCACTTTCCTTGAAAGCTTGACAATCTTTGCTAACAAGAGTATCCTCGAGTTATCCCATGACTAGGCACTCTCAGTCAAAAAATCAAAATAATCAAGAGTATCCTAGAGTTCTTTATTCAAAAATTATCTGTTATATATCAAGTCTATAAACTGACGATGTGCAGGGGTAATTCCTTCGTAGAAAAAGCTTACCATATGCCATGGTTCAAAGCCATGATGTGAAATCGAGTTTAGAAGTTCTTTGAACCTTTCCTAATATTCATAAAACTACTCATTAGGTTTTTCAGCAAAATTTTCAACTTGTTTCTTCAAAGTAGTAGTTTTATGAAGAGAAAGAATTTTGTTAAAAACTCTTTTTTCATTTGAGGCCAAGTAGAAATTGTCCGAGGTTTCAGGGAGTTTAGCCAAGTCTTTGCCTTATCTTTAAGTGAGAAAGGAAACAATTTCATTTGGGCCATCTCTTTTTGCATATTTTATTCCAAGAATGTGCTAACTACTTCATCAAACTCCCTGAGGTGGTGGTAACAAATTTCCCTTTCCACACCATGAAACTAAGGTAAGTAGTTAGAACATCTCGGGTTTTATAATAAACTAATGTGCTTGCACAGGAAACACAGTGCACGACGGTGAGGAAGAATGTGTTGGTTGGAGATAATCCTTCTTAGTTTGACCAGGTTGAACTTCTGAAGAATTATTCCCAGCGTTTCTCAAATTAAGCACAATGTTACAATTATTATTTCCCGGATTACTAGGGTTGACATTAATATTCCTGTCAGCCATCGCTAAGAAGGGTCTTTGGTCGGGTCTAAGTCTAACAAGCCTACTAGTTTGGTCTCGTCCCCACATGCAAAACTAAAAACTATAAAAATATGAAAATAACAGAAAACAAGAAATGGAATACAGCGGAGATACGCACCTAGGTTTGTGATAAAAATCACAAGACCTACATGTGTACCTCTGATTCACCTTTACTTAATGCTCATTATCACTGTCAAATGCCAAAAATGCTTGCCCTCAAAAGTGGTTGTATTTTCACAAAGCTCCCAAGCATAAGAGAATGATCGTGTTGTAACTTAGAATGAAATTCCAATGCCTGAGGGAAAACTTTGGTAAACCAAGGTGATATTGAAAATAAAAAAAAAGTTTTCGTAAAGTTAAATTCAATAAAAGAAAGAATTAGATAATTTTCAGATTTCATCCCTTCAATGAACATAAAAGAAAATATATTGTGTGTTTGAGACAGTTTGATTTGGTAGTTAAATCTTAAAACAAAAACAAAAAACTAAAATAACTTTGAGAAAATGATTTAGGAAAAACTCTAAGGCGTTGAATACTTCTTCAATAACAATTGGGTAGTAATTTAATCCTAATTCCCATCTCAATTGAGAAACAACTAGGGATTGACCCAAATTGGAAGATTTAACAATGATTAATGAGGAAATTTTCTAATATATAATCAATAAGCTAATCTAAATGAATTCAAACATCCAATTGTTAATCACAAGCATTTAACATGTCCGGAGTCAATGATAAATTAAGCAATTGAACAATCAAACATCTCAATTCATATAAATCTACAAATCAACTAATTAGATTAATTCATTAATAATCCAATCCAAGCACATAAATCTAGCTATTCTACTTACAGAGAATCTCAAGTTTCCATCACATTAAGCATAACAATTCAAGAGATTATATGGAGAGAAAACTTTGCTAAATAAGATGAATTGAACAATTAAGGAAAAACATCAATTGAAGCTCAAAGGATTAATTACATACTCAATGCACAATAAATTTCCTCCTAATCTTAGTGAAAAAGTCTAGCCAACCATTAATTGGGGCTAAAACAAAATTAAACTAAGATTAAAGAAGAAATTAAAAGAAAAGCTTTTAAATCTGAAAAACTCTCCCAAAAGAAGAAGAAAAGTAGAATGGGTACTTTCCCAATCGGCGAAAATGACCCAAGCATTTCATCCTCAAGCCCTCTGATTGGCTGAGAATGAGGACACACATCCGGACATGAGTAAAGTGACGTTCGAACATGAATTTTAGATTCACACACGTCTGGACATGATATATGTGTCGTCTGGATGTGAGAGGCTAAAATTCCTTAAAATTCTTTCTTTGATGCAGAACCTCGCGTCCGAACTTAGTCAAAATGACGTCCAAACGTAATCTTCAGAGCTTTTCTCTTCAAAGCTTTCACTTTCTTTGTGCCATCCATTCTCATGTTTGCCTTATTGTTTTTGTATTTTGTCATTTTACTTGACAAATAGGCAAACATCAATTAAATCATGATAAAAAAATATAGCATTAATATTATAATATTAAGTCCATGTTGTGATAATTGACCCATAATTAATAGGATAAATATGCATTATTTAGGTTTAATCAGTGTCCACTATGCTAGAGGAAAGAGGCCCTATGTTCCTAAGTCAAGTGGAATTCGAAAAAATGTTGCTAAAAGAGACTCAAGATGATCTATGGTAAGGGCATCTGGGACAGGAATGAACTCTTACTGTATTGGTGGAAAGCTATTATTGGCTCCGTATGGAAGCAGATGTGGAGCTCTATGTGCGCACTTGTTTGGTGTGCCAACAAGAAAAATCCAAAAGGAGAAAGATGACGGGGTACCTTGGAGCCTCTTCCCATTCCAAGAAGGACTTGAGAATGTGTTTTAATGGGCTTTATCAATGGGTTGTCAAAGGTGAATGATTTTACTTCAAATTTTGTTTTGGTTGACAGATTCTTGAAGTATGCAACCTTCATTATTGCTCCAAAAATATTGTATGCCAAAGTTATAGCCTAACTGTTTCTCAAATATGTCGTTAAGCTTTGGGGGTCTTTCGCTCAATTTTGTTTAGCGACAGAGACACTAGATTCACCGACCGACTTTGGATGGCCTTGATCAAGTTGTTGGGCATATAGCTCAACCTCTCCACTAATAATCACCCATAGACTAACGAACTGAATGAGTGAGTAAATGCAATGCTGGAGGAGCATCTCAGTTGTTATGTCATAGCGAGCCAAAAAATTGGATTGACTTACTTGAAGTTGCCCAATTCAGCTACAATTTACAACAATCCTCTTTCATCGTCTCGAGTCCATTCGAATTGGTAAATGACCAATAGCGTTTCACTCCACACGTGGTAGCCAAGAATAACATTCAAGGTAGATGTCCTGCAACATGTCATTTTGCTTAAGCTCATCAGGAGTTGACTAATGAGGCGAAGGACTACTTGATAAAGGCAGTGAAGAGGATGAAGAAATGGACAGATGAGAAAAGGAGGGCAATCAAGTTTGATGTTAGTGACAAAGTAATGCTCAAAATTACCCTACCAATTAGCAAAAAGATCACTCAGAAGTCTGCACACAAGGGACTGATCCAACACTATGACGGTCCTTTTGTTATCACAAGAAGCATTGACAAATTGGGATGTACATCCAATTTTTCATACAGTTTTCCTAAAGTCATATATTGAGGGCATACCAGATACTTTTGGTGTTGGGCTCCTCCAATACCAAGTAAAGAATCCATTCTTGACCACAAGATTGAGGGAATGAGTGAGAAAATAGAAGGACTCATTACCTAGTGAAGTAGAAAGGGAAAGCATCAGAAGAAGTTACTTGGGAGAAAGAGACGACATTATAGCAGTTTGAGGATTTAATCATGCAATACCACTTTACCATTCCAATGAAGTTGATGGTGTCATGACTTGGAAGCAAGGTGATGCGACTAAGGGGTTTGAAAGATTGTGGGGACTGTAGTGGCGTGAGACCACCTGGCTAAGCATGGCAAAATGCAGTGAGCTCAATGGAGGCAATGTTAGTGCATGTTTTCGAATTGCATGGCATTGGCTTGACCTAGCATGCTTGGTGGCTTGGGGGCAAGGTTTGGTTGCTAAATTCTAGGCACATGCATGTGATCAGTCAATTGAGGAGAAGCTATTGCACAAGGCTTGGTCAAAGGCAAATAGTTATGAGCAGATGAGCCACAACTTGGTCTTGGGGAAACAGATAGGGGCGATTACCACATCAAGTGTTGGAATTGGGTAATCGCCTATCAGCAGTCGAGCAGAGAAATAGCCTGACTGAACAGTCTTTTTGAAAATCAAACATGATTGTGTAACTGACCTTGATAGATGGAGGTTTCATCTTCCATGCCACTGTATAGATAAGGGTGTTAGGACATTTTGAAGAGACATAGAGTCATTGGCTAGATTTGAGTTTCCTTGTAATTGTTGAGAGCATCAATATAAGATTTGACAGTATTTTCCCTGTAAATTCGTGTGTGCCTTTGTGTGAGTGTGTGTATCCCTGTATTCGTGTTTGTGTGGCTGGTTGCAATTACAATGCCTTCACGAATAGTCTTAGCTGTGAGGAAAAAGAACGAGTTGTTACCCCACCATACTAGCTAAAAGCATGTGGTGTGTGTTGGTGTTGGTGGGGGGGGGGGGGAGAGAGAGAGGTTTTCTACATTGTGCCTTTCTTTTATCTCAAACATTCCCACATCTTATGCATGATACTTTAATCATTCCTCACACTTTGAAAAGCTTCAAGTTCCCTCTTTACTTCAAGTTAAATCCCTCCTCCTCACTTTTAACACATTGTACTTATTCCATCGATTTGATGGAAAAATCCCTGCCCCACAATCCCCTATCACTATCAACAGGTGTTGTTGCTTTGCATTTGGTTCCTTCACGGGTGAAGTTTTTTTTGCCCACTACACCCTTTGTCTTTATCTTTCTCTCTCCGCCACCCACCAATAATAGACGAACCATGATTCAAAAGGCTACTTTTTCCTCCGAGAAAAGATTACTTAAATAACCAATGACCTCCAAAATCCATTTCCTACAAGTTCAAATTGCCATTGATAGGTTTACGATCTAAAAAGCTAGTCTGAAAGGCTAATTGATGGAGTATTATGAGACAACAGGGCCTGAAACTCTTTTCACTAGTGCAAGCCAAGCCCCACCTCACTTTACACGCACCTACAACATATACAAGAATGAGAATGAAGTTCGACTATGATATTGAAAAATTATTTTTTTGTATCTTATCTTATTTTTTTAACCAATGAACATGAGATTCATGGTTTTCTTATTTATTACAAATGAATCAACCGAAAATCTATGACCGTACAAACTATTTTTTGATAATTATTTTTTGGGTACCATAGCCTTTGGTAATCATGTCATCAACGTCAAGCTTTATGCAAACACACAAAACCTTGCTCACATATGGGAAGAATTGAGAGCCACACCCTTCAAAAGGTTTTGGTAGCTTCTTTCAGTTAAAGCAAGAAGACTTTTGAAGCCCTTCCTAGCTTTTTCGCTCCCTCTATAGTTTTAGAATATTGGAAAGTGGCCTTGCTTTTTGTTGAGAAATAATTAAGGCACCAATCAAGCAAAAAGATGACTACTGATCCCTCCTTTTCACATTAGAAGAATTATGTCATCATCGTTGAAGAAAAACTAGAGGAGAAAAGTTGGAAGGTGATTTCAATTTTCAAATGCTACTAAAAGAGAAAATCTTCAATGCACCTGCTTATTATCGTTTACAATGAGGCTTCACCATTTGCACATCAAATTGCTTCTTATTTATCAATCTGAGCTATTCATTTGATTGATGACCCGCAAAATCTTACCATCACAATCCAAGAGGCCAAGCCAAGTGATCAATACACAGAAAAGTTGAAAGAGGAAATTCCATTCAACTAATGTTGAAGTTTAGTTTAGAAATCATACCATCACAGTCCAACAGGCCAAGCCAAGTGATCAATACACACAAAAGTTGAAAGAAGAAATTCCATTCAATTAATGTTGAAGCTTAGTTTAGTCAATCAAAGATGTATTGGATGGAAAAACACTTTGAGAGTCTATCTTACACACTTAAGTTTGACTCTTATAAAATAACTAGTTATTGCTTGTGCCTGAAGGCACAAAGTAATAAAAAATTGGTTAATAATTAATATATTTGTATTCACATATAAAATCAAATCACAAATATAGAGAAGAAAGAAATGAATTTAAGCACCGGTTATAGTGAGAGTGACCGATAGTAGTAGTGGTGGTAGTGGTGATGGTTGTGAGGAGTGGTGGTGAGTTGATAGGGATAGTGGTTGGATAGTGGCGGTTGTGGTAAGGTGGAGGTGACGATTGTGGTGGTGGCAGGGGTAGTGGGGATGGTTGTGGTCGAGCGGTAGGGGTACTGGTGGTGGTGGAGTGGCGACAGTAACAATAATGACGTTGGTAATAGTAGGGGCAGTGGTGATTGTTGTAGCAGAGGTGGTGTTGGGGTGGCAGCGACAGTGGTAGAATAGTGTCGGTGGTGGGGTGGAG
>CM042188.1:24805623-24821767 GCA_023539305.1 Ilex asprella | reverse complement strand
GATGGTTCTGCTCATGAATCTTTAGTTACCTCGAGCCATAAGCAACTACCTTACCTCCTTGCATTAGAAGACATCCCAAGCCTCGTAAAGAAGCATCGGTATAAACATCATATCTTTCCCCACTACTTAGAATAATGAGGACAGGAGCTGTTGTCAACTTCTCCTTCAAGGTGCGAAAGACCAGTTTACACTCTTCAGTCCACAATAATTTTTTTCCCTTTTTCATAAGGCAAGTCATTGGCATCGCTAGCTTTGAGAACCCTTCCACAAACCTCCGGTAGTAGCCTGCTAATCACAAAAAACTCCGTACTTCGGTCACATTTTTCAGTGGTTCCCATTTCATCGCGGCTTCAATCTTTGCGAGGTCAACAGCTACGCCCTGTCTTGACATAACATGGCCGAGGAATTTCACTTCTTTCATCTAGAACTCACATTTACTCATCTTAGTATTTAACTTATGCTCTCTCAACATCTGTAGCACAAGTGAGAAACGGTGTTCATGTTCCCCTTGGGTTCATGAATAAATCAATATGTCATCAATAAACACAATCACAAACTGATCTAGGTACGGCCAGAATACCCTGTGCATCAAATCCATAAAGGCTGCATGAGCATTAGTAAGTCTGAACGACATTAACATTTATTCAAAATGACCATACCGGGTACGAAAAGTTGTCTTAGGAATATCTTTTTCTTTGATCCGCAGTTGATGGTAACCTGTGCGAAGATCAATCTTAGAGTAATACTTAGAACCCCTCAGCTGATCGAATAAATCATCAATCTGTGGCAACGTATATTTATTCTTCACTATCACCCAATTCAACCCTTTGTAGTCCATGCATAACTGAATTGTTTCATCATGCTTTTTCATAAAGAAGACTGGGGCTCTCCAAGGTGAAGTGCTTAAATGAATAAACTCAATAGCCAACAGATGGTTCAACTGCTTCTGTAGCTCCTTCAACTCCAAATGTGTCATTCTATAGGGAGTAATGGATATGGGTTTGGTTCCCAGATAGAGACCAATCTTAAACTCAATCTCTCTTTGTGGGGGTAACCCGAGTAGTTCACCTGGGAAAACATCCAAAAAATTCGACATTATCAATACTACATTCGATTGGGATCTATCTCGTTCATCTCCCATCAAGCTAGCTAAGAAACTCAAATGGATCCCCGCCTTAGCTTTCTAGAATCTACTACCCGCAGTTGAAAATGGATGGGAAGAATTTCGATCATTCATAAAACTAAAAACTACCCCTCCCGGTGATTGAAATGAAATTCGCTTGCGAAAATAATCCATTATCGCATGAAAAATGGACAAAAATTCCATCTCAAATTTTATGTCATACCCCTTCATGTCTAACACAATCAAATCTACAATCAATTCTTGCTCCATAATTCAAAGCACGTAACATCTACACACCCTTCTTGTATCCAACCGTTCTCCCGTAGACATGTTAATACTCAAGGCATGTTCTAACTTTTCAAATTCTAATCCCAAACTAAGGGCATATATCATGCGTAAGAATAAATGAGTCGCACCGGTATCATATCAAATTCGGGCCCAAAAATTATAAAGAAGAACGATACCTTCCACCACTGCATTGAAAACGGCTTTTTCCGGTTGGGTCAAAGCAAACACTCTTTCTTGATTTGTACAGGCTGGGGTTGGAGCTCCTAATGGTCTCTACTGTAGCGGATTCTATAGTAATGACTTGTTTGCATTTACTTGTCCTGTCGTCTGGGTAGTTTTCTGTGGTGGAAAAATCAGGCAATGACTCTGAATATGTCCCAAACCTCCACATGCAAAGCAGGATCGTGGGTCCATTCCTACCCTCTGCGATACGCCTCCAACTCCTTGAGCTGTCTAACGTCTCTGTCCAGTTATCTAGTCTGGGTGACGGTAGGGTGCCGCTCTCTGCATTCCATTGCTACTAGCATCGGCCCTGATCAGACCTCCTCTTGTGAAGTTCTGTCGGCTCTGGTTGTCCTCCGTGTCTCTCTCCACCAGTGTAACTCTATCAACTAGATTCCCATAGGATCTTGAGAACCACAAGCTTCTCCCTAATAGCAGGCCTCAAGCCCTGCTCAAAGCGTTTGACCCTATTGACCTCGGTAGATATAAACTCCGTGGCATAGCAGTATAACTCATCAAACTTCCTCTCATACTTGGCTACCGTCATGCTACCCTGTTGTAAAGCTAGAAAATCGACACTCATCTTGTCCTTGAACGATTTCGAAAAATACTTATCTTGAAAGATCTGATCAAATTCCTCCCAAGTAAGAGCATCCGTGTTCCTCCTTCTCTTCACCAAGTCCCACTAATGATCTGCCTCCCTTCTAGCAGATATGTAGCTAGACTGACCCATAAATCCTCGGCCACTCCCATGCCATCACAAATTTTCTTCACCCTACGGATTTATTTATCTACATCCAAGGGATTAGAGCTTCCCTGAAAAGTAGTTGGGTGCTGACGTAGAAATTCTTGAAGAACCCCCAATCTCTGATTTTCGTCCCCAGTTGCCCGGCACATGAGCTAATGGATGAATCCCACTGTTATGGTTATTGTTCCTATTTTGGTGTTATATCAAAGTGGTTAGCTCCCGTAAGCTTTGATAAATGCCATTCATGGCATCGGGAGGTGGTGGTGGTGGTGGTGGGTGTGCTTGGTCACAACGTCCATGCCCACAACCACGTCCACATCCTCGTCCACCCTCCATCATGCACATCAATTCACAATTTAGTTTTCTTGATGTACAAGACATAGTTAGGATATTTTGATTTAAGCATAAGACTTGAATAAAATTTCAATCAACAATTTCATTTAACCTAATCCTACATCTCTAGTGGTAATCTATAACCTACAACTCCCATGTAAGACCTAATTCCTAGGCTCTAATTCCAAAACTTGTAATGCCCCAAAATACACCTTGGACGGCATTAGCTAAAACCATTCACATCATGAAAGCAATTAAATAAAATTCATCAATAAAGAAAATTTTCATTCATCGTATATAATATCCACAACAGCATCCCAAAAGAGTATACCAACCATGGTCATAGTATCAAAAGAGTATGTCAATTATGACAATTACATCTCAAAAAATCAAATTTAACTTGCAGCAGAATAACAAACTATTAGACTCCATCGAGTTTCAAAATGAATTTTTTAATCTTGCACAAAGGAGAGTATAGCCCTAAGCAACCACTTCGGGATCCACGTGCCCGTCAAGTGGAGCTTCCCAATGCACCTGTTCATCGAATCCAAGCTCCTCATTTAACACATAATCTAAAAATATATGGTTTGTAGGGGGTGAACACTAAACTCTGTAGAAAAATCCTCCCAAACTCGAGCAAAGTTTAGAAAACATATAAAACAAGTCGGTCTCATTTCGCAAATATCATATATTAATTTTGAAAAAAAACAAGGACATTTCAATATGTCTCTAGTTTACACAATATCAATAATTAAATGAACAGTAAAATAAGTTTCCCAACAAGAAGTCAGTCCCATAATAAACCACTCCAACAATGAGCCATTTCAATAATAAACCATTTTTAATATTTGTACAACGCCACAACCCACAATATATTATCAACCACAGTATGTATCTGTATCTCAAGTATGATGTAAGATGTCGCATGAATAAACACATTGAGAATATCCTAGCCCCCCCACACACAACCAATCATCACAAGGATGTACAACTTTAGGAAGAGCGTGTACCATCACAATGGCAGTGATGAAATCCAACCCAGGAATAGTATACTAACCCTCATCCTCGGTACCCATGAGCAAATAGTGGTTTAGTCTTCACAAGACACCAACTCCACTATGAGTGGTAGGGAACCTTCAAATTCGCACAGAGTAAGAAACGCATCTACCCACTCTATGATACCCGGTCAACGGCCATCCATGGTCATCCAAACATCTCCAAGAGATACACTATCCAATCAATTTTTTTAAATTTTAAGTAAAATCTCCAAATTTCACATGTAATATCATATGAGAGTAATTTTAAAAAATATGCAAGAGATCATCATAAATATCATTTTATTGTTCAATATAAAGCACTAAATTTTTAAAATCAAGAACAAAATAAAAATCAAGAAAAAAATTCATTTCTCTTGAAAACTAGGGTTTTAAGTCAAGAAAAAGAGATTTAATGGTTATCTAACCATATCTTTGTTTAAAACATAATAGTGTTTGTAAGAATATCGTAAATCAATGATTTACTAACAAATAGATAGGATTCATAGTCAAAACATACTTATATATAAACTCTAGCCTTAATAAAAGCGAATGGGAAGAAACCCCTATCTTGGTGTTCTTGAAACTAGGGCTTTGATCCAATCCAATATGCAAATCCCGTTTGATCTTGTGATTTCCCTCTCTTTCTTCCTCTCTAATTTTCCTAGGGTGAGAAAGGTTGAAATGAGGCTAAATGAGGCGTTCTTAAATATTTATAGTGGAAGGAGGGTCGGTTGTTTGCGACTTAAAATTTTTGTAATTCACAGAACGTACCGGTACACAGTACCAGTACGGTAAAATCTCTAGACTCGAGCGTACCAGTACGCTGTATCGGTACAGTTTGTCCAATTTTGCCTATTTCCTCTGTTTTTCATTTTCAATCCATTCAAAAACCAATCTTAACTTATACAACATACATTTGTAAATCAAACATAGTTGGTCTAAGTTCTATTACAAACTATTTCATATATTCGCAAGCTAAAACTAAGTTTTAACTAATCGTTACAATATTAGCATTTTCTACGGTTATAACATATTTGGTTCTTCCTACGCCATTACATATACTAAATTACTATACATCTTTATCAATATATTACTATGAATATGTGGGGGTTTACCAAGTTAGTGTGCCCGGTATAGATTCAACCAACCTGTGTGGACCCAATTAGAGAGTATCTCTAGAATGGAGCCTTTCCAGTAGACACCAAAGAAACAGCAAAGCCAAAAGCTAGATCGTTGAAGAAGCTAATTAGGTTAACCCTCCTCCTGGGGAACCTATACAAATGAGGCTTCTCAGCAACTCTTCTGAGGTGTATGGTAGTTGAAGAAGCTAATTACATTTTGAGAGAAATCCATGAATGCATCTGCGGTAAATCACATTAGAGCTCAAGCTCTAACACGTAAAATGCTGAGGCAAGGTTTCTTCTGGCCCTCACTGCTCAAAGACGTAGTAGAACTGGTCAGAAGGTGTAAGACCTGCCAACTGCATGGCAACATCTCCCACTGTCCACCAGAGCTCCTCACCCCTGTAATTAGCCCTATCCATTCCAACAGTGGAGATTGGACATACTTGGACCTCTTCCCCCCAACACTAGACAATGCAAATTCTCTATCATTGGAGTAGATTATTTCACCAAATAGGGCTAAAATGGAGCCCTTGACATCAATTACAGAGTAAAAGGTTCAAAACTTCACCTGAAAATCTATTGTTTGCAAGTTTGGGATACCTAGGGCAAACGTCTCAGAGAATGGAAAACAGTTCGACAACCTCAAATTCAAAAGTTTATGTGCCAAGTTGGGCATAGGGAATTACTTCTCACCTCCAGTTCATCTTCAAATGGGTAGGCAAAAGTAACTATCCGAACCATAAAGGCAGCTCTGAAGACCAAACTCAAAGCCTTAAAGGGACGATGGGTGGGACACATTCTAGAGGCATTATAGGCTTAAAGAACTACAACCAAATCAGCAACTCAAAAAACGTCATTTACCTTGGCATTCGGAACCGAGACAGTAGCTCTTGTGGAGATAGGCATCCCATCCCCAAGGACAGAGTTCTCTGAGCCTAAGCCTAATAATGAGTCACTTCTGCTCAACCTTGACCTCTTAGATGAGAAGAGGGACATAGTCTAACAACGCATCTTAAGTTATCAGAGAAAGACATCTCAATATTACAACAAGAAGGTTAGGCACAGAAGCTTCAAAGTAGAAGATCTGGTCCTAAAAAAACTCCTCCTTGCAAAAAAAGATCCTTCTCATGAAAAGTTATGGCCCAATTGGGAATGCCCATACATCATTTTCAAGATAATCAGAACTGAGAATTATGAGCTATAAACAGAAGAAGGGTAGATCTCGTCTTATTCCTAGAATTCTGATCATTTGAAGAGGTTCTTTCAATGGCCAGAACACTTGTAAAATTTCATCATCGATAAAATGACAAAGTTTCAGCTCAATTAATGTTTTATTGCTAGTATAAACACATGATGAGCTCTTCAGCTCATATATAAATGATATGCTCTTTAGCTCATATATAAACGATATGCTCTTCAGCTCATAAACTAACGATGAGCTCGTCAGCTCATAAACTAAAGACGAGCTCTTCAGCTCATAAATAAATGATGAGCTTTTCAACTCATTTATAAACAATGATCTCTTCAGCTCATAAACTAAGGATGAGCTCTTTAGTTCATATAAATGATGAGCTCTTCAACTTATAAATTAACGATGAGCTGTTCAGCTCATAAACTAAACAATGAGCTTTTCAGCTCATAAACTAAATGATGAGCTCTTTAGCTCATGAATACTCAATGAACTCTGCAGCTCATGAACACTAGATGAGCTCTTCAGCTCATAAGCTTATGACGAGCTCTTCAACTCATAAACACTCGATAAGCTCTTCAGCTCGCAAACATTAGGACATAAGGGAAAACCTCATATTTAAGCAAAATTTAGATTCACTTCCTGAAGAACAGAGTTCTCCTCAAAGCAAGGGGAAGAAGGAAAAGAACAAAAACAAAGTGCAAAACAATTTCAAAAGAATATTTTCATTTCTCAAAAGAAGCAAAGTATAAGTTCTTCTAAAGTACAAAAAAGCAAAAATTTCTTTACAAGAAGCAAAAATCCTAAATCCCTACACCAGGGTTAAAAGGGTCTTTAGGTAGCTCAAGGACCTCAGAAGCAGAAGAAGCAAAAGCTTCAGAAGTGGGACCTCTACAGGAACATCAATAGGAACGTCAAGAGGAGCTAAGACCTCCACCTCCTTCTCAACACTTAACTTTCCCTTCTTCTTGTCAAGGGGAGAGTCAAATTCGAAGTCCTAGTCTTGATACTTCTCTATAGATTGCTCCTAAAAAGAAAAGTATCTTGCTACCCAGTTTGTAGATGGTTTATTGTTGAGCTCTACAATCTGAGCATCCTTTTTTCCGTTCTTGACTCTCTCCACCTTGATATCGTTTAGCGACGTGGAATTGACCTTGGCTAGAAAAATATACTCCTTCTTAAAAGTAGTGAAAGAGTAGAGGGCTTTAGAAGCTTCCTTCTCCGTCTGAACCAAGCTGGTAATCTTAAGTTTGAGTTCCTCTTTTGCCTTCTTAGCATTTGTATCTAGGCTCTTGTTTTTTGAGGCCAACCCCTTAACCTGAACCTTCAAGTCATGTACCTAGGCCTGGAGTTCGTCATTGGCGAAGGCCAGCTCAGGGACCTTGAGTTTAGATGCCTTCGAAGACTTTTGAGCCTGCTTCGCTGAGCACTTAAGAGCTCGAACTTGCTTTACCAAAGCACTTATATGAATGTCCAGTTGAAAAAAACACAGGAATAAGTCAAGGTTAGAAAAAATTACCATAGCTCAAAGCAGAATAAAAATTTAAAGAAATCAAGACTTACCGAGGCTGTTGCATACAAAGTCATAGAAGCAGAGGTGTGACAAGAGATAGTTGAGGCCTCATCACTATCAGAGTCATGAATAACTAAGGCAATGATCTCAGTGACAAGGCCCATGTCCCTAATGAGTGAACCCTTGCCCTTTTCAACCTTTCCCGGTAAACCCTCCACACGCAGACGAGGACACTTCTTAACAGACCAAGAAGAGGAAAAGCCTCTTAGGAGAGGATCTATGGACTCCAGAGCTCTAGCAACCTCTGCTGACAAAGAGGAGGATGATGCCCCAACATGACTAGTGGACCCCTCAACGAGAGGAGGAGAGACCCTTTGAGAATAAGAGGTTAGAATTGCCTTCTATGAAGTTGGTGGAGGCAAAAGAATCACTTGAGGAGGAAGAGAAGGTTGTGGAGAAAGTGGAGGCACTTCTGTCCTCTACACCTTTGAAGGAGGGTTAAGCTCAGATCCTGCTCCAACCTTGCGCTTTCCAGTAGCTTTGCTGCTCCTCATCTTGGATAGTCTGGCCCTCACTGCCTTAGCATCAGGAGCCATCGAGCTAGAAACTGAGGAAGCAAACATGTCAACTAACACAAAGAGAAAGAAAGAAAAAACCTGAGATAAAGAGGGAAGAATCTTATTGGTAAGGTCTTCTGCACCAACTATGAAGATAGAAATTAGAGTTTCAACTCTCACCTCGAGAAGGCTGAACCCAAACATGGTAAACACATAATGATTGATCAAGTTAGAGTACTTCTCCGGATAGCAATCTTCAAGCCCCAACAAAGCAAGGCTATCCTAAGCTCCAAGCTTGAGGCAGATATCTGAGACAATCTAAGAAAATGAGGCCAACAAGAAAAATACAAAAACAAAATAAGCCAGGTTAAACCTACCCTAAAAAAGGACTCACCCAAGTTGTCAAGACCTAACCAAGAACAAAGGATAGGAAGGGTGTCATTGGCATTGCTCAGGTCAAACTCCCATTCATTCCATGAAACAAAGAAGAATAGTTTCTTCCAATTCTTATGAGAGCTTGGTAGGTGTAACACCCCGCACTTTCTTTTACATATGGATATAGATATATAGTAAATAATTGTTGTAAAAATGTTAATGTATGTAAAGATGTAGGGATGAACTAAGTAGATAGTAAGAGTAGGAATAAAGATGTGATTTGAGGTAATAGGGTATGTTGTAGAAGTTGGGGGTAACCCGGAGTCAAAACACACTTTAGAGAGAATTTGTGTAAAAAAAAAAGGAAATTTTAGATACTGTCCTAGTTTTTTGATCATAACTTTTTATTTTGACATGTTTTTGATCTAAAATTTGGAAAGTAGGTAGTAGACTTCCAGGGATACAAAAGTGTATTTCACAAAAATTTTCTAATTCGACCTCTAAATGGGTCAAAACTGCAATGAAAGTTGAGGGTATTCTGTCACCCGCGTCCGGACGCGCATGGCAGAAACTTGGGCGCAGAAACACGCGTCTGGATACGCCTAACACGCGTCCGGACGGGCCAACCCGAGGGCTACACGTCTGAGATGGGTTTTGGGTGTTTTCTCGAAATCTTTACCTCATTCCATCCCTTCTAGCTTAGAGAGGCTTAGAGAGGAAAAAGGAAGGAAAAAAAATCAAGGGATTCAAGTGTTGATGCAAGTGGAGAAAGATCAAACCTTCTAGTTCTCACACCAAAAGCTAAGGAATTAAGGTAGGGGATTTCTTCCTATTCTCTTTCATTGAGGCTAGGGCTATTATATATACATGTTTTAACTCTTATTAGTATGTATTTGCTTGAGTTCTTTATTTCTTGATTTTCTTGCAATTATTTTCATGTTTTACATGAAGTTAGGGTTGATACCCAATTTTTCTTGATTCCAAAAACCTAGATTTCAAGGGTAAATGATTCTCCTCTTAAATTCTTCATTTATTGTTGATGTGGCAACCTTAGAACTTTGTGTTGAGTGATAAATTAATATTATAGTTGATCTCTTACAATTTTCTTAAGTGGTTATTAAAAATGTCACATGCCAAATTTGGGGATTTTGTTAATACTTGGAAATTGCAAGTTTATTGAGAATATGTTGGTTTTCTTATTGTATGATTATTGTGACGGACTTGAATTGCCTTAGAAAAATGCCGTAGAGTGTTAGAGGTTAGTTTATCCCAGTGGGAGTGAGATAGTTTCCTAGCACTTGTAGTGGGTTGTCATTTGGTAATGCAACCACTATCGTTCACTGGAGTTCAAACTAGGGGTGGTATACCTTTCCTGGGGAGGGATTCGTCACTGCCATTGGGATGGTAGACGCCCTTTCCCAAATAGCTTGTATTGATTATGATTGGTGAACTAGGTATAATCGTTGGATAGATTCTTGAGAAACAATTAACGTACATAGCATGGGATGAACCAATATATATCTATATATCTGCATGAGAATATGAATTGGATTATGTTGGAGCCGGTGCATTGGTATGGGACAATGCAACGGTAGGCACCGGTCCAAACCATTTGAAAATAGTTACTATTAAAGAATGCATTTCTCTATGTCCAATTGATTATCACTGTTGTATAAACTTGAGATCTGTATATATGTCACGATTTTCTCTCAAAAGTCATATATGATATTTGTGAAATGAGACCGATCTATTTTACATTTTATAAACCTTGTTTGAGTTTGGGAAGATTTTGCTACAGACCTTCGTGCTCATCCCGTACAATTACATATTTTCAGATCATGTACTAGATGAGGAGTTGGGAGTCGAGGAGCCCGTACACTGGGAGACTCCACTAGGAGGGGAGGTGGATCTTGAGGTGGACGCTTAGAGCAACACATCCTTTTGTACTAGACTAGGATATTCTTTTGAAATAATGTAAAGTCTAGTTTATATTTTATTATATTCCGCTGTGCTACATTAGTTAACTTTTGGTATGTAACGGCCAAGATGGGTCTATTCCTTTGGGATAATGATGTAAATTATATGGATAACTTTATGAAATCTTATTTATTGATGGATTATGTTAGTGCTCTTATGCAGTGAATGGTGTTTAGAATGTAATACCATCCAAGGTGTGTTTTGGGGTGTTACAAAGTTGGTATCAGAGCTTAGGCTTTAGGTCTTATATGGGAGCTGTAGGTTATGGATCACCACTAGAGATGTAGGATTAGGGTGAAGAAAATTGTTGGTCTAATTTTATAGGAACCATATGCTTTAGATTAAAGTACTACCTATGATATCTTGTACATCAATGAAAACTAAATTGTGAATTGATGTTCAGGATGGACGAGATAAATGTACGAGGACGAGGACGCAGACGTGGGCGTGGTCGTGGAGGTCAAGCGGATCCACCACCACCACCACTTCCAGATGCCATGCAAGGAATTTACCAATGCTTGAGGGAGCTCACCACTCTGGTACAACACCAGAATGGTAACAACAACCACAATGGTGGAGCTCATCCTCTCGCTCAAGTACCCGGTAATGGGAACAAAGATCGAAGGATGATAGCTCTTCGGAAATTCTTAAGACAAGACCACCCAACTTCCAAGGGAGCTCCAATCCTTTTGAGGCGGATATATGGATCCGCCGAGTGAAGAAGATCTGTGATGGCATGGGAGTTTCCGAGGAGTTGAAAGTTGGTTTGGCGACCTACCTGTTTGAGGGGGAGGTCGACTATTGGTGGAATGCCATAAAGAGGAGAAGGGACACCGACACCCTCACTTGGGAAAAGTTCGATCAACTTTTCCAAGATAAGTACTTCCCTGAATCGGTCAGAGACCGAATGAAGGTGGATTTTCTCTCACTACGACAGGGTAGTATGATCTTGGCTGAGTATGAGAGGCGGTTCGACGAGCTCTCCCGTTATGCTACGGGATTTATATCTACTGAGGCCGACAGGGCCAAGCACTTTGAGCAGGGTCTATGGCCGATCAGTATAGAGAAGTTGGTGGCTCTCAAGATCCGTAATTTTAGGGACTTGGCAGACAGAGCTGCACTGGTAGAGAGAGACATAGAGGATAGCCAGCAACAACAGAGTTTCTCGAGAGGAGGTTCGATCCGGATGGGTGCGAGCACTAGTGGGGCACAGAGACAGACACCATACCGTTGCCTAGATCAGGCAGGGGGACAGAGACCTCAGACAGCTCGAGCAGCAGGAGGTGTACTGGGGAGGACAGCCACAGACCACCGTCAGTGTTTCGCATGTGGAGGAGTAGGGCACTTCAGACACAATTACCCATCACTTCCACCGAGGGACAACCCAGCGACAAGGCAAGTGGCTGCAAACAAGCCACTACATCAGCAGAAGCCGTTGGGAGCTGCAGCCCCAGGCGGCGCCACCCAGGGGAGAGTATTTGCCTTGACCCAACAGGAGGAAGATGCCTCCAATTCAGTTGTTGAAGGTATCATTCTTCTTTATAATTCTTGGGCCCGAATCTTATTTGACCCTGGTGCTACACATTCATTCATACGCAATGCATATGCTAGTAATTTAGGATTGGGTTTCGAGAAGCTAGAACACGCCTTGAATATTAACTTGCCTACAGGAGAACAATTGGGTACCAGCCAGGTCTGCAAGGGTTGTGTGCTTCGTATTGGGGAGCACGAAGTAATTATGGATTTGGTTGCTCTAGATATGAAGGCGTATGACGTTATATTCGGGATGGACTTGTTGTCTGCTTTCTGGGCAGTAATAGATTATTTCCGCAAGCGAATTATATTTCATTTAATAGGAGGGGTAGTCTTTAGTTTTTTCAATGACCAAAGTTCCTCCCATCCATTTCCTACTACGGGTAGTAGATTTCTAAAAGCCAAGGCGGGAAGTCAATTGAGTTTCTTGACTAGCTTGATAGGAGATGATCGGGATAAATCCCATGCGAACGTGGTGTAGATAGTATCGAATTTTCTGGATGTCTTCCCAGATGAATTACCCGAGTTACCACCACACAGGAAAATTGAGTTCAAGATTGATCTCTATCCAGGAACCAAACCTATATCCATTGCTCCCTACCGTATGACACCTTTGGAGTTGACGGAGCTAAGGAAGCAGTTGGATTGCCTATTGACCATTGGATTTATCAGTTTGAGCACTTCACCTTGGGGAGCCCCGATTCTCTTTGTGAAGAAAATAGATGAGACGCTACGGTTGTGCATGGATTATTAGAGGTTGAATTGGGTTACCGTGAAGAATAGGTATCCGTTGCCGAGAATTGATGACCTATTTGATCAGTTGAAGGGTTCGAAGTATTACTCTAAGATTGATCTTTGCACGGGGTACCATCAGCTGCAGATTAAGGAGGAGGATATTCCTAAGACTGCTTTCCGTACCCGGTATGGTCATTTCGAGTATACGGTGATGCCGTTTGGATTGACTAATGCCCCCGCAGCCTTCATGGATTTGATGTATAGAGTCTTCCGGCCTTACCTCAATCAATTTATCATTGTATTCATTGATAACATATTGATTTACTCACAAACTCAAGAGGAACATGCTCGTCATCTCTCTATTGTGCTACAAACATTAAGAGAACATAAGTTATATGCGAAGATGAGCAAGTGTGAGTTTTGGATGAAGGAAGTGAAGTTCCTTGGCCATGTTTTGTCCGAACAAGGAGTAACAGTTGATCCCGCAAAGATTGAGGCCGTGATGAAATGGGAACCACCAAAGAATGTGACCGAAGTGCGCAGTTTTTTGGGCTTGGCAGGCTATTATCGTAGGTTTGTAGAAGGGTTCTCAAAACTTGCGATGCCGATGACCCGCCTTACAAAGAAGGGGGAGAAATTCTTATGGACTTAAGCGTGTGAACTAGTCTTTCGCACCTTGAAGGAAAAGTTGACGACGGCTCCTGTCCTCATCATTCTGAGCAGTGGCGAAGGATACGATGTTTACACCGATGCTTCGCTACGAGGCTTGGGGTGTGTTCTAATGCAAGGAGGAAATGTGGTTGCCTATGGCTCGAGGCAACTTAAGACTCATGAGCATAATTATCCCACTCACGACTTGGAGCTTGCCGCTGTGGTTTTTGCTCTTAAGTTGTGGAGATGTTATTTATACGGGGAGAAATTTCAAGTGTTCTCGGACCATAAAAGCCTCAAGTATATCTTCACACAGAAAGACTTGAATCTCCGACAGAGAAAGTGGATTGAGTACTTGGAAGATTATGAGTTCACACTAAACTACCATCCGGGGAAGGCTAATGTAGTTGCCGACGCTCTTAGCAGGAAGTCTCGAGGTGAAATCAATTATCTTGTGATAAATAGGTGAAAAATGATTGATACATTGGAGGAGTACGATCTATGGGTGGATGGACCGGAGTATCAACCATATCTATCCAGCCTTGTAGCTCAATCGACGCTTCATCGACGGGTAGTGGAGTTGCAATGCCTGGATTCGGAACTCGATGGGATTAGAGCCCGATTGGAGAATGGAGAAGCTATTGAAGGATGGTCATGGAAGAATGGAGAGTTGAAATATGGGGAGAAACTATGTGTTCTTGATGATTCGTCCCTAAAGGAGGAGATACTTGGGGAGTGTCATCGCTCCAAGTTTGTTATCCACCCCGGTAGTACAAAGATGTATAGGGACATGAAGCGTCAGTATTGGTGGAGGGGAATGAAGCGAGATGTGGTCAAGTATGTGGCAAAATGTGTAGTGTGCCAGTAGGTGAAGATTGAGCTTCAAAGACCAGGAGGAGTCCTACAGTCTTTGCCTATTCCAGAGTGAAAGTGGGATCACATCACCATGGACTTCGTGTCGGGCTTACCACGGACGTCGCGCGGGCATAATACAGTGTGGGTCATTGTGGATAGACTCACCAAGTCCGCTCACTTTTTGGGTATGAAGACCACGGATACATTCGAGACTTTGAGCCAGCTGTATATCCATGAGATCGTGAGGTTACATGACGTTCCGCTCTCGATTGTGTCGGATCGTGACTCTAGGTTTGTGGCAAGATTCTGGCAAAGTTTACAACAAGCGATGGGGACAGAGTTACACTTTAGTACGGCTTTTCATCCCCAAACTGATGGCCAATCCGAGAGAGTGATACAAAATGTAGAGGATATATTACGCGCTTGTGCGTTGGACTTCAAGGGGAGTTGGAGCGACCACGTATCGTTGGTGGAGTTTGCTTACAACAACAGCTATCAGGAAAGTATTGGGATAGCCCCGTATGAGGCATTGTATGGACGACCATGCCGATCACCGACGTGTCGGTTAGAAGCCGGCAAGAATAGTTTTTTTGGACCGGACATTGTTCGAGAGACTACGGAGAAGATTCAACTCATCTGAGAGAGGCTACGGACAGCGCAAAGTAGACAGAAGAGCTATGCGGACCACAGACGAAGACCCTTAGAATTCAAGGTGGGAGACTACATATTTCTCAAGGTGTCACCCAAGAAGGGCGTGTTTCGATTCAGCAAGAAGGGAAAGTTAGCCCCAAGATATACCGGACCGTTTGAGGTAATCACAGTAGTAGGCAAGGCAGCATATCAACTTCGACTACCAGCACAGCTATCCGGAGTACATGACGTGTTTCACGTGTCCATGTTAAGAAAGTGTCACTCGGATGCAACCCCAATCGTGAACTTGGAGGAGATTGAAATTCAAGACGGAGCAACCTACGAAAAGCAACCGGTAGAAATTCTCGATGCCCAGGAAAAAGTGCTTCGCAACAAAGTTATCAGATTGGTGAAGGTTTTGTAGCTACACCATGGAGTGGAGGAAGCTACATGGGAACCGGAACAAGAAATGCGGGAGAAGTATCCATATTTGTTCACTACTTGAGGTTAGTTTCGGGAACGAAACTTTCTTTAAGGGGGGAGGATTGTAACACCCCGCATTTTCTTTTACATATGGATATAGATATATAGTAAATAATTGTTGTAAAAATGCTAATATATGTAAAGATGTAGGGATGAACTAAGTAGATAGTAAGAGTAGGAATAAAGATGTGATTTGAGGTAATAGAGTATGTTGTAGAAGTTGGGGGTAGCCCGGAGTCAAAACACACTTTAGAGAGAATTTGGGTAAAAAAAAAAGAAAATTTTAGATACTTCCCTACTGTTTTGATCATAACTTTTTATTTTGACATTATTTTGATCTAAATTTTAGACAGTAGGTAGTAGACTTGTATGACTACAAAAGTATATTTCACGAAAATTTTCCAATTCGACCTCTAAATGGGTCAAAACTACACTGGAGGTGGAGGATATTCTGTCATCCGCGTCTGGACGGGAATAGACACGCATCTGGATGGTAAGAACACGCGTCCGGACGGGCCAACCCGAGGGCTACGCGTCTGAGATGGGTTTTGGGTGTTTTCTCCAAATTTTTACCTCATTTCATCCCTTCTAGCTTAGAGAGGCTTAGAGAGGAAAAAGGAAGAGAAAAAAAATCAAGGGATTCAAGTGTCGATGCAAGTGGAGAAAGATCAAACCTTCTAGTTCTCACACCAAAAGCTAAGGAATTAAGACAGGGGATTTCTTACTATTCTCTTTCATTGAGGCTTGGGCTATTATATATACATGTTTTAA
>CM042188.1:24778776-24805523 GCA_023539305.1 Ilex asprella | reverse complement strand
ATCTGAGCTACAAGGCACATGGGGATTGTGAGATGGTGTTGAGGGATTGGAGCGATTAGGGGGTTTGCACAGTAAAAGTATAATGGTTCACCAGCTCGGGAACTCGGATATTCCTTTCTTCGATGGAGACTCTTGCTTCTTTTCTCTTTATTGATAACTTGAGTGATTTACAGAATAATGTATGTGCCACTAGGGTTCCTCTTCTCAATGGAGGCACTGTTCAATATATATAGACTAATTCCTACTTCTAAGGGATCCACACCGAGATCCTTGCGTTGCATCCGTGAGATCTCCCTTGATTGTGGAAGAGGATCTTTGTTGGTGAGAGTTTTGTGCCTTGAATATAACTTGGCTATTGTTTTGGGGGTGTCTTTTGTTATCCAAATGTTCCTTCCTTATATCTTGTATCACTTGCTCTGAGAGGAGCCCGATGTCTAGATCACTGAACTCTGGATATTCTATCTGAATTTCTTGGATGACCTCCGCACCTGAGCTCATAGTTGGGGTTTATTTTAGGTATCATCAGTTGCCCCCAGCTCTTGGTCTAAGCGAGCTTGGACAAAGGCTGAGCTGTTTAAAGACGAGCTTGATCGGCACATGGCAGACTTAGGCTTGTACGTGAGTATTGTATTTTTTTTTTGTGGTTTCATCAACGATCATTGCTTCCTCGACTCCTGCGCACATTTTAGCCATGTCACTCACGCTATAAATGCTCAAACAGCTACTAGAACCGCTTCTTCCACTGTTCATTTTCCCTTTTGGTTCCCCTCTTCTTTGAATCCCAAGCATTCTGGCTCATAACTTCCTGATTCTCTCCCCGAATTCATGTTCTCTGTGTTCGACTTAAGGATTCGCAGTGCTTCCTCTCTTCAATTTGGCTCCTGGGCTGTTGTTCGTTGCTCTTTCCTTGCTAGGTACGCTTTCCTGCCCCTTTTCATCTTTCCTCATTTTGGATCCCTCGAGTTCGAGGTGGTTGTTGTGTTCTAGGCTTATCAATTTTTTTTACTTCTGGAACCTTGATTGCTGTTTGTCTCCTCTTCCCCACTTTATAGACTGGGGTTCTATTGTGTGAATCCTCGGTGTCGGGAACTATTGTGTTGACCTTAGGGTTATTAGGGAGAGTCTAGTTAGCATTCCTCCTCTTTATCATTTTTTTAATCTTCCACTTTCTTGCCCAACCATGTCTGCCTCCTCGGAGCCACTCCATCTATTTCCCTCTCAGGGGAGAAGTCCGTCAAGAAAGATGTTGATTTAGGGGAAATGGGAGATGAAATTGACAAATTCGCAAGCGTCGATTCTGTTGATATTGAGGAAAAAGGGGTGGAACTCCCTTCCTCATCCTTACCTATGTCTTATAATGTTGATAAGGGAAAAACAAGGGTGAGTAGCCTTGAAATCTCAGGCTTTCCAGAGGGGTTGAGCTCTACTTATAAAGTAGCCATGAGTTCGGGCACTAGCGAACTCACTCTTTTTTCCATGAAGGTTTGTAATGCCCGCTTTGGTTTTCCTTCGGGTATTGAATGCTGGTGCCCCGACACTTTTAGTTCTTATTTTCTTCTATACCCGAGAAGGTCTGCTTCTTTCTAGTTGCCTTTAAAAATGGTCTTCGCTTTCCATTACACCCCTTAATCAAGAGTGTTCTGCAGCATTTCAACATCTGTCCCGCCCAGATTACTCCTAACTTCTGGGGAGTTCTATCAGGCCTCCTTGTTTTCTTTAAGCAGCATAAATTGAGAGTTCCCACCGTTTCTCTGCTTATGAAGTACTTCGATGTTAAATATATCTCTAGTGATGGCTTCTTGTATATCTCTAAACGGGTGAAAGCCAAATTGATCATTTCTGATGTCCTGAGCTTTCATAAGAGCTGGAAATTTTTTTTTTCTTTGTGCGGGGTTGAAACTGGGAGTATAACCCTACAGACAGGTTAGACACTCTGTCTGTGCCTTGTGCATGGAGTGCCCCCGACAACCTGAGTGAGTGCCTATTTTAAGAAAGCTAGAATAAATTTGTCTTCTTTCTATTCTGGCCCCTTTGTATTGCTTTATTCAGGTGTTCGCCCCGAACTTAGCGTCGAGGAAAAATGAATTTCGCGGGCCTTAGAGGGTTGCATGTCAGCTAAATACTCAAAGCTCATTCGACCTTGGGTCCTTGTTAGAGAAGGTTTCAGTCTCCCCGAGGTGACAATCGAAGCCCCATTCCTCTTTCTGTCGAGGTTCCCATTCCTCTTCCTGTTGTCAGGGTTTGGTGAGGTGACTGAGAACCTTCCTTCCTTACCTGGTTCTTCATCAATGGAACCTTATGAGGAAGATCGCTTGGCCAAGATGAAACAACTAAGAAGGAGTCGAAGTGGAAGCAAATGAAAGGCAGAAATTGGGGCGAGTGTTGGCCCTACTGCTACCGCTAAAGTACCGAAGTTAGACCTGCCGACCTCTCTGAAGGTTGCCCCGACCTTCCTCTCTCAAGGGTTGAATCCTTCTCTTTCTAGAAAGGCAACATGACCCGTTATTGAACTGCCTTCTTCTTCTCCGGTAGAAGTTGAGAAAGCTGTAGAGACGGTTACCCAGTTCTTCCCACCGCCCATCTCTTCTGGTTCCGCCAGTGAGTCCTCCCAGCCTTCTCTGAAGGACTCTAAAATTGAAGGTGGGAGACCCCCAAAGGCAACAACAAGAGGGGACTCCCTTATTAATAATGTCCGACGTGTTGCAGAGACCATTACCTCTACTATCCCTGAGTCTGACATTCAGAGGGCTGCTGCCATACCCCTTGGAGCTGCTGTATCCACTGCCCTCTTTGGCACTGCCTCGGTAGATCTCCGACTTATTTATTCACTTATTTCATTTTTTTGTGTATCTACCTCAAACAGACCCTTTTTTTTTTAGATGGCAATTCATGTCAACGACCTACTGAGGTGGATCCAATCTCCGGAGAGCTCTACTAAGGCTTTCAAGGCATTGGAGCTTCGGAATGCAGAACTGACTTCTGCCAACAACGAACTTAAATCTCAAATGCAAGTCAACAACCAGGGCTCTTTCATCAAGATCTTGGAGGCCGAGAATGAGCGAACCAAGGAAGAGCTGGGGAACACAGAGGGCGAGCTAAGGGTGAAGATCGAAGGCTGGATTAAGGTTAGCTGAGATGCTCTTGACGCCTCTAACTTCTATAAGAGCATGAAGAGGGAGTATGATGTTCTGGCAGAGGTTAATGACTCTCTTCGGAGCGAGCTCGAGGAGTAGAAGGATGACCTGATTGTTAAATTAGCGGATGACGTCACTACCCAGTAGGCCAAAGGGTGGTTGACATTTCAAGACAAAGCTGAAGAGACCTATCCTGGTCTGAATTTTATCTTTGATACAGCACAAACAGAATGCGAGATCGCCGAGGAGGAGGAAACAAACCAGGCAGGAGGCGGAAGTAAAGTTTTGACTGAGATCGCGCCTACAGTTGTTACTTCTGAAGTTCCTTCATATTCTGTATCAGTCGACCTCCCCATTGTTCCCCCATTCTCTACTGAGCTGGTAACAAGGGCTTTGAATAGAGCTGAGACCTCTGCGCATTTACCTGTATCAGATATTTCGGCTACTACCCTGCAAGGGATTTCAGCCGCGGTTGTTTCACATACCCCGCCTACTGATCCACCAAATGCATCAACTACTGAGTTGCCTAGAGATCCTCTCTCTGCTCATTAGAACCTTTTACATATGTGCCCTTGGTTCAACTTTGTCTTCGAATTTTAAAATGTAACTCTAATTTTAACTTGAGATGTGAATGTGATTTTGTTCTTATGGTACTTTTCCTGCCCACTTGCTTTGAGAAGCACTTTAGTTTTTCTTAAAGTAAAATTGTTGAATTTGAGGAGGCTGGGAGGCTAATACTGAGGGAGTCAGGATGGGCCTTGCTTCCCTGGAGATGGGCCTCCACTTTCCTATCCACCCTTCCATTGGGTGTATCCTGTCTTACTATGGTTTGCCTCCCTCACGCCTATCCTTCCGAGGATAGGCTGTGATGATTAGCTTGTTCCTGTTCTGGCATCTTGAGGGCAATGACACGTTCCCTACACCTGCTAAGTTTATATATTTTCATGTTCTTGAGGATGACGATGTCCCTTGCTTCAGTAGTTTTCGTTGGAAACGCTTCTCTGAGCGTCGAATGGTGCTTGATATTCCCGCTCCCTCCGATGGGTGGTCTCATCGCTTTTTCTTTGCTTCGGGGGACTCCTGGAAGAGCTTTCGAGGACCATCAACTGAAGAACTGGGTTTTTCATTCCTAGAAGAGCTTTTCTCATATAGGTTGGTGTTCTTCATTCTTGGAATAGCCTTCTCCCTCTTTTTTCTTTTCTTTTTTTGTGATACACTAATTTCTTTTTTATTGCGCAGTTGCACCCAAACCTAACTTGCTAGAGGTTATGAGGATTGAGCAGATGCAACAACTTGTCCCTAGATCATTTTCAGAGTTGATGACATCTGACAATTTTTTCTTGTTCAGCGCGGTGGTGGCTTCACTTGATTTCCACTTCTACTCTTGCTTTTTGAATTTTTTGCCTTCTGAATTAGAGGAGGATGTGGAGGATGAGGATGCTGGGCCGTCCTCCAAAAGGCGCAGGATGTATGAGTCCTCCTTGTCTTTTGACTCCTTTTTCGGTGCAGTTCTGCTCTTCTCTTTTAGAGCCAAACTTCTTAACTTACTTTCGAAGACAGAGAAAAAGAGGGATATGCTAAAGAAGGAAATGTCTGACTGAGGGAGGAAGTGGCTATTCTCAAGAAATAGTGGGAGGAGAGCTAGCATCAAATTTCTCAAGAAATGGCCTTTTGTAATTTATTTTTGAGGGACGTTTTATATCTTTTCTTTTGATGTAATGTGGACATTTTCCTTCTTTGTTTTTGAACATTTCATGGTTCATCGTCTCTAGCTGGGTGGCTTTTCTGAATTTCGCAGGCGAAAGAGCTTATCACAACTTTTCTGCATGACTTGACGAACTTATCTGAGCTATAGTGCTCTTCTTCGTTTACGAACTGAAGAATTCATCGTGAGCTTTAGAGCTCAGATTCGTTTAAAAATTGAAAAGTTCATCGCGAGCTATAGAGCTCTTCTTCATCTATGAACAGAAAAGTTCATCGTGAGCTATAGAGCTCTTCTTTATCTATAAACTGAAAAATTCATCGTGAGCTACAAGCCCTTCTATGAACAAAAAAGTCCATCGTGAGCTACAGAGCTCTTTTATGAACAAAAAAGTTCATCATGAGCTATAGATCTCTTTTTTATATATGAATAGAAAGATTCATCGTGAGCTATAGAGCTTTTCTATGAACAAAAAAGTTCATCGTGAGCTATGGAGCTCTTCTATGAATAGAAAAGTTCATCGTGAGCTATGGAGCTCTTCTTTCAGGGGGAGTGAATTAAGAACTTGCAATCTTTATTGTGGATAACTCCATTACAAGAAAAACTCACTGAAAAAATTTCTTGAGATGCTCTGCATTCCAAGAGTGAGGTAGGATTTTTCCTTCCTTCGTTTGTAACTCGTAGTTCCCAGGTCTAATTATCTTAGAGATTACGTAGGGGTTCTCCTAGTTAGGCCCTAATATCCTGTGCGTTGGTTCCTTCCTAGCCAGCAACCGTTTTCTTAGCACCAGGTCTCCTACCTTGAAACTCCTGTTTCTGACTTTTCTATCATAGTATCTTGCGGTTTTCCTCTGGTAATTCCGGATGTGCTGCAGAGCTCCTTCTCTCTTTTTATATAGGAGGTCAAGATTTAGGAGAAGGGATTCGTTGTTGTGCTCATACTCTGCAAACTCAATTCTGGGGGACGGGAGTCCTATCTCAACTTGTGACAGTACTTCGGTTCCGAAAGCTAATGAAAACGAGGTTTCTCGAGCTGTTGTTCTGGTGGTTGTCCTGTATGCCCACAACACCTCTGGAATGTATTCCACCCATTTTTATTTTAGTGACTCAAGCTTGATTTTCAAGGCTACTTTAATCATTCTGATAGTCACCTCTACTTGTCCGTTGGACTGTGGATGTGCTGGGGCTGAGAAATAACTTTTTATTCCCAGATCTGCACAAAACTTCTTGAACTTGGGGTTGACAAATTGTTTCCCGTTGTCAGTGACTATTGTTCTGGGGATCCCAAACCTGTAAATTATTGACTTTCACGTAAAGTTCTGAACCTTTTGTTTTGTGATCGTTGCCAAAGGTTCCACCTCTGCCAATTTGGTGAAGTATTCTACCCCAAAGATGACGAACTTTCACTGTCCAATGCTCATAGACAAGGGTCCGAGTATGTCTAAACCCCATTGCTAGAAAGGCCAGGGACTCACCACCGATGTTAGGAGCTCTGGTGGACAATGGGGAATATTGACGTGTATTTGGAAAGTTTTGGATCTTTTAACTGGGTTTGTGGCGTCTTTGAGCAAAGTGGGCCAATAGTACCCCTGTCTGAGTGCCTTTCCTGCCAAAGCCCAAGCTTCGATGTAATTGTCGCAGACTCCTTCATGGATTTCCCTGAGTATGTAATCGGCATCCTCGTTTCCCACGTATTTAAGGAGAGGTGCCGAGAAACCTCGTTTGTACAGATTTCCCTGCAAGATTGAGAATCTAGCTGAACTGGCTCTGAGTTTTGCAGCTTCCTTGGGGTCTTCTGGTAAGGTTTCATCTCGTAGGTATCCTATGATGGGGTCTATCCAGCTCGGCCGAGCTAGAACTGGGAGCACTTTTTCTTCCTCAGCGCTTACTAATGGTTCCGCTAGATGCTCAATTGGTGTTAGCCTATCCAAATTCTTATGCGAAGCAGTTGCAAGCCTAGTCAAAGCATCTACTTGTGAGTTCTCAAACCTGGGAACGCGTTTAATTTTAACTTGCACAAACTTCTTGATCAATTTTTGTACCTTCCTAAGGTAGAGGGCCATTTTCTCACCCTTGGCCTCATAGAACTCTTCAATGTGCTTTACTACGAGCTGGGAATCACTACAAAGCTCTAGCTACTCTGCCCCTATCGAGTGAGCGAGGTTGAGTCCCGCAATGACAACTTCATACTTTGTCTCGTTGTTCGAAGCCTTGAACCCAAATCTGAGAGCGTATTCAACGTCTATCCCATCTGGAGAGGTCAGAATTAAGCCTGCACCACTTCTACTGAGAGCTTCCACGTAGGGATGTCAAGTACCAGCTGCATTGCCTCTGTCGACATTGCCATTGTGAATTTTGTGATGAAATCTGCCAAAATTTACCCTTTGACTGCAGTTCTGGGCTTGTATCTAATATCAAACTCACTGAGCTCTATAGCCCATTTAACCAATCTTCCAGAGGATGCTGGCTTATGGAGCACCTGTTTTATTGGTTGATCAATGGGAACCTTAATAGTATGAGCTTGGAAATATGACTTAAGCCTCCAGGCAGCCATAACCAACACTAGGACAAACTTTTTTATCTTCGGATATCTCTCCTCTGCTCCCCTCAGAGTTCTACTGCAGTAATATACTGGTTGCTGAGCTCTGTCTCTTTCCCCTACTAAAGTTGCGCTAGTCGAAAAGTCTGAGACGACGAGATAGAGCATTTCTCCTTCCAAAGGACTTACCAGAACCGAAGGTGTACTCAGATAGCTTTTAAGGCTTTGAATGCCTTCTTTAAGACCTGGAAGAATGGCTGACATTTGTCGCTGGATTTGGACATGAAATGACTCAGTGCGGCTATCCTACCAGTCAGTCGTTGTGCCTCCTTGGTGTTGGATGGTGGCTGCATATCCAATGCCGCCTTCACTTTTTTTGGGGTAGCCTCAATTCCTCTGCTGTTAACTATAACGCCTAGAAATTTTTTCGTAGATACCCCAAAAGCGCACTTGGCTGGGTTGAGTTTTATTTGGTAGTCTTTAAGAACCTGAAAAGAATCTACTAGGTGTTGGATATGGAGTTGTGCCTTCAGCGATTTAACCAACATCTCATCAATATAAACCTCCATGGTTGTTCCAATTTGCTTTTGGAACATTATGTTCACCAGGCGCTGGTAAGTAGCTCCAACATTCTTCAAGCCGAATGGCATGACCTGATAGCAATAAGTTCCTTGTTCAGTCACAAAGGCAGTTTTCTCTTGATCATTTGGTTCCATTCTTATCTGATTATACCCCGAGAAGGCAACCATAAAGTTGAGGAGCTCATGCCCTGCAGTGGCATCCACAATTAGGTCTATCTGGGGTAATGGGAAACTGTCTTTAGGACAAGCGCGATTGAGGTCTGTAAAGTTTATGCATAAGCGTTGTTTGCCATTGGTCTTCTTGATGAGGACCACATTGGCAAGCCGTACTGGGTAATATACCTCCTTGATGGCTTTAGCATGGAGGAGTTTGTCGACCTCCTCATTGATGTCTTTTTGGCATTCTGGGGTGAAACTCCCCCTCTTCTGTTTAATGGGCTTGCAGGTAGGACTCACACTGAGTTTGTGTGTGATGACTGAAGGGTCAATGCCTTTCATATCTTCTTGTTTCTAAGCGAAGACCTCCGCATTTTTTATCAAGAACTGGATGAGGAGATCCTTAATTTCACTACTTAGCTTGGATCGGACGTAAACGAGATGTTCTAGTTCATCGTCGAGCTGAACGGGTTCCAACTCTTCTGACGGTTTTGGCCTGGTATCCAACTCGTCCCTCATGCCAAGCTCATCTAACTGGATGTTCTCTACCTCCTCCTTTTTTACGGACGCCATATAGCATTCTCGTGATATCCGTTGGTCTCTCCGGACCACCCCGATCCCATTTTCAGTTAGAAAGTTTACTACAAGATGATAAGCCGAAGGGATGGCCCTCATAGAATTGAACGAGGGTCTCCCAAGTAGCATGTTGTATGCAAATGGTGCATCAACTACTAAGAACTTGACGGTTATCGTAGCTTGGCAAGGTGGGTCACCCAGGGTAAGCACGAGCTGGATCGCTCCAAGGGACAACACTCGTTCCCCTGTAAATCCCAACAAATGAGCGTTTATTGGCTCAAGTTTCTCCCTTCCTATATCCATCTTGTCGTATGCAGACGCAAAGATGATGTCTGCCGGGCTTCCGTTGTTAATCAGAGCCCGATGGACAGTTCTGTTAGCCACCACATCCCGTACTACTAAAGGATCGTCGTGGGGATGCTGGCAACCTTCTAAATCTGAATCGAAAAAAGTAATTGTTGTGTCTAGGCGTGGAGCCTTAGACACAGTGTGAACTTCTAGAGCTTCTCCGGCTCTGATCTTTCTCAAGTGGGCTTTTTTGGCTGTACTTGACTCTCCCCCTCCAACGAATCCTTCGAAAATCACTCTGATCTCCCCTATAGGTTACTGATGAGGTCTTGGTGTTTGCCGCTGAGGTGGTGGGGAAGGAAGAGCTCGGTTTTAATTGTAATGGGCCACGAAGCGACGTAATTGTCCTCTTTGGATTAGGAACTCAATCTCCTTCTTTAACTAAATGCAATTGTCGGTGTGGTGGCCATGATCTCTGTGGTAGTCACAGTACTTTGTGGGGTCCCTCTTTGTCGAGTCCGACTTCATCCGAGATGGTCATCTCAAGAACTTCTCGTTCTGCACCTCATACAGGACCTCCAATATCGAGGCAGTAAGAGGGGTAAGCTGTCGAGGTGCAAACCTCTGTTGCAGCTCTGGCTGTGGAGGACCCAGGCGGTCTCTAACGTTTCATCTTCTCTTTGGGGAACAATCTTTGTCCCTTCTTGGAGACCTATCTCTTTCATTCCTAAGGCTTCGATCTCTTTTTTTTTCTTCCTTCCCTTTCTCCTTTCGCGATGATGACCTTCTTACCTTAGAGAGAAGCACTTCTTTGCCATTTATATATTTTTCCACTTTGGCTAGTACTTCAGCCATGCTTGCTTGAGGATTCTTCGATATTGAGAACATTAAATCTATGGACTATACTCCCAGCCCTACAATGAAAGCAGTGATAACAAATTTCTCGTCTGGAACATCTACTTTCAAAGTTTCTGAGTTGAACCTCTGAACATAAGATAGTAAGTTTTCTTCAGGTCCTCTGTTTCACATTTAAAAAGTGGTAGCTCGGTTTTCGGTAGGTCTGAGCTCCTATAAAATGGGATATGAAGGAAATAGAGAGTTCCTTGAAGGAGGAGATCGAAGTCAGGGGGAGTCTGTTGAACCATGCTAAGGTTGTCCCCTTCAGAGTGATGGCGAAGGCCCTGCACCTCATTGGGTCTTGGTTTTTGTGTAACTCCATCTGGTTTTTGTAGGTGTTGAGGTGGTCTACAGGGTCCTTTATCCCATCAAAAGCTTCTATTTGCAGCATTATGAACTTCGGGGGGAGGGGAAAGTGTAATACCCCAGCAGAGAATGGAGACTCCGTTTGTTACACCAGAGTGTCCATAGTTACTGGGGTTTTACCCATCACAGCCTTCTTCATGTGACTGAGTTCTTGTTGGATACCTTTGAAACGCTACTCCTAATATTGCTCCATCATTTCCTGTTGGAAAGGGAAAAAATCATTCCTCTCTATCCCCCCGTTCTGGCTCTACACCTCCTCATTTTCCTCGTTCCTTGGTGGGAAATAAGGTGCCTGGCTATCCTCCCCTTCTTTGTTTGCTTCTCTAAGTGGGTCAAGGTGCTGTCATTCCTTGCGTGGGAGGTCCTTCTGGCCTTGTTGATTTGGCGGTACCTGTTGAGGCCCTTGTAAGAGCTTCAGGAGTTCTTCGTTTTGTTGGAGTAAGTGCTGGTTAGCCCGACGAAGGGCGTCTAGTTCGGTGTTCGTAAGGAGGTCCACTGCAGGAGAATTGTCTCTGGCTGCGGATACGAGGTTGTGAGGATTTTTCTGTTGTCTTACGCTAGTAGCCTCCTATTGATTTTGCATCCTTGGGGGGTTCATCTAGCTTCTACTCATATTTCGTGTGGAGACCATCAATTACTGAACAAACCGGTCCGTGTACTTGTAACAGGAACAGTCGTTCCCACATACGGCGCTAAACTGATGGTGTAAATTTATGTGGATGAGCAGAAGGTAGGGATTATGCTTGACAACTTGGATTTAAGCTATAAGGCTCGTGGGGATTGTGACATGGTGTTTAAGGGATTGGAGCGATTAGGGGATTTACACAGTAAAAGTATAATGGTTCATCGGCTCGGAGCTTGGCTAGTCTGCTCTTCATTGGAGACTCTTGCTCCTTTTCTCTTTATTGATAACTTGAGTGATTTACAGAATAGTGTATGTGCCACTAGGGTTCCTCTTCTCAATGGAGGCACTATTCAGTATATATAGACTAATTCCTACTTCTAAGGGATCCACACCGAGATCCTTGCCTTTCATCCGTGAGATCTCCCTTGATTGTGGGAGAGGATCTTGGTTGGTTGAGAGTTTTGTGCCTTGAATATAGCTTAGCTATTGTTTTGGGGGTGTCTTTTGTTATCCAGTTGTTCATTCCTTATATCTTGTATCGCTTGCTCTGGGGGGAGCCCGAGGTCTGGACCACTAAACTCTGGATATTCTATATGAAATCCTTGAACAACCTCCGCACCTGAGCTCATAATTGGGGTTTATTTTATGTATCATCAGTTGCCCCCCAGGTCTTGGTCTAAACGAGCTTGGACAAGGGCTGAGCTGTTTAAAGACGAGTTTGATCGGCACATAACAGACTTAGGCTTGCACATGAGGATTGTGTTTTTTTTTTTTTTGACGATTTCATCAACGATTCCTAAAGTAACAAAAGCGAAAAGTCCTGAAATTAAAAAACCATCTCGGATTCAAGGGATCTAGAATAAAAGAGAAGAAGAAGGAACAGAGCAAGAGACGTACCTTGCTAGGAACGATCAACAAACTCGGAACCAAGGAAAAATCTAAATGGATTAGGCTAGCCACGCAGAACCTTCGGAGTCAAATTGGGAATTTTTCTTAGAAACCCTAGATCTTCAGCGAATTGGGAAAGACAAAAGCCAGAAAGGAAGAAGAGGGTTCAAATAATGACATAGGCAGTTGTCTGATGAAGCATTTAAGGTTAAGCATGCGGACAGGCACGTCGAGCTTTAAGGTAAGGAATGTGCATGAGAAACGAGGAAGAATGATTGCACGTTCGCCATAACTGTCAAAACATGTCCAATCATGCGCATCTCAAGGTCTATCTAAAGCAACCTCACTCACCCAAGGAAGAACTTAGTCCCAGCTCATTCAACTCTGTCTGACCATGGACTAGGGGGCCACTA
Source organism: Ilex asprella (assembly GCA_023539305.1). Taxonomy (NCBI): domain Eukaryota; kingdom Viridiplantae; phylum Streptophyta; class Magnoliopsida; order Aquifoliales; family Aquifoliaceae; genus Ilex; species Ilex asprella. The sequence continues at coordinate 24,793,358 of CM042188.1, read as the reverse complement.
ATGGTACCACAAAAATACCAAGGTTGAGCTCGGTAACTCAGGTCATATCACTTAGGTCGGGAGCTCATCTAATTTATATTATTTGCAAACCTCGATCTCAGACCTCAACTCATTGTATCCACATCTCGAGAAAGGTTGTGCGAAGGATAGCTAGATCCCACCAAGTACCCCCTTTGTAGCAATAGTTACTCAGCAGACGCAAGTCTCGTAACTGCTCTAACATCCACTATAGTCGTTGCGCAATAAAGGCGACCGTTACAAGGGAGGGGTGATGATCTCGTCTCAGATCAAGCTAGAGCCAGGGATAACTATAAATAGGGTCAAAGCCCTCGAAAATAACAATAAGCCATTGTAGCCTCACCAAAAATATTTTATGTAAACTTTCCAGTAATCAATACATTCAGAAGCAAGAGACTCCCTTAAAAGTGGATTAACCAAACTCTCGAACTGATGAACCACTACAAACACTCGTGTAATCACCAAGTTATCCCCAAATCCTATTCCCCATAGCCTTGAAGCTTTGACGGTTTCATCTAACTTTTCAGTGCACCTTATTTTCACATCACTACTCCATTGTGTTAAGAACATCATCAACATACATTCATGATTTGTGTTATAATCACTGAGTCTTAAAAAATATTGATTAGATTATTACGCATTATCATTGTCCTCAGGGTTCTGTTCATCCCAGACAGTGAGCATTGGGTAATTCCGCCAAAGGTGTTTAAATTTTGAAGACCCATCATTGATGATGGACAGGTGGAGGCACCGCCCCATCATGAATAATTCGAGTTTTCTTTTTTGTTAAAGGACAATTGAGAGCTACCAATTCCTACCTCAAAAGCTTTGTTTGAAACATGGACTTTAATTCCTTTCACTTTTGGAACTCAGGGAATCCTTAAGAATTGCTAACAATAAACAAAACCCACTCAAAAAGAGGCAGAAGAAAACTACTAATTTTAGATGTTTCAGATGATAAGATTTCAATGTTGAATACCTCAAATTCTCAAGTTCAAGTCTTGCAAGATTGTGGTTGTTCCGATGTTCATGGTTCACTTGTGACTGTGGATTCCAAGTTTACTTAATAGTTATAAGTCTGAAAACTCTGCTCAACAGAATTGTCATGTATTGGTTCAAAACTAATTATCTGCTTTACTTTACACAAAAGCATTAAACTTTCGAATAGAAAAAGGGAAAGGTCTCCGAGAATCACTTACCCATTTGGATACATTCGCAAAAGGAAGACAAGCCTACCTAGGACACTTAAAACTTACATTAATGTACTTAATTGCAGATAAAGTTCCTTTAAACCTTAAAGTTAGGATTTGAGATCTGCTTTTAAAAGTTGACAAATCTGAGATAAACTCCCATGTCCTAAAGTGGCCTACGTTAATATATAATCTTTATATTAGGGGTTTTTATAGGTAATCTAAAAGGCAAATAGGTCCTTTTTTTGTGCTATCATGAAGAGAGAAGTGTCAACCATGGGCTCATATTACGCAAGAGGCCACAAACAAACGGCTAAGTTCATAGTACACACCAGATTAGACCTTTGTCCGGTGGTCTTGCAATTTTTTGTTAAAATTACATAATTTTATAGTTATTTATCAAATTAAAGTTTTTCGTATGTGATGGTGGTTGAAATTAACTGATCCAATTACAGAACAATTTGGGTTGTGGTTCAAAGAGAATGAATATGTGTCTATGTGACAAAAAGTGTGCGAACTGTTGAAGGTAAGACAAATATAGTAATATGAGTGGTTCACTTTAGTCAAAAGACTAAGACTACATTCATGGTAAGAAAGACCCTTGCTCCTTAGAAATTATATTACTTGGAGAAGAAGATTTTTCTTACAAGAGGTTTGACTGGAAGCCTTTTACAGAGTGTTTCTTAGGTTCTACCTGCTGGGAGATGTCTCTTTCATATCTTTATTTACATAGTAGTATCGCTTGTTATTTATACATTTCATCGTTAGGATTTTGTCATGGCTCCTTTTCTACCTGATTCTGTGGTCCCCTCCTTGTTTGTCCTATTGCTATACTTGTCATCCCTCATATTTTCTTGCGCCCACTATGCTTTAAACAGAGTAATTGAGTCATCTCCACTACCAGTGGATATTCATTCGTTACGGTTGTTACGTATTGTCCCCTTGTTTCTTATCCATGTGTCCTTTTACGACGATTGGCAATTTGTCTGGTGCCAAACTCTCCACTCCTGAGCAGGTTTTTGTATCGAGCTTGTTGATGTCGAGCTGATAACTATTTTGAACTGAGTTATTGTGGGCTTCTATGGGACCAGATTATGGTCCAGCCCAAGCTTAGAGAATGTCATCTAGATGAGATGCTTGGGTCATCCCGCATGAGCCCAAGAAATTTTGGACTTTGGAGTGAGTCCAAACTTAAATCGATCATCATCTATATGAAAATATATTTTCAAAACACATTTCATGTTTTCATGTATTTCACATTGAAAGCGTGTTCCGAAACATAGAAACAAGAGAAAGTTGAAAACCACTAGGGAGAGAATTGATTCTACGAGATTATACATTACGACACGAAATCTTGAGTCTATGGGCTAATCGAGTCTGATAGTTTGATTCTCATCTTGATCTGATTCATTTGTATCTTGAAAAGAAGAATTCTACTGGCCTAGAAAAATTTTGAAGAATTAGTCGATGCAAACATGATATCTTTGTTGCCATTGGAATGCATATTTTAAACTTTAATTAATAATTCCTCAATCAAAGACTTAAATCAAGTCTACTTCGCCTTGTGGACACCGATACTTTTGAAGAATATATTTTAGTAAGATAAAGCAAAAACATAATCTTTTCCGTATTTTATATCATATCAGTAAAGCTACTTAAAACAATAATGGAGGAAGAATAGGTGCGATTAGATGTGATAATTTTAACTCATTACCCAGTAATCCGTCTAATCCGTCCATAAATAAATTGGTTGGATATCTATATTAATTAATATGAGTTTAAATGGGTTGGGTAACATGATTCATTTTAATTAAGTGGGTTAGTATGGTTTACAAATGAGTCCCCATTAGATTGAGTATTTATCTTTTTATTAAATAACACAAGTAATAAAAATAAATAAATATACTAATATACCAAAAAATACACACACTATTACACCAAAAAATGCACACATATCCAATAATGCACCTAAACATACACACACTAGTATACCATGAATGACCCACGGGTCGGACCACAACCCAATAGGCTGACCCATAACCAACGACCCATAATACATGGACCACTTATGGCCATGGGTCGACCCATGACCCGTGGTTTAACCCATAATTCATGGTTCGACCCATGGACCACCCATTATGTGTGTATCATTTTATTAAAAGTGTTTTAATTTTTATGTTAGTATATGTGTGTATATTTTTGGTGTATTAGTGTGTATTTTAGTGTATTAGTGTGTATATTTTTAATGTATTAATTTGTATGTGTTTTGGTGTATTAGTGTGTGTATATATTTGTATTTTATAGCATTACTAATGTTTGTGTGTGTGTGTGTTTTGGTGTACTAATGTGTCTATTAAAATTTTTAATTGTTTTATGGGTTAATTGATTTAACCCAACCCATTACAAACCCAACCCATTATAATTCATTTACTAGGTGAGTGAAAAATGGATTGAATTGATTTTAGCCCAATTTAATTTAACCCAACTCATAACCAATCCAACCCACCCATTTGGGGTGCGATCCAAACCTATCATCTTTGTTGTGCACGATCTGAATACATAATAAGGCCAAATGATTTTTAAGCTTTCCCTGTGTTGGTTTTTTGAAAGGGAATAATTTAAAGCCTGGTATTCTTGGTTGGATTGTCATGTTCTTATGTGGTCTGCGGAGAATCAAAATCTTGCATAGAATCAATATTAATCCATCACCATGTGATTGCCTGACTTTAGGGTTAGGAGAATATAATTCCTTATTACAACTACTAAATACACCCTGAGAAATTAAAAATTCATTAGAGTTGTTCAAATGATAAAGTTTCAATAATTAAAACCTTCAGATCCTACATTTAAATTGCACAAGAGCCAAACTCATTGACCTAATATGTATAATTTGCAAACGATTGTGCATATTGCAATTTTTTTTCTGTAGCGGTTATAATGATTTGAGGTTAAAACAGTTCTTGGTAAAAAAAAAAAAAAAAACCTACTCAATTTGGAGTATTTTTAACGGGTAATCATTACAAATCTGACTTGTGCATGCCATGGCGAGGTTAAAATCATGCTTAATAATATTGGTTCCATATATATGAGATGTTTTTAGATGAAAAGATTGTAGATTACCTGTATATCAATAACACCCAAGTACTCCAAGTCATGATGGAATGGTGTCCTAAAGAAAAATAACCATTTTTTGTAGAAATGAGCAAATCCAACTCCATCAAGAAAAAATGAAGTAAAAGTGGAATCAGTTTTGAAACTCCTGCTAATGCAAATTTTCATCAACTCTCAAATTATATTGAGTACTATTTGACAATAGCAGCTTAAGTTGACTAACGGATGGGAGTACGTTCATCTCACGTGATCATATTTAAATGACATTTTTTTTTATGACTTGAGAGATTAAGTGACCAATTTAAATGATTGATAATCAAAGTGATCTCACAAATTATATTCCAATTTTGATCCTATGACAAACTTAGTCGGTGAACTGTTGCCAAAAGGAGAAGCAATATATATGAAAGCATGACACTTGTGTCTATTAGAACATCTTTCAAACACCTTTGGAGAGAGAACAGAATGCAAAGTAACTGCAAAATGAGAGACAGAGGAAACATACACATGGAGCTCTTTTTCTTCCACCACAACACTTAAAAAGTCTTAGCACGCATGTCTGTTCTACTTCCTTCTTTCACATTTGTTATTTTGACTTTATCACTTTAGCCTGTAAAGTGAATTCAAAATATTTCAAAGTACAAATATCAGGATTCTCCGAAATTCAACTCAGTTGGGACAGAATTTTCACCAACCTCCATGTAAACTGGGTTGAACTTTGTTAACTTCCAAATCAGCATTCCAAGGGTCCGCGTACGTCAGCTCTCTGAGGGTCCAGATCAGCTATTCCGAGCTCTGGAAATCGACCAACGAAGTCGAACATCGGAGAGGGAGCTTCAAGGGTCGACCCTCTAGTGCTTAAGTCAGTACTCTGATAAAGAATGATGAAGAATGATAATTAGGATTGGAATTGGGTAATCTCAAATTACATGCCTTATTTGTCCACACTCATAGTATAATCAAAAGTACTCCTCTGCTGTCATGACCACACAATTCCTTGATATATGCCTTTCAACACCAAACTGCTAACAAACACTGCCTCTGATACAACTATTTAAAGGCATTCCACCCTGTTGTCCTGAACGAAATCTGAAAGAGCTCTAACACCTTGAACTACCAGGTATCCTATTATGTGCCTCACCATTACTCTGCGAAAACTGAGGTCCCTCCTCCTTTTGACCTTTAACTGGTGCAGTGTTAAGTCATCTTTTCTTACACCGTTCACATCGACTCGCCTGATTCTTGCATATTTTTTTTCAACAACCACAGGTTTATTTATCAAAGAAACATAGTCTATTAATTTGAAAGCTAAAATATGAGTTCGAATAGAGAAAACTAATCTCCACTACAATCTCTTGCATTTTGTGTCATCAGTCTAAACAAAAGTCAAAGCAAAACGGAATACAGTAATAAATGGATCTTCATACTCAGGCACATACATGTTCCCTTGAGTCAACCCTATGAAAATTTGTTTATTCTCATATCAATACAATCCTGTAAAATACTTGGCACTAAACACTCTCACAAATTAATCCAGGGAATCAGTAGTCGTTTTGTTGCCTCCCCAAATCCAAGCTTCCATTTTCAACACTAAAAATGTGGAGGACCCAGTTTCATAAGTCTTTCATGAATGGGACTACGTGGTATTGGTTGCCCTACCCGAGCAATTGCCTGTATTTCTTTTTGTAACTCAATAAATCGAGCCTATTGTGTTGTTATTTGTGTCATTGCCTTAAATAATCTCTGGACCATATATAATTTATTCTACTTACTATTTTCAGTTCCTTGACGTTGCCTGTCACCTTCTGCAGCCATAACGGGGGCATAAGAACCCTCCCTCCCCATCGGAAGGATCTATGATTCATTATGCTATAAAGATGCAAATCATTATGGACAAATATATAGATGCATAACATTAATTCTTTCGTTCTTCAATAACCCTGACTGGCACCCCTACACTTTACATTGTCCATTACTGGTCTAGACTTGTGTACAGAACCTAATAAACTTACCTACCTTCCCAGGCTAGAGTAGACCCACATCAGATGTAACCATGTTACCTTATGCATGCATGTAATGATAATTAAACACAAGCATAACCCATGCATTTAAACCATAAGATTTATTCAACTGTCAACCACAAGTCCAAAACTAGGGTTTTCAAAACCCTAAATATCTACTTGTCTTAGATATATATAATATGACACAATCAAAACCCAACTCAAACTCTCCAACCATCTGTCTTGACCTAGCAGTGAATATCCCTCTTTATTCCCGCACCTGAAAATAAGTCAAACTATGATAAGAAAGTAACAAACATTATCTCAATATGGCAACTATATACCTACATACAAACCAATGACATACCGCCACAAGCCAAATCAAATGATATCATGTATCATAAGCAACTATCTCATAATAAATCACCCATTCACATTAGTTCAAAATTATGTACATACGCATTTAGAGATCTCCGCCTTTAAGGCTATATCCACTATTAAGGCTATATATATTTCGTCACTAAGGCTATTTGTGTATCTTTAAGGCATAATCATTTCTGTCACTAAGGCAGTATCCTTCACTAAGGTCATATCTTCCAGTAAGGCAACATATTTGAGTTTGAGGCATAGTTATATCCGTCACAAGTGCAATATATCTGCCTTTAAAGCACAATTATATCTGCCACTAAGGCCATATATAATATATCACAATATCAGCACAAGTCAATGATCAATGCAGTTATATATCAAAGTTGTTGGAGATATAGCAGCCTAGCCTAGTTTATTAGGGTTTATTAAATTTTTCTTTTTTACCTTTTTATCATTATTGTAACTTTTATTGGCTATATATACGGGGGCTCTACACTTAATTTGTATCCCTATAAGAGAGAAAAGGGATATAAACTAAGTGTAGAGCCCCCGTATATATAGCCAATGAAAGTTACAATAAGGATAAAATGGTAAAAAGGAAAAGTTTAATAAACACTAATAAACTAGGCTAGGCTGCTATATCTCCAACACTCACCCTCAAGCTAGGCACAAAAAATGTCAACTATGCCAAGCTTGACAATAGAGTCCCGAAGAATGGATAAAGTGACAGGTTTGGTGAAAACATCCGCAACCTGATCACTGGTCCCTACAAACGATGGAGTGACAATACCACAACTAACCTTCTCCCGAAGAAATTGGACATCGATTTCTATATGCTTCGTCCTCTCGTGTAGTACAGAGTCAGAAGCGAGCTGAATAACAAATCGATTATTACAATATAACGTGGATGGAGAAATCACTGAAAAACCCAACTTGCCAAGAATCGATCGTAGCCAGATAATCTCACACGTGCCAAGTGCCAGTGTTCGATACTCTACCTCTGCTGATGAGCGGGAGATAACTGTTTGCTTCTTGCTCTTTCAAGAGATAAGATGAGTCCCTCGAAAAGCACAGAAGCCCGTAGTAGATCGACCATCACACGCTCCCCCATAATCTAAATTTGAATAACAGGCTAGAGAACCAATCTGAGATCCTGATGCATAAAACAACCCAAGTCCAGGACAAGACTTGAGATACCGAAGAATATGATAAACTGCATCAAGATGAGGCTGACATGGCCTGTGCATGAACTGACTAACTCGGCTAACAGCGAATGAAATGTCTGGCCTAGTGTTGGCTAGGTAGATAAGTCTGCCTACCAACCTCTTATAGATAGTCGGATCTCTCAACCCCTCACCTTCAGCAGTAAGCTTGAGGTTTGGAATTATGGGTGATGATGCCGGTTTGCACCCCAGCATCCCAGTGTCTGAGAGAAGATCTAGAACATATTTTCTCTGAGAAAAAACAATACACCTGCTGCTACGGGCAACCTCAATCCCAAGAAAGTACCGCAGAAATCTAAGGTCCTTCACATCGAAGGTCTTCCCAAGGTCTACCTTGACCTACGCAGTTCCAGAAATATCATCCCCAGTAATAATAATATCATCAACATATACCAAAAGGATAACACACTGTCCAGAAGTATTTCGTCGAATAAAGCAAGTATGATCAGAATGACATCTGGTAAACCCCAAACTTACAACTACATCACTAAAGCGAAAAAACCAGGCTCGTGGTGACTGTTTCAGCCCATAAAGAGACTTACGCAGTCGATATACCTTTCCAACATACTCCCCCTTACCACGAATGCCCAGTGGTGCATCCATATAAATAATCTCATCCAGATCACCTTGAAGAAACGCATTCTTCACATCTAACTGATGAAGAGGCTAAGAGTACTCCGCGACCAGAGAAATAATCAATCGAACAGTAGTCACTTTTGTCACAGGGGCAAATATAGCACCAAAATCACGACCTGGTACCTGAGTAAAACCCTTCGCCATGAGCCTAGCCTTGTGACGATCAATAGTACCATCCGCAAGAAACTTCAAGGTACAAACCCAGCGAAAGCCAACAGGCTTTACCCCTGAAGGTAATAAGACAAGATCCTATGTATGATTACGCTGAAGAGCATCCATCTCAGTCTGCATGGCAAGAACCCACTGAGGCTCCCGCATAGCCTTTGAAAAAGAACGAGGAACTGACGTATCTGATAAGGTCATGCTATAAGCTCGAAATGTATAAGGTCATGCCATAAGAAGCATAAGCAGAGATCAAATATAAAATCCTGGCGGTCCAACCATAACGATTAACTAGACGGCGATCACGTCGTGGATAACGACGCCCTAAATCATCATCCTCCTCCACTGAGAATGTCTCATCAGGTAAAGTAAATGACTCAGTACTTCCAGTCTGATCAGTACTAACAACAAGTGCATCAATATGCTCAACGAACTGAGAAGTATTACCTGCATCGCCTGAGGTAGAGGGGACATCAGCAGGGGATGAGAGTGAGGGCGACGTACATAAACATGCAAAGGAAGAGAGAGTGGTAACTCTGTACTGACAGAAATGAGTGGATCTGGAGAAGGAGAGATTGATGACTCTGTAGTGATTGTGATCAATGGTTCTGGCTCCTGTGATAACGAAAAATCAAAGAGAGTATTATCAACTGGAGGGGCAGATATAGGACTAGAAGAAAAATAAGAAATATGCTCAAGAAATGAAACATCTAGACTGTGATACATACGTCGTCTGACAAGATCATAACATCGATACCCCTTAAACTGATGACAATAGCCTACAAAGACAAAATAAATTGCTTTATTATCAAGCTTATGACGAGTAGGAGACCGATCCTGAACAAAATATGTGCAGCCGAAAACACGAGGGGGGACAGAAAAAAGTGTCCGCTCAGGGAATAAGACCTGTAAGGGAGCCCTATACTGAAGAATACGACTTGGTGTACGATTGCATAACAAAGTAGAAGTTAAAACAGCAAAATGCCAATAAAATTTTGGTACCCCCATTCCTCGAAGCATACAACGTATCATCCTTATCAGACTCCTATTTTTCCTTTCAGCAACTCCATTTTGCTCAGGAGTATATGGACAAGAGAGTTGTTGAAGGATACCCTGAGAAGAAAGGTGAGACACTAAGGCATCAAACACATATTCTTTGGCATTATCCGATCGAAGAGCACGACTAATGACATCAAATTGTGTCTTAATCATCTGGAGAAACTGAGTGATTATAGGGAGTACATCGGACTTCCTATGCAAAAGGTAGACCCAAGTACAACGTGTATGGTAATCTATAAATGTCACATAGTATCGAGCACCTAACAGAGCAGTAACAGGAGAGAGTCCCCACATATCAGAATGTATTAAGTCAAATGGCTTGGGTGACTGATACATGCGAGGAACATAACTGGTCCTAACGTGTTTTGATAGAGAACATATAACACAGTCAAGTTTACCACCAGCACAAGCATTGCTTAAAGTAGGAAACAACATACATAAATATTTAAAATTTGTATGTCCAAAACGGTCATACCACAACTGAATAGTTTCTGACGAAAAATCATAACGACAAGTATTATGTAAAATACTAGCATGCAGGCTAAGAATAGATAAAGACAAAGTAGGTGCAGGTGCAGGTGGAGGAATTGGAGAAACTGGTGATGAATCGCTTAGATAATACAATTCATCTCTCTCATGTCCCCTGACAATAATCCTCCTGGTACTTAGGTCCTACAAATAACACGAATCAGATAAGAACACAACCGCACACTGAAAATCTCAGGCTAACTGATGTACAGATAATAAATTCATGGCCAACTTTGGCGCATGAAAAACTGAGTGTAATGTAAAACTATCTGAGAGGCGTATTGTACCCCTACTAACAATAGGGGCATGTGTCCCATCTGCTAGCTCAACCAGTATATGTAACTGCTCATCAAAAATGGTGAAGTGGCGGGCCTCAACTGTCATATGACCATTCTCACCCGAGTCCAGCATCCAAAGAGGAGACGGACTGGTGCGAGCATGAAAGGCACGGGGTGTACTTGTAGTAGTGGCAGTAGCAGAAGTAGGACCCTAAGAAGTTAGGGCGGACATAAATATATCCAATCGGGAAGTGATAGCATCCATATCACTCTGCCAAGGAGGAACAGTTAGAGCAGCAGCAGGAACAGTAGTAGTAGGTGGTACCTCAGCAATAGCAGTAGTACGACCGCGAGGAGGCGGCTTAAGTTCCGGATGGAGCTTCCAGCAAGTAGCCCTAAGATGTCCTGGTTGGCCACAATAATCACATTGACGAGAATCTCCTTGTCTGCGCTAATCTGGGGCACCCTAACGGCGCTGGTCCGAGCGCTGTCCACCTCTGGTTGAGGATCTTGAACGAGACCCGGTAGTAGCTATAAGGGCCATCAAATCGGCCGGAGAATTCAAGGCCGCAACTAGAAGTGATGTAATATGAACGCGGCGCTCATGCTGCTCAATCTTCGCATACACCTCATAAAGAGACGCAAGCCTCAACATTGACAAGATTTGAGAACGAGGTCCCTCAAACTCATCACGAAGCCCCATAAGGAACTTGTGAATCCTATCCTCCTGCTCTTGACCATGTAAGAATGCTGCTCCCTCGGGCTCTAGCCTCGGAATAGCAGCCAGAGGACGTAAAGTCTCATACTTAAGCCATCGCTGGGCCAAAAAGTCAAAATAATCCTGAACGGTCATATCTCACTGCCTAGCATATGAAAGTTCATGAGAAAGCTCATAAGCACGAACTCCCTGTCCGGACTGGAAATACATCTCTGATAATGCGCTCCATAGCTTTGGAACAGAGCTATGAAACTGATGGATCCTGCAAACAGATGGCTCCAACGAGCCAAATAACCATCCAAGAATGACGCAGTTCTCAAAGAACCACGCAGAATATCCAGGGACGTCATCAACTGGCTTTGGATTAGATCGCGTCAGCCAACCAAGCTTCCCTACTTGGCCTAAGAAAAGCTGTAATGAGCGGGACCACTTAGCAAAGTTACGACCATTCAACAACTGTGTCGTAACTTTCTGAGAGATCATGTTTGGTAGTGCTGGTAATGCAGTTATGCCAGTAGGTATGGTATACTGGTCAAACATAAAAGGAAAAGTACCAATAGATGTCTCAATGGTAGATGTGTCAATAGTAGGGGTCTCAATTCCCTCAGAAGTAGCTATATCAACAACAATACTAGGATACCCGTGACAGAAAAATAACTCTAAAATAAATAGAGGGATAAAATAAGGGAGAATAATATATCTCCAATTGAACAGTAGTGATAGATAACGAAGGTACAGAAAACTCTCAAATAATCAAGTCACAGTACCCAGAAATCCGGCAAATATAAATAAGTGATCTGCTCCATCAAAAGCTAATCAATAAAGAAGAGGATGCGACCCCTCTTAAAAGGTCCTAAAGCACAAAGCTATGACCCATCAATGGACTGATTCGTTGAAGTTGGGTTTGGGGCTAGTCTGATTTGGTTTAAGCCCAGCTGATGTAGCTCAGTGCCTCCGAAAGCCTACAACACAAATATCACAGACTTACTGGGCTCTGCGGGCTAGCCATGGGTTTTGGACTATATTGGGTTAGTATTATTAGTGGACTGGTTTGGTTTAATGGCTGGGTTTTATTTATTGGGTGATTTATTGGCTTTGTTTAGGCAGTTAGGTTGAGCTGGCTAGTCGGTGGCTTTATGGATGGGGGCAGTCGGTGGACGTGGATAAGTCGATCGGTGAAGGTGAGTATTTCGGTTGGTGAGTTTGAGTATAGTCGGTCGATGCTTGATGGGTGGCAGTATTTCGGTTGGTCTGGGCTGTCTTGGCAGTCGGTGGCTGTGTCTTGGCAGTCGGTGAAGGTATGTCGATGGAATGGTATGTCAATGGAATGGGTGGTCTGGAGGTTCAGTTGACAAGAGGCAGCCGGTGTTTTATGGAGGCAGCAGGAGTGGTTTCGTCGGTGGCTTGGTGGTTTCGCTGGTGGGCAGTGGCCGGTTTGGGTTGCTGATGATGTCGCTGGGCTGCATGGTTTTGGGTTAGGGTTAAGGTTAGAGTTTGGCTCTGATATCAACTTAGAATATTAGAAGAGAGAAAAGGGATACAAATTAAGTATAGAGCCCCCGTATATATAGTCAATAAAAGTTACAATAAGGATAAAAAGGTAAAAAAAAAAAATTTAATAAACTCTAATAAACTAGGCTAGGCTGCTATATCCTTTGTCATGTTCACCCACATGAAATAATACACTTACCTTAAAGAACTCAACAACCTAGTAATCTCTCCTCAATCCCTAAGTGGAGCCGAAAGAGATAGATTTGCCTCTACACCTAGAATATCACACGACTGTATTCATCATTGTAATACAACTATTAAAATCTACGCATGGATTACAACTTTCGTTTACATTAGAATGCATTAAGAATGATTATCCAAAAATTTGAGTATGTTTTAGACCGACGATAAATGACTATCTACTTTTAAATGTAACCCAAACATATATACTTGTTTCTACCAAATCAATATCATTTCGAGTTGTTTCAACTACAAGAATGTTAAAGTAATCATAACTCCCCAGCAAACCGTAGTTCACATTCATTGTCGAGTCTCAAAACTCAGCGTTTTCAAGCAACCTTATTGGACAATACTTAACAACTAGCTATTATAGGCTATTGTTAGCCTTTTTAAGACACCAACCCAGGAATCAAAATACCCGTGGAATGAAGTCATTTAGCTCATAACGTGTAACTTCACCAAAATCTCTATTTCGAGGATTTTAACCAACGAACCAGATTGACCATTATGCCCTCTTTTGGTCGTTCCCCCTCCACACTAGGATTTTCGTAATGAGCCCAAATTTATTGGATAGTAACTTCTTAGGCTTTCTAACGATATCTCATGGGCTCAAAACAAAATCCATTAGACCACTATTTCACCATTTTCCCATAGGATAACAAATCTGGAACAACTCATATCAGTCCCTGATTTTCAGCCATGTTTAAGTCTAATCCTGTATTTAGTCAACCATAATAAGATTTTATAGCCTACATTATTGTGAAGATCTATGAGTCAAGGTTACGGTGCACCATTTTGAGTTTTCTTGGGGGAGTTATCGCTATTTTTCTGCAGAGTGTCTAACCTGCGTGTGCTAAATAAAATCGAATCAGCATGTCTATTTACGCACAATTGCACCAATTTTGTTTCACACCCACTCTCAATTATTCTAAACACTTTAGTATATGTTCCAGAACTTTGTGAATTAACTTATAGAAGGGAAGAGAGTAAAACTGGAAAGGGCAGGAGATTGCTTTTTTATTTTCACATTTGTCCTATTAATATCCAATACAGGCAGCTATATGACAATTGTGAAACCATACTAGAACATTGAGTATATTAAAGAAATCCTCGGTTGTTTATTGATATTTTTTCCTTTTTGCCATCCTTGGGCCTTAGTTATGTTAGCATTATGCCAATCACATATCATTTTAGTTAGACACTAATTTGCATAAAGCATCTCTGCTATGATATTTTGTTGGATGAAGCTAATAAGTATCTTTGGATTTTGATTTTTTTATGATTGTACTTGGATGAAATTTCAGTGTTGAAATGATAATGATTGTGAATTTTAGGTAATGCTAGTCATTTTCCCCCATTAGGGCTGGATCAATTCCTCAAGTTGGAGAAACTAATTGTTGTCTTTCATCATTGAGCATCTACAGAAATGAATAATTTTTTCTCTATTGATGCTAACATGAAAATCATGGAGACCCTTTAATCATATCTTTTACCTTTATTTTGAAAGACCAAGAGGAAATGATATATTTCTTCCCCTTCCCCTTTCCCTCCTCCCTTCC
>CM042188.1:24739639-24778676 GCA_023539305.1 Ilex asprella | reverse complement strand
CTGTACACAACCCCTCCCCCTTCTTCTTAAAATGCATTAGTCATTTAGAGAAATTGGTGAATTTGCAGTTTTAGGCCATGTTTTTGGCATTTCTTCCACCTGTTGTCTGTTGATTTGTTGTAGGTCACATGATGTGATCATGTTTCACCTGAGTAGCTTTACTGAAATTCCTAGGAGACAATATAGGGAAGTTTAGTGGAAGGACTTTTTATTGAACTAGGATTTGAAAAAAAATTAGGAGCTATCAGAATAAATTGACAACATAAATTTTGTTGCACTCTTTTGTGTGTATACAAGATTTTCTATTCATGTGCATTTAGGTTCCTATATATTGAAACTTTAAATAGCTAAGAAATATGTCTTTGAATATTGAATGTTGTCCAGTCAGGTATGCAAAAGCATTTTAATATGGAAAAATATTGACCCAAGGTTTTAGGTTTGAGAAATTGCCTTTTCAAACTTGGTTTGTTGGTATTTTCCTACTATTTGGAAATGTAAACCTCTTACTAATGGCTCTTTCAATTGGCATAAGAACACTCAATACTAGGTAAAATGTCGTTTGTTGCTTGTACATATGGTTGAGGACCACTTGGTTTATTAAGATCTTAAATATTGAGAATCTCAAAATTATACAACAATAATATACCTCATACGATGCTTAAAAAATTTCACGTGCAACGCACATGTGCACCAACTAATATACTCAAAAATATTTAAGAAATAACAATAATTCGATTTCTAATCAAAAATTCATAACACATGTAAGAATTCATTAAACTAAACCAATATAAGCTATTAGCAAAGTATTCAAGTATCAAAACATCAATTTATTGTATATAGCAGCTCTAACTTGCTTCTAAATCACTATATCTAGAACCTCGCCTAGTTGACCGTCCAAACCATTGCACTTGAGAAGTAGGAACAAGATGGTGAATTGTGAATCCTTTTCTCTTTTATTCCCAATACTTATCTTACTCTATTTTATATTATTAAATCCGTAGGACTTAGTCTAAAGATGAAACCTCTTAAGCACGATAGTGCAACATTTTTATTATTTATTCTATTTCATTTACTTACCTCCAAGTTTCTCATATTAAAATATCCATCCCTAAACTTTTAATAACAAATTACATGTAACTTCACTCTTTTATAAAAAAATTAGTAATCAACCACATAAGTTTTGAATTTATTTTTTTAAAAAAAAAAAACATTATGCCTTCAACCCAAAATTTTTTTTTCAAATATGATTTATGCACACAGGGTCTCACATTTTCATTCTAGAGTAACACAATGGGGCTCTTCCTTTTCATTTTCTCTTCTAAAGATTTTGCATACTTTCTAGAAAATTCTCTATAAAGAATTTAGAGATCTTCTTGATTTCCCAATCAACTAATCGCCTCGCAAGAATCTTCAATTCATGTTCGAGTCTCTCTCAATTCTCCAATAGTTTACTTCCTCCTCCATTCTACACTCATCACAACTGCTTTCCTTCAATGGCTAGTACAAATTTCAAAGGAACTTCCTCTAATCATCCTCTGCCCCTAGTTCACGAAGCTAATCTTTCAAATGAAGATCCTAAGCTTTTCTTGGAGAACCCCTCTGCAGAACAATTTGGCTAACTAGAGTTCTAAGCCAAGAGGGTCCGTTGTAGCAATACCAAAAAGAATTTTGAGAAAATTAGGGTCCAATTTTCAATCCCAAACTTTGTTCGGCTCAGAGTCCCTAAGAATGAGGAAAGAGCTTGTGACTTCATCGAAAATGAGGTTGGTTTCTAAGAGGTTGCCCTTATCACTAGGCTTCGATTTTCTATTCACCCCTTTCTTTGCAATTTTCGGTCCTTTCTCAATATCACCCATGTCTAGCTCACGCCCAATCGTTGAAGGAGCTTGATAGGTCTAGGGGTTCTATGGGGCTCTACCCTTGGTGGTAGTGTATTCCCCTATATAAGAGAGGTGTCGCACTGCTTTCATAACAAAGTTGGTGTTGGTCCAAGTTATGATTGATATTGTCTTACTTAGAGACCCACCAACAATGATATATTGACCAAGATTCTTGCTCCTCCAAAGGAATGGAAATACCATTTTTTCTTCATTTCAGGTTTAGATTGGGAGTTTTGTGCTTATGTACCTCTTGTGGCTGACCTTACCAAAATCCTCCTATGCTAGGGAACCCTGTCTTCCTCCATTGTTGAGTTTCTTTTAATTCTTGCTTTTCTTTTCTCTTGAAAAGAATAAGGTTAATCTTCATTTTAATTTTTTTACAATTGATATCATTACCCTTCCGGATGAGTTTTTGAACAGACTGGAGGTGTCTAGATATTTAAAACCAGGGAATTTGGTCTCCTAGTACTAATCCTAACCACTTCAAATGCCAACTTGGCTCATTGCCCTCAACAGCAGTGGATGAAGATGATATGCCTCTCTAAAGTAGGGTTTCTTGACCAAAATTTTGTCTTTAGATAGATTTTGTTTTAGGTTGTGAAGTCCAAGAAATGTTGAAGTCGGGCACAATCAAGATCTCCAAGATGTTAACTCACCAATTTTGTAGGGTGATCCTCTTTATTTCTCCTATTTTTTATTGTTTTTGTCCCTTCTTCTTTTCTAACAACTTAGTGTGTTTTTGCCTAGGCTAGGTTTCCATTTTGGAAACTGGGATGACCTTCCCTACTTTAATAGAAAAGAATCCTTGGAAAGAGAGGCATGAACACCCCTTTAATAACTCCCTTTCTACCAAGAATGAGTTGTTATCTCATGTATATTTAGATTGGGTGAGCTTGGATGTATGGGCACAACTTTCGTGTTGTAGAGATCAGTGCCAAAACTACTTTCTCTAGCCTCAAATACTTGACTTCTATTCCTTTCCGGATATGGCTGGTATAGTATACTATCTTTTGAACTCTTTGTTCATTTCTTATCAGAGGAAAACTGGTGGCTTCATCCAAGACTACTAGACAAAGTTACAAAACCTCTATTTCAATTGGGGTTGGTAATAATGGGGGCGTCATCAAAAACTGCTTTAGCTTTTCAAAAGCTATCTCACAAGCTGGCATTCATTCGAAAGCTTTCTTCAACGTCTTAAAGAAAGGTAAACATTTGTCATTGGCCCGCGATACACACCTATTGAGTGCTATAACACGTCTAGTGAGGCATTGCATCTCCTTGATATTTTGAGGTGGGTGCATATCCATTAGAGCTTGAATCTTTTCTTGGTTTGCCTTAATTCACTTTTGAGACACCATGAATCCCATAAAATTTCCAGAGGATACCCTAAAAACATATTTCGCAGGGTTTAGCTTCATCTTGTACCTCCTTAGGACCTAGAAAGCTTCCTGCAGCTTGCTCACATGGTCCCTAGTTGCTTTAATTTTCACTAAAATGTCATCAACATAAATCTACATGCTCTTCCCAATAAGGTTCTTGAAAATTTGATTGAGCAAACGTTTACAAGTGGCACAAGCGTTCTTTAGGCCAAAAGGCATGACTTGGTAGCAATACAACCCTTGCTTCATGATGAATGAGGTTTTCTCTTGGCTATCTAAGTACATATGGATCTAATTATACCTTGAGAATGCGTTCATAAACCTAAGAAGCAGGAAACCTATTGTTGCCTCCACCAAAAGGTTGATCCTTGGAAGTGGAAAACAATCCTTTGAGCACACCTTATTCAAGTCAGTCAAATTTATGCAAATTCTCCATTTTCCTTTGTGTTTCTTTACAAGCACAACATTGGTTATCCACTATGGATAGTCAACTTCCCGAACTGGCTTTGCTTGAAGGAGTTTCAGTATTTCCTCAGCGATTGCATTGGCCCTTTAGGGGCAAAAGCTCTCCTCTTTTACTTTATTGGCTTGAATGAGGGATCCACATTGAGCCTGTGGACTATCACCTGCGTATCTATGCCTGGCATGTCCTCATGACTCTAGGCAAAAACATCTGCATTCTCTTGAAATATTCTCTAACTTAACTTTAATATGAGGGGAAATATTGGAACCCACATATGTAATCTGGTCAGGCTTCCTTACCAAGGTCACCGAGACTAGCTGTTCATTGGGACATGTTCGCTTTGGTTCTTTTGGATCTCTAAGGTCATTATTATCCACCTGAAAAGTTTTAAAAACCTTAGAGGACCTTCCTAATGTAACATCTCATTCCCTTGCTACTGCCTGATCTCCTCAAATACCTTGACTTATTGGGGATCGTAGGAGAAAATGATAAGTTGATGGTATTGTTTTGAGGGAATTAAGGGTTACTCAACTCAATATCATGTTATAAGCTGAAAGGAAGTCCATTACTACGAAATCCACCACGTGTGTCTGCTGGCAGTGAGATTCCCCTAGAGTAACAGGAATTAAAATTGCCCCAACTGGATATACCTTTTTCTCTAGAGAAACCTATCAAAGGGGTCCTGATAGGGTGAAACTTTGACTTCCCTGTGCCTAATTGATTGAAGGCTTGAAAGAAGATGATATTTGCAGAGTTGCCACTATATACCAAAACTCTTCGAATTGAATGAGTGAAAGCAATCACAGAGATCACCAGAGGATCATCATGTGGAGTATGGACTCCCTTGAGATCTTCGTCTATGAATATGATGGGAGCATTTCTATGGGAAACCTTTCCGAGTTGAACAAGGTTGATTTCTTCTCCTTTATCCAAGCTCTCTGAGCATAAGCTTTCCTCATCGAGCTGTTTTCTCATCCATAAGTAAATCCTCTAGAGATCACCTTGATTTCTCCCATTGGTTGTTGATGTTCTCGAGGCTTTGTAGGAGCTCTTTCTTCTCGGTGGTTCCTTCCTACAAATCTTCCAAGTTGGTCCCTCTAGAATAGGTCCTCAATCTGATATCAAAGGGTGAAGCACTCTTTAGTATCGTGTCTATAGTCACGATGGAAACCGTAGTACTTATCTCTGTCTTGTTTGTCAGAAGATGTTCTAAGCTTTCCAGGACACTTTAGGAGGTTGTCATTTTGCACTTGAAAGAGAACTTGAACAATTATAACATTAACGGGACTGTACGTTTAAGCCTTTAATGTAGGTAAGCGGGGTGATGAGCACATAATATTGCACATTTCATGGCCTCATTACATTCATTATAACTCAACTTTTGCATTTAATTACTTCGTGTTAGCCTATTTTATTAATAATATTGATTTCTCGATGTTGCATGTTTTGATAGCTTAAATGTTGAATTTTAGGTCCTTGCAACTATGTTGGATGTGTGGTAATGGCATGGACACAATACATGAAGAATTAGAGGCTTAAAAGTGAAGCAATTAAGGAGGTATTGGTGTTTTAGAACAAAGTCACCAGCTGTCACATCACTGGGAAGCACTGCCTCGGTTCTCCTCCATTTTAACCATGATCTACTCAGAATCTGAAAAAGTTCAAAACATGAAAGTTGTAGATCAGGATGTCTTTTGTATCTTGTCAAAATTTCAGTTCAATCCAACGGTTAGATCAAGAGTTATTCCATTTCTATCGAAAGTGGTCCAGAGTAGAGAAAGAACCGTACCGGTACGCGTACCGGTACGCCGAACTCCAGTAGCTAAACTGTACCAGTACGCTCCCCTGAAGCTTCCCCGAAACTCCTGCAACTCACCTCCACTTGCTTGGGGGTCCCACCTACACTTCTCCCACTTGCTTCCCCAACAATTCGTTACACAACCATCCCTCCCTTACGCATTTGGGAAGACTTTTGAGGCTTGAACATTGAAGGAAGAGGGAGAGGAATGGGCTGCCATAGGGAGGCTTGTCCTAGCCTATCAAGACCCATCATTCAGTCCCCTATGGATGGGAGGTCTGCTCTTACACCTTGGGGACCACCATGCACGAAAATGTAACACACACACTCCATTGTATTCAACATGGCACTCACATTTTGAGGTGGCTACCTAAGCTTAGGAATAGTTCAAGGAAGAAGAAGATGAATAGTGCTAAAATTTTATATTTTTGCATTTTCTTCATTCCAATGTCTTGTAGTCTCTTGTAAGGATCTTTTAAATTTTGTTTAAAGTCTTTAATGTTATTTATTGCAAGTTCATTTCTAGTTTAGTCCTTTACTCTAGCTTTCACCATTGATGTATTAAGTTTTTCTTCATTTCTAGCTTAAAGTGGGCATTGAATATTTTTCTTCTTAGTTTATGTTTTCTTGCATTTAGTTAAGTTTCATGATTCATTTCATCATTATGTCAATTTACATTATGCATTTCCATCTTGCTTTCATGAGTAGCTAGATTTCTAGTTTGCTAATTCAAGGGAGACCTCCTATTGGATTTTTCATTTCAACTCATTCTCTTACTTCTCTTATGAGTCTAATGGTTCGATTTGACAGGGTTGAGAGTAGATAAGTTGGTGAGCCTTTGATATCCCGTAGGCCTAGCCACGGTTTATGCTTAGATACTCACCAATCTTGTCCCTAGCTTCCCCCGAATCAATCGTTCATTCATGCTCTATTGGATGAGGGATTGGAGTTGAAATGGTATTCCTATTTGAGTGACATCTTGAATTAGAAAATACTTATTTTCTTGCATTTTCATTAAGAACACATAACTCTCCAAAACTCAAACAAAAGATTTTACACTTTCTTTACCTTTTGCAAAATCACCTTCACATAACTTGAACTTTCCTTCCCTGAGGAGACGACCTTGGAATACTCTTCCAAGTAAAACAAGCACTTTTGTTCACATTTCACATTTTATACATTTTGTTCATTTCATTTCATCACCATCATTTCGTTGCCCTTTCTCTTGCATGAATCCGAGTGAGAGTGACACTCACCCACACACATAAGCCATATATATATTTGAGGGTTCATGTTAGGAGCTTAGGAACAACAACCTTTTTCAACAATCACGGGGACTTAAGCTGTCCCTAACTGGGACACAGTCAACCTTCCACATCTTCAAAGTATTTATTTTGTCTAATTTTTCTTGACTCTTTCTCTTCTTCTCAAAGGTAGACCCTTCCACACCTTTTTTCGCGTTGACTGCCTCCTTTGTAATCATATGGTTCTGAGCTCAGGAAAGGAGCTTTGCCACAATTTTGGGGGAATGTTTATACACAAAGAAATAGAACCTAGTGGACCTAAGTCCACTTATGAAGGCTGTCAAATCCATCTTGTCATCGACATCACCTATCTAGAGGCACTCTTTTGTAAACCTTGATACATATGTCTAAGAGTCTCTTCTTTTTTCTGCTTGATATTGAGGAGAGAAGTGGCAGGTTTCCTAGGTATCCTTCCTCCAATAAAATGGGAAAGAAAGGATTTGCTAAGCTCTAGGAAGGATCGAATAGGCTTGGTAGGGAGCTTATTGAAATAGAGACAAGTTATTCCCTTCAATGTGGTAGGGAAAGATCTGCACATAATGACATCGAGGATGTTGTGCAATAACATGAGAGATTTGTAAGATTCCAAATGATCCAAAGGATCCTTGTTTCCTTTAAATGTCTTAATGGTTGGGATCTTGAACTTGGCTGGGAGAGGGTAGTTGATTGGTTGAAAACGTTGTTGTTCCTAACCTCTAAACATCACCCTTTAGCATGTGTATGATGTGTGTGAGAAGGGAGTGCCACTCTCCCTTGAGATGATGCAAGAGATGGAACAATAAAATGGTGGTATGAAATGGAATGAACAAAATATATGAAATGTGAAATGTATGTGTGAACAAAAGTGCTCCCCATTTGCAAGGAGTCTTTTGAATGTCGGTGTTTTACTTGGAAGAGTATTCCAAGATCGTCTCCTCAAGGAAGGAAGGTTGAGTTGTGTGAAGGTGATTTTATTGCAAAAAGAAAAAATGTAAAATCTTGTAGTTGGTTTTGATGAGTTTGTTTTAGTAAAAATGCAATGAGAAACAAATATTGACAAACCCATGAAGTCATTCCAATAGGAATACCATTTCAACTCCAATACCTCCTCCGATAGAGCATGAATGAACGATGGATTCGGGGGAAGCTAGGGACAAGATTGGTGAGTATCTAAGCATAAACCGTGGCTAGGCCTACTGGATATCAAAGGCTCACCAACTTATTCGCTCACCAACTTATCTACTCTCAACCCTGTCAAACCGAACCATTGGACTCATAAGGAAAGGAAGAGAATGAGTTGAAATGGAAAACCCAAGAGGAGGTCTCCCTTGAATTAGCCAACTAGAAATCTAGCTATTCATACTTAATGGAAAGACATGCATAATGTAAAGAGAAATAATGAAGAATTAAAGCTTAGAACATAACTTAAAGCAAGAAAACTTAAACTAAGAAGAAAGAAATACAATACCCATTTTAAAGCTTGAAATGAAGAAAACATAACATAACAATGGTGAAATGTAAAGTGCAAGACTAAACTTGAAATGAAGTTGAAATAAATGACATTAAGGTGTAAGAGTAAAAGATTACAGGCGATTAAAATTTTACTACAACTTGAATGGAGAGGAAAATGCAAAAACATAAACTTTCTAATCACTATTCATCATCTTCTTCCTTGGATTTCTAAGCTTAGGTAGCCACACCTTGAATGACTTGTAAAATGCTGAATATATTGGAGTGTATGCCCCTTATTTTCGTGCATGGTGGTCCCTAGCATGTGTGTGCAGGCCTCCCATCAATGGGAGGTTGAATGGATGGGTCTTGACAGGCTAGGAACAGCCTACACAGCAACCCACATGGCAGCCCACTTATCTCCCATCCTCCATAAATGCCAAGCCTCATAAGTCTTCAAAGTCTGTAAGGGAGGCATGTAGATGTGTAAGAAAATGATGGGGGCAAGTGGGAGAAATGTAGGTGGGCCCCCAAGCAAGTGGAGATGGGTTGCAGGAGGTTCGGGGCTGCTTCAAGAGGGCGTACTAGTACTGCGTACCGGTACTTCGAAGCTACTAGAGTAGGGCGTACTGGTATTGTTTTTCTGCCTAGACCACTTTTTGTAGAATCATCATAAATTTTGATCCAACCATTGGATTGAGCTTAAATTTGGACTTGATACCTAAGACATCCAGAGCTACAACTTTCATGATTTACACTTTTCCAGATTCGAAGTAGATCATGGTAAAAATGGAGAAACAACGAGGCTCTGCTTCCAAAAGATGTGGCAACTGGTGCCTTTGTTCCCAAACACCAAAACCTCCTTGATTTCTTCACTTTTAAGCCTCCAAATCTTCATGGATTATGTCCATGCCTTCACCACACATCCAACATAGTTGCAAGGTCCTAAAATCCATCATTTAAGTTATAAATACATGCAACAACGAAATATCAACATTATTCATAATTTTGGCTAACACTAAGTACTTAGATGCAAAAGTTGAGTTTAAATGCATGTAATGAGGCCTTTACATATGCAATATTATGCACTCATCAGTAGTTGGTGACCTCCTAAGAGAAGGGTGACTTGAGTCTCTAGATCAGCATTTCTATTGTTTTTGGAGCTTGAGATTTTACGGTGTTCAACTCATTTCCTATTCAATCGTTCACCTTCTTGAACTTTTACTTCAAAGAGGTGTCTTTTTTATGATCTTGTAGAGAATTATTTTGACTATGCGCATCCACCAAGTTTGGTTCATTGTTGGGCGCAAACTTCCTCAAAGCAAAGATCCTGATTTCCTTGTTGATGTTAAGGACCAACAAGGCCTTGCAAGAGTTTTTTAATTTGCTAGGTTTGTAGTGCTATGCCTCCAGTAGCCTGGTTCATCTGATCCATATTCTTGTTGAGGTTGAAAATTCGTTGGGTCTCTTGACGCTTATTTAGGTGAAGAGGGTCTAGGTCCGGGATTTCAACCCCAACATTTCCTTGAGTAGGTTGTTGTATAGTAGGGTTGTCTTGATTGACATTCATGGTTCTAGATGAAATTCATGGTTATGTCTCCAGTGGCCTAGTTGATCTGATCCATATTCCTGTCGAGGTTGAAAATTCGTTGGGTCCCTTAACGCCTATTAAGGCGAGAAGGGTCTAGTTCCAAGATTTCAACCCCAACATTTCCTTGAGTAGGTTGTTGTACAATAGGGTTGTCTTGATTGACATTCATGGTTCTAGTGAAACCATCTACTGGTGTATAGCAAAACTGAGAAACAACTTTTGTTGTCAAGTTGTTTACCACAGACAAAGCCAAAGTGTTGGAGTAAAAAATGTGTCCAACTATTCTAAAAGTTGTTTGAGGTTGATCTAAGCTTGGCTACACCTTTTTCCGAGCTCTGGGTGAGGTTTCCATTAGTTATGGTTGCTTGGTAAAAACCTTGTTATTTCCTAACCTCTAAAAATCACCCTTTAGCATGTATAGTGTATGGATAGAGGGGATTGTCACTCTCCCTTGGGATAGTGTCAAAATAAATGGCAAGAAAATGGTGGAAATGAAATGTGCAAAATGAAAAATGTGTGAACAAAAGTGCTCCCTAAACGCAAAGAGTCTTTTGCTTGTCGTGTTTTACTTGGAAGAGTAATCCAAGGTCATCTCCTCAGGGAAGGAAAGTTCAAGTGTGTGAAGGTGATTTTGTGAACAAAAGAGAAAGGAAAAAATGTAAAATATTTTATTTGTGTTTTGGAGTTTGAATTTTGTAAATGAAAATGCAATAACAACAAGTGTTGGCTAATTCAAAAGGTTCACTCCAATAGGAATGCCCAATCAACTCAAAACCTTCCTCCGAGGGTTTATAGATGAATGATTGATTCATGGGAAGCTAGGGACGAGATGGTGAGGATCCAAGCATAAACCGTGACCAAGCCTACAGAATATAAAAGACTCACCACCACATCTACTGTCATCCCAGTCAAACCGAACTATCGTACACTGAGAGAGGAAAGAAAATGAGTTGAAAATAGAAAATCCAAGAGAAGGTCTCCCTTGAATTAGCCAACTAAAAATCTAGCTAATCATTTTTTCAAGAAAGAAAAACATAACATAAAGAGACATAATGAAGATATGAAGGATAGAACATAACTTAAAGGAAAAAAACTTCAATTAAGAAGAAAAATATTCAATACCCAATTTAAATGGTTGAAATGAAGAAAACTTAAACAACAATGGTGACATCTAGAATACTCAACTAAACTTGCAAAACACTTGAAGTAAATGACATTAAAAGTAAATAATGAAGCTTACAAGAGTATTCAAGAAGATTATAAGTGAAAATGGATGAAGGAGATGCAAAAATATAAGTTTTCTATCTACTATTCATCATCTTCTTCCTTGGAGCATTCTATGCTTAGGTAGCCACCCTTGAAGAACTTGTGTAATGTTGAATATGTGGAGTGATAGCCTTGCGATTTCGTCCATGGTGGTCCCCCCCAAGGTGTGTGCAGGCCTCCCATCAATGGGAGGCTGAGTTGATGGCCCATGACAGGCTAGGAAGAGTATAGCCTACACTTCCCAGGCAACCCCTTTCTCTCACATCCACATTGAATTCTAAGCCTCCAAAGTGTTCAGCAAGGGTGTAGGAGGCATGTGAATGTGTAAGGAAAGTCAGAGGAAAGTGACAGAATCAATTGTGGGACTACCAAGCAAGTGGAGCATGATTTGTAAGCGTTCTAGGCACTTCAAGCACAGCGTACCGGTACGCGTACCAGTACGGTTTAGCTACTGGAGTTCGAAGTACCGGTACACTTTGTCTGCTCCGGACCAGTTTTTGTAGAATCGTTTATAACTTTTGATCCAACTGTCCGAGCTGAAATTTTGACACAATAAATAAGACATCCAGATCTATAAATTTCATGTTTTGTATTTTTTCAGATTCAAAGTGGATCATGGTCAAAATGGAGGAAAACAGAGGCTCTTCTACCAGATGGTGTGGGTACTGGTGCCTTTGTTACCCAACACCAATACCTCGATTTCTTCACTTTTAAGCCTCCAAATCTTCATGTAATGTGTCCATGCCTTCACCACACATCCATACGTAGTTGGAAGGTTATAAAATCCATCATTTAAGCTATAATTACCTACAACATCGAAAATTCAACATTATTCATAATTTCGGCTAACTCTAAGTACTTATATGCAAAAGTTGAGTTAATATGCATGTAATGGGGCCATTAAATATGAAATATTTTGTTCTCATCAATGGTACAAAAAAAAATTTGAATACATGTTGGGTACTTCGGGAGTCGACCCTCTGACGCTCAAGTCAGTACTTGAAAATTTAAGGTGTAACAATTAAACTGAGTTCAGTGTGCTTACTTGGGTCTTACCCTAGAGGTCCCCTTTTATATTATTTTGATAGGTGCTCCAGAAAGAGTAGAATCCAGGCTATCTTGGCAGTTTAAATTTGTCAGATCTACTTTCAGTTGATAAGTCTTGGCTTCTGTGAACTTTATCCTTTGTTGGGATAACAATCCAGAGTCCTAGTTATTCTAGGAGTTTTTTTTTATCACGCAGATAAGACTTGCTGAGGCATTGATCTTATTCTTATCCCTTGGCTACCTTATCTTCCTCATAGTATCGCAACGAATCCGTCATTTGAACGAGTTTTTGGCAGATAGGGTTCTTAAAAATTGGGAATAAGCTTTGCTATCCTTATGGTTTCCACTAGGTTGGGGAGAGCTGATTATCTGAGTTCATTAATCGTCCAACTTTCCTTTCTCCATAACAAGTCAATCAACGGTTACATTTCTAAAGTTAGTGACACGTAGGACATTCCCCCTAGTTGAGATTAAATTTCCCCCCATCACCTTTTTTTATTTTTATTTTTATTTTGTATTTTTCTAGATAAATATATGCAATATAAAAAAATGCATAAAGATGCATCAAAACAAAGAAATGAAAAGTAAAGAAATTACCATAAATAATACAAATGAATGCCAAACTTGACATCAAAACTCTTTTTGAATTTTTGAATTTCTTTTGTTTTTGATTTTTCAAATATCAAATGTTTATATATTTTCATATAGAAATAAAAAATGATAAAATAACAAAAATAAATATATACACAAGTGTATGACTCTTGGGTGTTTGATGAAATGCATGAAAGATCACTAAGGTTCATACTCTCACCTCTCCTACTTCTTAGGGGCCATGACCTTGCGAGAAGCACTCGGGGCCTCTAACTTGGTTGATATGGTGAGTTTCTCAAGGTCCTCCTTAGTCACCCAAACTTATTTTTCCTTCCTAAAACTTGGGTTAGGTTGAGGAATGAGTAGAGGACTAGCTCTTTTCTCCCCGAAGTGTGTAGATCAACCTTGACTTTAGGAATAGAAGGAACCTTGGGAACTCTAGCATATGGTTCATATGAAAATGATGCATGACTATGCTTGGACTTACATGTCCACACTAAAATCTAGGAGAGAATGACAACTTAATTGTTCAAAGCTTTAGATTGGTGTACTAGATGCAAGAGATTTTTTGTCTAAGAGTTCCCTATTTTGAATGCGATGTTTGCTATAGTGACCATACTCACCTCAAGTAAAACACACAAATGATTTGGTTTGGGTTTTCTTCTTAACCAACTTCTTTTCAAGCTTACCCTTACCATTATTAGTTTTTTTTAGGACTTGTGCTTACTCTTGGGGGTGATGTGTTGGGATCACTGATGAGCACATAATATTGCACATTTCATGGCCTCATTACATTCATTATAACTCAACTTTTGCATTTAATTACTTAGTGTTAGCCTATTTTATGAATAATGTTGAATTCTCGATGTTGCAAGTTTTGATAGCTTAAATGTTGAATTTTAGGACCTTGCAACTACGTTGGATGTGTGGCAATGGCATGGACAAAATACATGAAGAATTGGAGGCTTAAAAGTGAAGAAATCAAGGAGGTATTGGTGTTTTGAAACAAAGGCACCAGCTGCCACATCACTGGGAAGCACTGCCTCGGTTCTCCTCCATTTCGACCATGATCTACTCAGAATCTGGAAAAGTTCAAAACATAAAAGTTATATATCTGGATGTCTTCTGTATTGTATCAAAATTTCAGCTCAATCCAACGATTAGATCAAGAGTTATGACATTTCTACCGAAGATGGTCAAGTGTAGAAAAACAGTGCCGGTACCATATGGTACCGGTGCCTAGTACCGGTACCACGAACCTTTTGGCCAAAAAATAGTCTGTAACTCAACTTTGAGGCTTGGGGGTCCCACCTATACTTCTCCCACTTGTCCCCCAACATTTCCTGACACAAGAACATGCCTCCCTTACACATTTGGAAAACTTTGAAGGCTTGACATTTAATGATTATGTGAGAGAAGTGGGCAGGCATGTGAGTTGCAGGCTAGCTCTATCCTAGCCTGTGTGACCCATCCAAATCACCTGCCATTAATGGGAGGTCTTCTCTCACAGCTAGGGGACCCTCATGGATGTTTTTTGCAAGGCATACACTCCATATATCTCAACAATATTCAGCATTTGGAGGGGTGGCTACCTAAGCTTAGGAGTAGACATAGAAGGCTCCAAGGAAGAAGACAATGAATAATAATTTTGTTTTTTGCTTTTCCTTTCCATTTTCAAATGTTGTAAGCTCTAAACTTCTTGTAATTCTTAATCCTTGCACTTTAATCTTATCTATTTCATGTTCATTTCAAGTTTAGCCTTGTACTTTACATTTCACCATTGTTATGCTTTCAAGTTCTTCATTTTCATGCTTTAAATTGGGTATTGTTGATTTGTCTTCCTAGTTTAAGTTTCTTGCATTAGTTTAAGTTTCATGCTCCATTTCCTTTCCATGTCCATTTCCTTTATGCTTGTCTTTGCTTTTAATATGAATAGCTAGTTTTAAGTTGGTTACTCCAAGGAGATTTCTCTTGGGGATTTCATTTCAACTCGTTTTCATTCCTCCCTTTAGGGTCAAATGGTTCGGGTTGACGGGGTTGAGAGTGGATGAATTGGTGAGCATTTGATATTCCGTAGGCCTAGTCACGATTTATGCTTAGATACTCACCAATCTCGTCCCTAGCTTCCCCCGAATCAATCGTTCATTCATGCTTAATCGGAGAAAGGCTTTGAGTTGATTTGGTATTCCCATTGGAATGAATCTTTTGGATTAGTCAACACTTGTTTTCTTGCATTTTCATTTACAAACACAACCCCAAAACATAAACAAAAGATTTTATATTTTCTTTACTTTTTTGCAAAATCACTTTCACAAAACTCCCTTTCCTTCCCTGAGGAGACGACCTTGGAATACTTTCCAAGTAAAACACCGACAACGAAAGACTCCTTGCGATTTGGGAGCACTTTTGTTCACTTTTCATTTCACACATATTTTGTTCATCCATTTCCCACCATTCACAATCCGTTGTCGCCCTATCTCTTGTATCATCCCGAGGGAGAGTGACACTCCCTTCACACATAAGCCATACACATTTGAGGGTGGTGTTGAGAGGTAGGGAACGACATTATTTTCAATCAATCAATCACCCTTCACAAACATGGTCTTTGAAGAAGTAGAGGTGTTGTGTTAATTAGTGAATTCTAATCCTCACTTGTCACCATCACTTTTCCCTATAGCCAATATTTTATTAAACTTTTTCGTGATTTGGGAAATTCCTTTCGAGAGCTCTTATTATTCATGTAGGTCTCTATCAAGTTTAATAAGTTGAAACTCTAGACCTATCTTAGACTCTAAAAGCTTTTTGTGCTCTCGTTCAAGGAAGCTCACCATGTCATGGAGGGATTTCTTCTCCTCCTCAAGCCCAACAATACAAACCTTGGACTTCACTAAGTCCACAAGAAGTGTTTTCTTTTCATCTTCACATTTTTTAAGTCTCATGCTCAATGAAAGCAACTTCTCTCTATTTTTAGTCACTCCTAGTATAACTCCTTATAAGCATCTTGGAGGTCCTCAACACTCTTAGTCTCATCCTCACTAGTACAGACTTCTATAACTAAGTCAGCTACATTTGTAGTAGGACTAGACCCAATTTCTTCAATCTTGGAAGCTTCTCGTGGGGGAGAGGAGTGTGAGCCTGCAAAACCTATGAAGTTTTTTTAATCACTTGATGAATAGGAGTCAACACTTGTTGTGGACTCAGTTTCTCTTTCACTCACATTAGCTTTTAAGGATTTTCTCTTCTCCTTCAGCATGTCCTTCTTTTTAGCACTAGGACATTCCACTGCTACATGTCCAAACCCATGACACTCATAGCATTGGAGACCTTTTCCCTTCATCTCAACCTTGGGTCAAGAAGGTCTACCCCACTTTCTTTTCCCTTTCTAGGAGACCTTGGGTCTACTTGGATTTTCCTACTGACCTTGAGGACTTGACAAAACTAATCTTAAAGTATTTGTTAAATTTTCTCACAAGATAGGTTATGTCCTCTTCTCGCAATCGAGGTGACTCGAATTTAACCCCTTCTTCAATTTTGGAATTTAATGACATATCCTTCACTTTCTTTGGTGGAAGAAGGTTAATCCCCAAAGTGAAATTCAACCCTTCAAGGTCTTCGACTGATCCTGTGGCTTTTTTGACACTTGCCTCAATTGAGATAACCTTAGCATGAAATCTCTCCAGTAAAGATCTCAAGATTTTCCACTTAATGGTGGTGTCGTTGATTTCAATACCTAATGCAAAGAAAGAATTAACAACATCACGCAACTTGGCATAAAAACCGCCAAAGGTTTCTTCCTCTTGCATCCTCAACTTCTCAAATTGTGAGGTGTACCTTTGGAGACGGGATATCTAGACCATTGTAGTTGCTTTGTATGAAACCACAAGAATATCCCATGCCTCATTTGAAGTCTTGCAATTTGTGTTCCGTCTGAACTCGTTTGGTGTCACGACATTGAATATCACATTCAAGTATTTCAAGTTTCACCCAGCCGAATTGATCTTGACTTTTTACCAAGTCATTGGGGATTTTACTTCAACCGCCGCTTCACCACCTTTAAATTGCATGGTGGCGATGAGAGGGCTCCAACCCTATTGCACAGTTAGTCATACTCTCTCATCAATTGATTTTATAAATCCTCTCATGCGATCTTACCAATATGCAAAGTTTGAACCATCAAGGATAGGCGGTCGTGCAATTGATCCACCTTTCTTTGAAGTCTCCATTCTAAACTAACTTATAGTAATGATAGACCTCTTGAAGATTAGGCAAGTAAGAAAAAATAAAATATGCCTACTAAATGTTTTATGATCTAAGGACAACCACGATTTGATACCAATTGTTGTTTCAAGAGGGGGAACCCGATATGTATCTTCCTTCACGATTATACATGTGGAGACTAAGACACTGCAATTAGAGGGGGTGAATAGGTTTTTTAATTTTAGCACAAATTGATTACAAATTAAAACCTAAATTTACCACAATGACCTCTTCTCAATCAAATGTGAAAATTAAAAATGAGAACCCGTTTTAAACACCATAATCCAATTTGCCCATGATAATTGATTAAATTAATCTTTAAGTAATCCACTCAAGTCAATCTCACGATGATCCCAAATCTCCAAACCCAATACACTACAATGTATGGCCAAATACTCAATCAAACATATCCACAAACATATAGTGCGTGTGTGTGCTACCAAATGCAAGTGTATATGATAAATAATAAAGAATGCAAGCAATTTATTAACGTAAAAATCCTCTTGGGATAAACCTCAGGGAACCTTTTTGGTTCACCAAAGCTTAATCCACTACTCTCAACATATAAGTACTCGAGATCTTATAACTCAATCAATACTATGGTTAGATGCTCATTTCCTTGCTATGTCTCTCTATCGAAAGTCGCTCTCTGACATCTGGTTTAGCTTTATTTGGACCTCCCCGCTGCACAGTTCATCTAAGCCTTGAGCCATTATAGGCATGCCAACAATCCCCCTAATCCGTTGTTAGGAGGTTAGACTCCTTCTGTCATAAGAGTCTAAATTCTCTGGTCATCCTTTCAAACGGACAAGACTCATTTTTCTTGAACAGTCTTTCACCCCTTATCCCTAGAAGTTGTTGATCTGTTTGAGTCGTCTTTTGATTTTTGAATATTCAACAATGTTATCTTTCTCATTCAAGTGTCAGTCTCGTGGGGTAAAGCTGATTCCTAGGATTGGCTCGACTCATAGCTTTTTCCATTTATGCTAGAGACTGGCAGGCTTCCTAACAATAGCTTTTGCAAAGGACTCCTTACGTTAGAGGTTTCCTGATTGCGCTGGTTGATGTTTCCCCACATCATATTCTAATAAGAAAATTATGGATTCTTTGGTGTGCATAACTCATATGTAAATTGTTTTCCCCCACAATTCATATTGTATTGGATTGATTTTCCATCTCGATGGTTATGTTTATTTTGAATTTCCCTTTTTATTGACGAGTTGCAACTTGGCGAACCTATCACATGAAGACACGTGTGCCAAAGTGGCCCCTCGTTTAATAAACCCAGTGCCCTAAGTGTGTTTAGACCAAAAAGGTACTTGATAAAAAGAACATCATCAGACCGAGCCTCACCAGACCGAAAGACATCCTTGTAGTTGTTGCCACTAGAACATCCGGGGGATCTAGTGCCCCAGCATGATCCGTGCCCTTAGCCCGAGTAGTGTAGTTGACTTGACTCTGACAAAGGGATTCACGGCCATCTCCAAAGTGACTGATGGGATGAATGGCAGGGAATGATTAGGTGCATATTACCTCCATATAGGAACCAACATTTGATCCCATAATTAATAGAAAGAAGGCGTGACCCTCGCTTACGTAGACCAATCAGATAACATATTGAGAGGCTCCTCATTGAATGTTTGGTGCGCATTATTAAATGCTTGGCACATGTCATTAAATGTTTGGCATGCCTTATTAAATGTTTAACCCCCCGAGTGGGGTAATCATTGCAGCGTTGATCGTAAGCGTTGCAGATTATTCCCAGATCTAGTAAATGTATAGCTCGAAGTAATTCTATAAGGAGACAACCACTAACATAATGGATCCACCATACACGTAGACTAGTAAGAGGATTTCACTCCAAAAATTTTGTCAGACTTGTGGTTGGACAAGACCCAAGGCCTCAACTATGCAAATGTGATCTAACTTTTACAATATCACTTATATCATCGCTCTCACACAACTAACTTAAGCATCAAAAAGGACATGATCAATACACATTTAGCGCCTTCCTAACTTCATTTCTTGTTTTAAGAATCTCAAGAATAATCCATCCATGTGTCATTACCTTGACGATCACATAGAAATCACCCCATGCAATTTAGCACCATCTGTGGAAAACTATAAACACGTTCCCTTATATCAAGAACTACGGTAAAAAACCATTCACAAAACTATGTAGAGAATAGACTATATCGACTATAAAAAATTACTGCACTCGATAGCATCAACAATTCTAAGTGGTCAACTGGACCATCTAGGGGAAAAAATTCGCCTCGACAAGGGGCGAACTAGCCTAAAAAAATGCTTTCTTGAGAGCGAGCACAGAGAGATTTTCCTAAGGTGACTTGCGTTACTACCTAGGTCAGATGTTAGGGGGTTCTCAGACCTCCAAACAGGAGCATCACAAGGAGAGGACAATCTTAGTGAGAAAAAGAAAGAGCCAGACCCCTGACTCATGGTGACCTTTGCCACCCATTCTCCCGACATTTTGAGAGTAAGAATTTTGAGAAAGAATCGTATCAGTCAAAGACAGGAGAGTCCATAAGGATCCTAAGCCTAAGGACCCAACAAGTGGTCCCAAGAAGCAAAAGTAGGGTGCAAACTTGTGGTCCCATCTCAATTCCCGAAGGCATGGGCCCCTTAAGGCTAATGGCACAAGGATAAGGTTGCGGAGGATGAGTCAACAGAGTCCCTTTTCTTTAGGAGTATTCAAGAGATGGAAATGCTCAGGAAGTTCATTGTTCCCTAGTTCAGAGTTTACGATGGAAAGACCGACCAAGAGGAGCACCCCCTATAGTACAAACAATTGATGTCCCCAATAAGCCTCGGGAACACTACCATGAAGTGGTATGAGTGCCACATCCCCAAGTTCATAAGATCCTAAAAAAAATGATTGAGCAATTCATAGTTCGGTTCAAGGACATTGGCACCTTCCTGAATTTGCGATGAAATGAGGAGGAGACACTTAGAGAGTATGTCACCAAGTGCTGGGAAGAAGTCAATGAGGAACATGGTTGCACCAAGGTATAGGAAGCTACCTCTTTTAGACTCGGACTTACATGGGACACAAACCTCTACTAGCATTGATGATATGATGGTCCGCATAGACAAAAATATAATGGTCAAAGATGACACAATTGGGGCACATGGCAAAGGGTCCACTTCAAAGAAAAGGAAGAAGAAGGATCACACAAGAAGGAAGGGTGGATCCTCTCAAACTCTTACTAAATTTTCGTTCAAGGGGATCCACACTATCTTTAAAGAGCCCATTTACAAGATACTCCACAAGATTAAGAAGGAGCCTTTCTTTAAATGGCTGCCGAAGATGCAGGGCGACCCATCCACTTAGAATTCTTCTATTTAGTGTTCACTTCATTGAGACACTGAACACCTCACAAAAGAATATCGAGTGTAGTTAAGCTAGTCAAAGAGGGTCACCTCAATGAATTTATCAATGATAGGAAGACCCAAGAAATCAAAAAACACTCCAACATGGCTGTTGAAGAAGCCATCGTTGCTATTGAGGTAATTCATGCTTACCTCATGAACAATTGACTTGAAACTGCTTGCAAGATGACCTATAAATGGTGGCCTAAGCAAAAAGGTTGACAAGGACAAGCATGCAAATTGTCCACCAAGAAGGCATGCACCGATGGGTTGTCCATCTCGTTTAATGATGTCGACCTAGTAGGGGTCGTCATCCCCCGACAAAACAATTTGATCATCACCTTGAGGATAGAAAGGTTTGATATGAAGCACATTCTGGTATACTCAGGGAGTTTCTCCGAGGTGATATACCAAAACCTACTGTAGAGAATGGGGGTGGGCCACAAAGATCTGAAACCTCAAAATACAACCCCCTTGTGGGTTTCAATAGATCTTAATCCCTTCCACACAATAAGGTTACCCTCTCAATCATAATTGGGATCGTCACCCTATCGATGGAATTTTTTTGAAATTAACTCTGATTCCACTTATAATGCTATCATAGGGAGGACTTGGTTGCATGCCATGAATGCGGTCCACTCATCCTACCACTAGAGGATGATGTTCACCACCCTTCGTGATATGATGGAGATCTGTAGGAATCAATCTACCTCCAAGAGTTACTTCTATGTCGCTGTCAAGAATAGGGTCAACGCTAAAGCCAAGCAGCAAAACTTGAAGACCATCTTGATAGAATAGCAATGAAAGTTCAATCAGGTCGACATTGATGAGCCCCGAGTAGAGTCGGCTGACCAATCCATGGAATAGCTAACTAAGGTTTACCTCCACAAGGGTGAAAAAGACAAGTTTTTTCTTATTGGGCCTTTACTCAAGGCGGCCAAGCAAGAGGAAATGCTTGGTTTCCTTTGGTGTATCATGGATCTCTTTGTATAGACCCAATATGAGACATGAGGGAAAATAAGTGTCAAAGTCATTTGTCATCAACTGAATGTGAATCCAACCTTCAAACCTATCAAGCAAAAACCTTGAAGGTTGGCACCACTTCACACTCAGATAGTTAATGAGGAGGTGGATCGACTTCTAGAATCTAAATCCATTAAAGAAGTTCAATTTTGAGAATGGCTATCCAACACCAATTGCGCAGAAAAGATGAACGGGAAATAGCTTGTTTATGTTTACCTTACTAATCTCAACAAGGCATACAAGATGGATTATTATCCCCTACCCAAAGTTGACTAACTGATATATGCGAACTCAAGGCATGAATATATGAATTTCATGGATGTTAGGGTAGGATATCATCACATTCCCTTATATGCCCCAACTAGGTGAATATCAACTTCATAACCCCCGAGGGGTTTACTGATATCAATTGATGTCATTCGATCTAAAGAAAACAGGGACTACTTATTAGTGCTTAATGAAAAAGATGTTCAAACAATAAATAGAGATCACTAAGGAGGTCTACATTGATAACATGCTCGTGAAAAGTTGGTCCCAAAGGGACCATTTGAGGGATCGAGAGGATACTTTTTGGATAGTTCAGAACTATGTGTCTAAACTGAATGCATCCGAGTATTCATTTAGAATTATCTCTAGTAAGTTCCTTAGGTATTTGGTGACCTGTCAGGGTATTGAAGCGAACCTTGACCAAATACAGTCCATACTTAGAGTGAAAAAGTCTCAGACATTTAAAGATGTACCGAAGCTTACCTGGATGTTAGTCACCCTTAATCATTTCATTTCTTGGTCCTCCAACTAGTGTCTGAAGTTTGCAAGATGGACTAGTTTTGTCAATATCAAAATTCATCTTTTTAATTGCCCAGTACACCGCTTGTTCCAATTCCATAGGCAAGTGACACAGTTTACCATAAACCAGTCGATAAGGAGACATTTCCAAAATAGTTTTATATTCAGTACGGTAAGTCCAAAAATTATAAGTCAGTCTTAAAGACCAATTTTTACAATCTATGTTAACTATTTTTTTCAAAATATATTTTATCTACTTACTGGCTGATTCAGCTTGTCCACTTGTCGGGGGATGATAAGAGGCAGATATTTTATGTGAAATCAAATATTTTTTCATTAGGTTTTCAAAAGATTTATTACAAAAATGTGTACCCCCATCACTTATGATGGCTCAAGGAATTCCAAATCTAGTCAAAATATTTTCTTTTAAAAATATGATCACGATGCGGTGATCATTGTTTCGACAAGGAATTCTCTTAGTCCATTTTGAAACATAATCGATGGCAACCAAAATTTGCAGATGTCCAAATGATGGGGGGGAATGGTCTCATAAAATTGATACCCAAACAATAAAAATTTTCAATAATCAAAATAGGATTTAAAGGCATCATTTTTTTTTGAAATATTTCCCATTCTTTGACATTGGTCGCAAGTTAGACAAAAAATATGTACATCCTTGAAAATGGTGGACCAATAAAATCCACAATGCAGAATTTTAGCAGTGATTTTCTTTGAAGAAAAATGCCCACTACAGGCTTTAGAATCGCAAAATGAAATGACCTAGCATATTTCATGATTGGGTACACAACGCCTTTTATCTGATCCTTACAGTACTTAAACACATATAGATCTTCCCAAAAGAAATTGCGTACCTCTCTAAAAAATTTCTACTTATCTGTCCAAATATCATGAAAAGAAATGGTACATGTGGCTAAATAATTGACTATATATGTATACCATGGTGCCTCTATTATTACAAATAATTGCTCATCAGCGAAGATTTATTTGATCGATATTGACTCCTCTTTTGTATTGAAATTCAACCTTAATAAATGATCAGCTACCACTTTGAAGTAATACTATCCATCGTAGGAGGCGTGACTTAGCATACTTATTTGTAAGCAAATATTTCAAAGTTGCATGATCAGTGCACACACCAATTGAGGATCCAACTAAATATGATTGAAATTTATCTAAATCAAACACTACAACAAGTAATTCTTTTTCTGTGGTGGAATAATTCATTTGTGCATCATTCAGAGTTTTGGTTGCATAGTAATTCACATAGGGTCACTTATCTTTTCTTTATCCTAAAATAACTTCTACAGCATAATCACTAGCATTACACATTAATTCAAAAGGTAAGGACCACTCAGGAGGTTGCATAATTGGTACAGAAATAAGCATATTTTTAAGTTTATCAAATGTTGATTAACATGCATCATTCCAATCAAATGGTACATTCTTACATAGAAAATTACACATTTGTTTGATATTAAACTAAAATTTTAACGAATCATCTTTACAATCCTGCATAACCTAGAAAGGATCAAACATCTTTTATAGTATTAGGTGGAGGGAGTTGGCTATTAAATCAATCTTTGACTTATCAACTTGAATTCCTTCTATAGAACATGTCCTAGAAAAATGCCTTGTATGACCATAAAATGACATTTTTCCCAATTCAAAACAAGATTTGTTTCCTCACATCGAGTAAGGACTTTTTCAAGATTTCCTAAACACAATTCAAATGAATCACCATATACAGAAAAATCATCCATAAAAATTTTCAAAAATCACTTCACCATATCACTAAAAATACTAAACATATAACACTAAAAAGTGGTTGCAACATTACACAATCCAAATGCAATTCTTGTATAAGAAAAGGTGTCAAAAGGACATGTAAAAATGATTTTTTCGTGGTCATCAATTGCTATTTGAATCTAATTATAGCTAGGGATGGCAGTGGACCAAGAAAAATAGGTATTCGTCCAAACCCATTCCGTTTGGGCAAGGGATGGACTATACGTATTAGATGGTGGACGTATACGAGAATAGTCTTATAAACCCGTACGGGGATGAAGGTAGGGATAGACTTACCCTTACCTCCTGCCCGTCCTCACTATAACCGTTAAAAATATATAAATAAATACACCAAGTTAAAACTTAAAGCCCTAAAGCCCCTGCCTAACTTACACTTTTTCTCTAATCTCTATCAACTGCTGATTATTACTCAATTATAGCATATTATTATGCCCTTTTTGGATTAATTATACTTTGATGGAGTTTAAATGATGACATTTTAGGTTCTAAAATGAAAAAAGGGTTCAAGGGCGACAAAAAGTACAATTGAACGTAACACCAACACATTGGGGAACAAAATTGAGAAGCTTGGAATAGAGTAGTGACGTTCGAACGCCACCTACCGTTCGAACGTCCACTTGAACTAGGCAAAGATTAGAATGCTAAGACAAGATGTGTTGCAGTCAAAAACCAAACCTTGGAGAATTAAGTACTACGTTCGAACGCCACTACTGTTCAAATGACCACTAAAGCACCGACGAGACCAGACTGACTGAAGACATGGTGTGTTGCAGTAAATCTATGACAAAATCTGCATGGCATGTAGAGGTAGATTTCCACAGAAGACCACAGGCCATCTGATGAGTGAATGATAGGCACAGATCCCAATTGGCGCTCGAACGCCCTTAGAGCAATGACAGAAGAACCGTTCGAACGCCCTCACCGTTCGAATGGCCTTGACAAACTACCTGCAGAGTGGTTGACTTTTCAGTTTGACTTAGGTGTCAGGCTCTATTCTGTTACTCCCTTGCCTTCTCCTTGCCTATAAATACACCTATTTTTAGAGGTGAAGGGAGCACTTCTAGCACTACTTCTTCTTCTTCTTTGTCTTAGTTTTCCTCTTTGCTAGAGAGTTGGAAAGTTTAGACTCTCACTCATTTCTTTACATTAATGTTTACATTTGCATTTACTTAAGAATTGTAGTTTCTTTATTTACTTTTAGTCTTTACATTTATGTTTACATTTGTTTGTATTAAGAGTTGTAGTTTCTTTATTTACTTCTAGTCTTTATATTTATGCTATTAAATACATGTCTTTATTTATGTCTTGCAATTTCATTGTTTGAGCTCCCTTCTTTCTTAGATGAGTGAAACTTTTCCACCTTTCTAGAGCTTTGCCAAAGCCTTGAAAGGTGGAACATGATTCACTCATTCTTTGTTGAAGATTAGCTCTTTGTTTATTGTGCTTTTATTTGCAAAGTCCTCTACTTAGAG
Source organism: Ilex asprella (assembly GCA_023539305.1). Lineage (NCBI taxonomy): Eukaryota > Viridiplantae > Streptophyta > Magnoliopsida > Aquifoliales > Aquifoliaceae > Ilex > Ilex asprella. The sequence goes on along the minus strand of CM042188.1, from coordinate 24,753,174 downwards.
GGATGAGCATCACTCACTTTTCTAATTTTACCAAAGCTATGAAGAGTGAGTAGTTTCTCATTCACTCTTTAGTAAGAGGTGAATGGCATGTATTGATTATCCGAAATTTATATTATGCAATGTTCTAATGCTTAATGTTTATATCCTCTTGCTTATTGAATGATTGATTGCATCTTGCAAAGATAAGGTATTTTATATAATCAAGAGTTTTTCTATGACACGGATGACTCTCGCATAGAAAGACTCCTCGTTTCAAGGCAAGTACCCCGGCTAGATCTTCATGACTATCATTCAATCTTCTCCCATTATTGCGCTTCATTTAAAGAATGAAATATTAATACCATGGTTGGATGTCTCGGGTTAAGTCTTGGCACAGGAAATTCTTGTAAACTTCTACAAAGACATTGGAACCATGATCTTAATTCTCACAGTCCATCTTTATCTTCTGGTTAACTTGTTGTTGACACAAGAGTTAATTGAGTTATCCAACAGAGATATAATGAATCGGATAATTAAATACATGTCCAGATCCTTGAACTAAAGAGTGACTTTATTTTCATTTGAATTTATCTTATATTTTGTCTAAAAAATTTTCTTGGAAAGAATTCAATATTCTGTTCAGGAAACCACCCACACCTCACAACTTTAAATCTCAAAAGTTACTATCAATCGGTCTCCACCACTGCTTACTTTGAGACATTAACACAACAAGTTTCCTTTGGATTTGACTCTGGACTCAAACCGGATTATTACTACAACTTGACCACCTGCACTTGGGTGTACACATTTTGGATCAAGTCAGCTGGCCGCCTCCATCTCTGCTCAACGTCGACTGCACCTCCATCTCTGCTCAATGTCAACTGCTCATCTCCGCTCAATGTCGACTGTTGCTATGTTTCTGCTCAGCGCCGACTGGTATAAACTCTTTCTCTCTCTCAGATTCAACACAGACTAGTATCAGTTCATCGACTTGAAAAACTGATTTTATTCGAACATCTTGATTGTTGTTTTCATTTTTGAGTAATTTTTGAATACATGTCTGACTCCTTACTCATAAATTTTTGCATTCCCCTTTGGTTCTCACTACTTTTAGTGGTCAAGTCTTGTAATGTATAATCCATTTGATCTTTCTTTCTTTTTTACCTAGGGTGTGGATCTTAGCGAAAACAAATTTTATGATGCCAGCACTTTTTTTCTCTGACATTTTTGTTCCATCAAAGGACAGTATTTTCTCAATCCATCTTTCATATTTCGTAACTTTGAAAAGTTTGATTTGAATTACTCTAAGTTTTTAGAAATAAGAATCCTCTATGAATATGTTCTGATACGTTCCATCTTTTGTCACAATGGATTATGTAAAAGGAGTTCCTTACCAATTTTTCAATTATTGGAAAGTTATTGATTCATTCTCTGTGTATGATATTTCTCTCCTTCATTCCTCCCGCCAAACCCATTACATTCATTGATTCTTTTGTTTATAAATGGATTGTAGGTTAAGATTGGAAAGTTGGTGACAACTATGGGAGGTGTGTTACATTTCCATTGGTATTTAACCTTTGGGTATCATTGAAGGAATTATCTCTGAAGGTTCAAAGTTCTCACGCTAATATCTGTTTTCACTACCTTAGCTTGTTAGGACGAATTGGATTTCAATACTTTGTTGGTTTTCCAAATGAGACATGAAATTTAACGTAATGCTTTATAGTAATTGACTACTAATGATGTAGTTTATTGTATGCTCTAAATAGCATTTGATAATAGTGGGAAACTTAATTAACTTTTAAATCTCATAGTTTGGCTTGAAAGATATTAACTTGTCTCTAATTGAGAATTCCATTCGATGTGAAGAACTCCTATGAAAAATCTTCTCTCTCGTGCTATCTTATTGTATTCTCTCACTCAACTTCTTTTGTTTCCATTTTACATGTTCAAGTCAGACGAGGAGAGAACACCAGTTTATCTCATTGTTGAGGACACATTTCCGTATCTGCTCAATATATTTAATAGACTTGTTTAGATTGTTAAGGACACCAGTTTAATAGGCATGTAATCATGTTTTCTTAAAAAAAAAAATTGGACTCTATTACCACCTTTATGCTTGGTAAACCATTATAGATAGTGCGTTGCAAAGTTTTTCTCTCCTTGTGAAAGACCAAGTTTTTCTCTTCTTGTCATTCTGGGCATGTTAGTATCTCTAGGGGTTTTGTTTTATTATAGTTTGGTTTCCAGCCCAAATCCAATTTATTCCATAATGAGTGTAGATTTGTTTTATTATATGTTGGTTTGAACTTGGGATTGGACGAGTACGGGGAGCGGGGAGGGGCGGGGATTAGAAATTTATTCGCGGATCGAGATGGGGATGAAAATTATCCCTGTTAACGGGGGTGGACTGGGGATGAACGAAATTTTTTTAAGCGGGTACAAGGTTTAAGACTATACCCTCCGTCCCCGCCCCCGCTTCTCTCCATTGACATCCCTAATCATAGTCGTAGTACCTATCCAAAAAATAATAGTACGCACGTCCGGTTATTATTTCCAAAACTTGGTCCAAGAAAGTTAGGGAAAAATGATGTTTTCGGTAATAGAGTTTAATTTTCGATAGTCAATACACATATGCTACACATAGAGACTAATTCATTTTCTTGGTTTCTCACTACCGTAACACTAGACTATTTGGGTACTACTTGTGTAGGGCTGCCCTATTTACTATCAGATATAGGATATATAATATCAAAAACTAACAGTTTAAGCATTTCAGCCTAGACAAATTCCTTTAAGTGTGGATTCAATCTTCTTTGCGGTTGTCAGGATGGTTTAGAGTCTTCTTTCAAGTATATATAATGAGTACAGAGAAAATGACTCATTCCCTTAATATCAGTTACTGTCCAACGGATTGCACTTTGATGATTTTTGATGACTTTTATCAAATTTTTTTCTTGAACTTCTAACAATTGTGAAGATATTACCACTGGAAGAATTTCATAATCTCCCAAGAAGACATATTTCAAGTCAGTCAAAAGAGGTTTCAACTCTGGTTTAGGAGCAACTACACTAGACTCAATAGACTTTGTTCAATAGGTTAACTCTTTAATTTTTGGAACCCATGCTCCAATAGTGGACATATATATAATAGATTCAATATTATTTACAGACTCTAACAATGCATGTGACTCTTTCTTTATACAAGTATTTTCACACAGATTTTGAGTTAATAAATCAATGCAATTTACTTCTTGCAAGTCTTCTTCCTATGTGGATTGCTTAGCAATATCAAACACATTCAATTCCAAAGTAATATTTCCAAATGAAAGTTTCATGATCTCATTCCTATAATTTATCAATGCATTTGATTTATCAAAGCTTCATGATTAAAGGAAATGAGGCAAAACCCTCGTTTACGTGGACTAATCGGATGACATCTTGAGAGGCTCCCCATTGAATGCTCTACCCACATTATTAAATGTTCGGCACACCTCACTAAATGCTTGGTAGACCTCATTAAATGTCCAGTCCCTGAGCTAGGTAATCATTACAATGTTGACCTTGATCGCCTACAGGCTATCCCTAGGCCTAGTAAATGCACAAGTCGAGGTCACTCTATAAGGAGACAGCCACTAACATAACTACTTCCCTATACACGTGGACTAATAGGTGGATATCACTCAAAAAATGTTGTCAGATATATCAGCTAGACAAGACCCAAGGGGATCCATGTCATCACCCCTCAAGATATAAATAGCCCAAAGGATTGGGCCTCAAGTACACATGTGTGATCTAGCTTACACAATGTCACTCATATCCTCTTTCTCACACCGACTAACTTAGACATCGGCGGAGATACACCAGAAACACATTCAGTGCTTTCCTAACTTTGTTCCTTTTTTAGGAATCTTAGGTGCGATCTAGTCTGGTTTTGCTACCTCAACGATTGCACAGAAATTGCCCCATGCATCTACCATCAATTTTATAGTACATGTATTTTAAACTGTTCTCTATGAATTCAAATCTCTCTAATATATTTTCTGTTAATTGTTCATAATGAAAGATAAATTATTGTTTATTAATATAGAATTCATTTGTTTGAAAAAGTCCTACAAAAAACTATTGTAAATAAGTATTATTGAAAACAATATGGTAAAGAAAATTCAAATTCTTTTATGTTAATACCTTCTGCCCAACTAGCATAGTGGTTTTTAGAGTAAACAGGTAAGAAGTACTCTTGCTACCGTTGGTAAGTTCTGTTATTTATGATAGGATTATTTTACGTAGACCCAGTTTAAGTACATGCAATTGACTTTTTGAGACATGTTTGGATAGTAATATGATATATTTTTATCCTATCCCATAGTTAAGAATAATTGGATCGGAACAAAAGAAACGTGTAAACTTTGTGGTGTGACATCAATTCATGACAATTTTTATAATTATGAAAGTATATTTGGCAATATTGCCCTTGGTCGAATGAAGTGTTTGATTTAATGAAACGAAATATTAGTGCTTTTAATTCTAATCTCAAACCACCCATTATAATTCACCCCCAAGTGGGTTTCAATTACCTCATGTACATAGGGTTATTTCTAATGATGATGTGGGATTATTTCTAACGATGATGTGATGCAGGTCAAGGTTCGTCATTCTATCAAGAAAAAAAAATATTGCAAAATATAAAATATATGGGCCCCATAACTTATTTTATTGTGTCCCAGAGCAATGCTCCCCCCAATATGGTGAGCCAAATGGCTCCTTGAGAATTGTTGTTTTTTTATATTAAAAAATTACCAAATTTCAAATCTCAAATAATATGACACACTGATAGTTGTTGTATGGTTGATGAGATCAACTAGTCTAATGATTCATATTTATTTTAAATAAAAAAATTAGTAAAAAGTTTTTTCAGTAAGTAGTAAAAATTAGGTAGATGTAGTATTGTTGATACCCTTAAATACAAGGATAAATTGCACTAATAATCCTTAAGGTTTAGTAGTTGAACTTGTTGAACTTTTGTCCTTAAGATTAAGGACTTGTTGAACTTTAGTCCTTAAGCTTTTAAAGTTCACACATTGCACTAATGAAATCCATGCTTGACATGTGATAATTTTTAGGGATAATTAAGTCATTGTCCACCAACTTCTATTTAAAAAGCCAAAATAGGTCAAAACTCCATTCAGATGTTCTTTTAAGTCATTAAGGACATAACAGGTACTCTTTTTGTGCACTAGTCCAATCTAACTGAGCCCTTTTTTTTTAAATTACAGGAGTACCCCAAGTCTAACACGTTATTCCATTTTTTCAGCAACCAACACCTCCAATAGTCGGTATCCCACCAGATAGATGGAGAGCGACCCACCAACATTTCGCCCTCAACCATTCAAAAACCACTGCCGACACCACCGCCTCAACCAATCCAAAACCGCCCACTAGCCTCCAAAAGCAATAGTGGATCCCTTGGCGAACCACTGAAATTATCTACGGACACCAAAAGGTCTTTGATTTGATTTGGTCTCTCCCATCCATTAGATAACAAGAGTTCTTCAATTTACTGAGGGATAAAAGCTGCAGCATCAATCCGGTGATGGAGGTTTTGTGTGGATTCATTAATGACGAATTTCATCAATTTAAAGATGAATAGCTGGTTGAATTTGATTAAAATATTTATTGTATGTAACATATTTAGTATAATTAAAATTAAATTAAATATATAGAGGTAAATCTATTGTTCTTAAATTTTTACGTGCTTTGTTTAGTGATGTTCGCTTTCTATCATTTTTCTAGTTGATTATTAAAGAGTATGTTAATTAGGCTTTAAAATTCACGATTTTCTTAGTTTACTATTTATGTTTTTGTTAATTAGGCTTTAAAATTCACGATTTTCTTAGTTTACTATTTATGTTATTTTCAATATTTCTTGAGTTTGCTATTTTTGATATATATTTCTTAATTCAAATTTTCAATACTTTTGTAGTTCATTGTTTGTGATATTTTTGAATAGTGGTTAGGAATTTCATTATATTAAAATTCACTATTTATATAAAAAAATTGAACTAGGAGTTTTATTCTATTAAAATTTACTATTTATGTTTTTTTCAATATTTTTTAGTTCATTAATATATTGTGGTCAAATTTGGGATACTATGTAGTGGTCAACTATTTTTCAGTTCAGTAATTTTTTACTATTTTTTAGTTCATTGTTTTTCACTATTTTAGAGTCAATAAATTTTCACTGTTTTTTAAATCAGTAATTTTTGACTATTTTTTAATTTAGAAATTTTTCACTATTTTTGTGTTTACTAATTTTCACTGTTCTTTATTTTGGAAATCAAAATCAAGACTAAAACTGAGTTGCAAGAGGTGGAGTGATCTGTTGTGGGATGGGGGTAGAAATAGAAAAAATTGAGGAAGTGCATGGGTTCTCGACAAGAGGGTGTTTGGGGGTTGGGAGCCTGCTAATGAACAAGTGTAGAATCATCTTGGATGTGGTGGAGGTTGGAGGCAGCATAGAGGTGGGGCGATGATGATGTTGTGTAGAAAGAGAAAGAGAGAACCTTTACAAGATTATGTTGTTGTTGGTGGTGGGCAATTGCGGTGGTGGTCATAGTTGTCACCGGTGTTTTCCTTGTCGTTTAGGTACAGAAGTGTTAGAGATATCCGAAGAGAGACAGATACAACGAGTGAAGGGGTCGATAAATTTTGATCATTATCTGACAATTAGACTTGGGCACGTGGCAGGTTGCATGTGTTGAAAATAGTGATTTGGAACGACTATATTACGACCGAGCAGATAGCTAGGCTATCCTGGCTGACCTAAAATTGGTCCGACCTAGCAAAGGATAAAATTTGACCGAGCAGATAGCTAGGCTATCCTGACCGAGCTAAAATTGGTCAAACCTAGCAAAGGATAAAACTCAACCGAGCAAATAGCTAGGCTATCCTGACCGACCTAAAATTGGTCCGACCTAGTAGAGGATAAAACTCGATTGAACATACAGCTAAGTTGTTCCAGCCGAATAGAGGATAAGATCTAACAGCTGAGCTAATCAAAAAGCTCGAAAAGGAAGGAATGGGCTCGGTACTCGTCACGATCGAGCTGTTTAAAACAATAAATGTGGTGCTAAAAAGATGCCTACAATTCAGGCATTCAGTATCATTTACTAACTTAAGCATTGGAGTGTCTTCGATCGCAGCACTTCGGTCTCAAACAATTTTTTTTTTTTTTTGTAGGTGAGGGAAGACTGGGAGATCAAGTTCAGAAGAACATCAATCTTTCAATTCCTGTAGGAGGTACTGTTAGTTTTTTGCCTCTTACATTTGGCGCCGTCTGTGGGAAACGATGATCAAGTTTCCGTGAATTGTAAATATATAAGTACTCAATCGATCTTGCCTTATAATATAATGAGCACTATCGATAAATTTGTACGTGTAACAAACGAGATTGCGAGCATTGCGTACGAGAGCTAGTTCATCATGACGTTCGGTATTTCTACCTTGCGTAATGGACATTGTACCATGAAGCATAATTATTGGTCTTCTAGAAGCACAAATTGCTGGTTGTGGTATTTCTCTTCCATGAATTTTTTTTTAGAACAAAGTCAGGTGTCGTTTATTTGGGGCCCATGCGACTAGCACAAATGTTGCATATGTTGAAAATAGTTATTTGGAACGACAATACTACAAATAAGCAGATAAATAGGCTATCCTGACTGAGCTAAAATTGGTCCAACTTAGCAAAGGAAAAAACTTGACCAAGCAAATAGCTAGGCTATTCAGGCCGAGCTAAAGTTAGTCTAGCCGAGCAGAGTAAGTAGCTAGGCTATCCGGGCCAAGCTAAAGTTGGTCCTACCGAGCAAAGGGCAAGATCCTACCGAGTAGATAGCTAGGCTATCTCGGTCGAGCTAAAATTGGTCTGATCGAGCAAATAGGTAGGCTATCATGGTCGACCTAAATTTAGTCTAACGGAGCAGAGGATAACGTACAAGAGCAAGGAGAACGTGCATCTGGAACATTCGTTATGGTTTTTCGTATTTTTGCCTTGTGTGATGGACGCCGTCTCATGAAGCAAGAAGAATTATTCATCTTCTAGAAGCATAAACTGCTGGTTGTAATATTTCTCTTCCATGAAATTTGTTTTTAGAACAAAATCTGTTGCCCTTTATTTGGGCTCCATGTGACCAACACAAAGAGACAAATCAGGCACTTTCTGGTATGTCTTGGATGCCAAAGAATACTTTAAATGTTAGTTTTACCTATAATATGGGACTAGTTAATATGTTATTGACCTAAAATATGATATATAATGTCTTTAATATAATTGAATCATCTTGACCATATAATAAAGAAACCCAAGAAGGTCAATTGTTTGATATCGCAAAAAGACCCAAGAGGGTTAATTACTTGAGCCGACTCAAGGTCAACTAATTAGGATTATATGTGATGACTCTAAGAGGAATCAGAATGTACCACTTGATTCCCGATACACAAGCGATGAAGTTCAACATCAGATGAAAAAATTAATGGCTTATATCAATATATATACTCTGGTTTATTTAGCATGGTAGAACTTATCTATTGTCTTTGCTCGTATCACACTTGATACTCAATCTTTTTGTGGATCCGACACATGTTTGGCATTAATTTCGCACATGGGAGATAAATTATGAAACTTGGAACCTTTAATTTTTACAAAGGTTTGTGACCAATCTTGATCCAAATACGAGGAAGTACTTGACTAATAGAGTCGGCCTACAAGAAAGAGACCCAAGAGGGTCAATTACCTAATTGATATTTAACTGAAGAGGTCAATCAATGCGAATTATATAAGATGAATATAAAGAGGGATCCAAGTGTGCCACTTGATTCCTTGATTCCTAGTAGACTGGACATATATAAATAGAGACTAACTCTCTACCAAACTGATGGTTTTGGTATTGAACCAAGTACTCAAAGGCTGCATAACAAATTAGTGGAGCATGGCTCCCTCGTTAGAATGAGAAATAAATACCACAAATATGGGTGTGATCAAAATCTATTGTTTATTAGACATCTATGGAGATAAAAGGAAGATGGATCTCTTCATATAAGCCCTACGCAACTACCCCATGGTATGAGAATCCTTTGACTTTGTTTTGCGCATTCGACATGCCCGCAATTTGAGTATACATATGTGTGATGAATATGTGACAACCATAATCTGGCATGCGTTGATAGGTAAGAGATCTAAGAGAAAAATATGATTTTTTTTTTAGATAATTTGATTTTCATGATATTTGATTTTTTTCCATTTTGCAATATTATGTTTTGGAGATAACTCTATTATTTATGTTATAAATACTGACACATGGAGTCTTTGAGATGATCCAATTTTTACGATGGAGTTAGCCAATGAGAAAGAGAACCAAGAAGGCATAAAAATTGATATGACAGAGATCCAAGAGGATCAATTACTTGATACCGAAAGAAATTGAAGAGGGTCAATTGTTTGATATTTGACTTGAAGTGTCAACCAATAAGAATTATTTTTTTTGAATTCGAGGCAAATTAGAGTGTACCACTCAATTCCTAATTTGAAGAACCTGCATGATTAAAGTTTAACTCTCTATGAACATTGGTGAAACTCTCTTTGAACATTGGTGAGACCCAAGAATATTGCTACACATGATCTCGTTGGAAGTAAGCAACATCCATTGTTGGTGTAGTGTGCCACTATGCCCAATAAACATTGGCTTCAGATCAAGCTTCTCCTAAGTGGAGTATTACTTAAGTTACAAATCTGTGGAGATATCTTATTATGATGGTTCAACATTTTCAAATCATCTCTTGTGGCTTCGAGGGTCCAAATGGTCTTCTCTTAGCCCACCGAATTATGAACTATGAAAAATCCTTAGAAATATTTGGTTTGATTTTCTACTTGAGCTTACATCAAACATGGATCTTGTGTCAAAATTTTATAGCAGATTTATTAAAGCTAGCTTCTTATCACGATGACAAAGGAGATTAATCAAATAGAAAAAGACACCCAAGAGATACAATATTTGATACGACAAAGTGATCAAAGATGCTGAGAAATATGATACGAGCATGATTTATCTTGACTTCATCAAAAAATATACGACTTGAGAGGTCATCTTACTAAACACGCCAACGAAGGTTAATTATATGATACTTGAGAAAGAGACCCAAGAAAGTCAATTACTTAATTGACATTTGGCCCCAAGATTAAAAAACATTTTTAGTTAAAAAGGACTAGATTGTGGAATCAGAGTGTACCACTCGATTGATATAATCATCAATCTCATTGAATAACTATTCAAGATAAAGAGAAATTATTTACTGCAAGTATTCTTGATTAGCACACAACTTTGTAAATTCTAAAATGCTAATCAACTCATTTTGCTTGCTTTTAAGCTTTAAATGATATAAAGTATGATAATTGAAGTCTTAACATCAAGTTATTGTATTTGCAGTTGAATGGAGACAATCATTGCTTGTAAAGACCCTCCCGCACCTCTTGGGTTGAAAGGAATTGAAAAGATAGTTTGAGGGTAGCTCGAGAGCAAAGAAATCAAGAAATTCAGATAAGGAAGCAGAATGGTACCGGTACCTAGTACCGGTACCCAAAACCTACTGGAATCGGGGTACCGATACCACGTTCCTGACGTGCCTAAATTCTACAGATCTGCTCAGCTGTTGCGACTCCACCACTTTTCTGACACAACCAGAATACTGATCAGCGTGCCCTCTCCTTCCTCTGAACCCTGGAAGCTCATTTAATGAAGAGTTAGAAATAAGGGTGCAAAACAGCCCCTCACATTGGTCTGGCCTTAGCTGCCCCCCTGACCTCTTTTGTTGACTGTCACCTCCAGAGGGTCAGTCATACTCCCTTGCACGTTTTTGGAAGGGGGTAGCCTACTTCTCCAGGAAAAGGGGTTGGAAAGGAATATGACACTTTGATTGTAATGAATATAGAGAGAGAAGCTCTCAAGGTAGAAGAGGATGAATAGTGGGTTCTAGATAGAGAAAGCGGTGTTTTTCATGTATTCTCCATTGTTTTAGCTTTGAATGTTTTGTAAGGATCTTGAGAACTTCTTTGAATGTTATTAATGCTAGTTTCTTCATGGTGGTTCTTTGTTTTGATGCTCTCTTTTTACTTCTACCATTAATGCTCATGAGTTGTCCATGTTCTTTGATATAAAATGCATTTTTACTCATTTCACTTCTAATCTACGATTCTTGTACTTAGTTGTTCTAAATCTTCATAGTGTAATAATGCATTGTCTCTTTATTGTTATTTTGATTTCAAATATGAGTAGCTAATTTATTAGTTGGCATAACCAAGGGGAAGCTCTCCTTGGTATATGATTTCAACTCTTGTCCTCATTTCTCTCTTCAAGACCAATGGTTCGATTTTACCGGGTTGAAGGTGGATGATTTGGTGAGTCTTTGATAAACCGTAGGCATAGTCACGGTTTATGCTTAGATTCTCACCGGACTCATCCTCGGCTTCCCGCTAATCAATCGTTCATTTATGCTTGATTGGAGGAGTAGCTTGAGTTGAGATTACATACCTAGTAGAGTGACCTCTTGGAAATGCCAACACTTGTTTTCTCATTGCATTCTCATTAGCTCACACTTCACCAACCAAATTTCAAGACAAAATATTTTACATTTCCGTTTTTCACCAAATCACTCCAACCATGACTCACTTCCTTCCCTGTGGATACGACCTTGGAATACTCTTCCATGTAACACACGACACACGAAAGTCTCCTTGCGATTGGGGAGCATTTTTGTGCATACACATCCCATTTTACATCATTCCATTTCCCTTGCCTCATTGCCCTTTCTTTTGACACTATCCCTAGGGGAAGAAATCTTTCTCCCCCGGCCATACATTGCATCATTCGAGGGAGAGTAATTAGGGGTTAGTTGAGGTTAGGTATTTCAATCAATCATTTTTGGCGCCGTTAGCTGGGAAGGCAAGTGCCAGTTCTAGGAAGTGATTTCCGAACAACGGAGGTAAGTCCCGTGATCTTCATCACGGGCTGAGGTACGTTATCTCGTGTACATATTCTTGTTTGTTTATAATTTTAATTGTGTATATTTTGTTGCATGTGGGAGAGGGATACCCACCACCGACTAGTTAGAAAAAACCTAGCTCCCAACATGAACGTCGACCAAAATCCACCCGAGGATACAGGTGACAATTTTGACAATGTGGGTGTGAACCCAAGCATCCAAGGGGGTGGAAATTTTGACTATGATGGTGCAAACCAAAATGACCAAAGGGGTGGGGGTTTCCCGAACCTAGGATGCCTAACCAAAGAATGCAATATCCTCCTCCCAATCAATTCGATCATGCAAATGTCAACCCTAACATGCAAGGGGGTGGGGGATTGCAACCACCAAGGATGCCCAGCCCGCATGTTCATTTTCCCCCACCTAGGAATGAAGGGAACGTCCTACTTGATCCTCCGGCTAGGACAATGCGGGAGTTTCTTCAACCAACTCGTAGCACCACACCATCATGCATACTCTTTCCCGTCCAAGCTCACCTCTTTGTTGTTAAACCATAGATATTGCAACTAATCACCAAATTTCATGGGATTTTAGATGAGAACCCATATTATCATATAAGGGCTTATGAGGAGTTGGTTGCAACATTTATTCCAAATTACAACATGGAGGAAATAGCTAGGATAAAATTGTTTCCTTTCTCATTGGGTGATAAGGCAAAGGATTGGCTTGATTCCATGCCGTCCCGGACCATGCTGTCTTGGGACCAAATTGTTTCAACTTTTTTAAAAAAATTCTTTCCGGTTCATAGAACCACGACTTTAAAGAAGAAAATCCAAAATTTTTCTGAAAACCCCAATGAGTAATTCTACTAGTGTTGGGATCGTTACAAAGATTTGCTCCAATCCATTCCACATCATGAATTTAAATCATGACAATTGGTGACTTTCTTCTACGAAGGAATTACACCAAGCCATAGGCAATTCATAGACATGATGTGTAATGGTGAGTTTTTGAACAAAGATCCCGACGAGGCCCTTGACTACTTTGCCACCCTGGCCGAAAATGCACAATCTTGGGACATTAAGGACCCAAATCATGTTCCTAGGACATTGCCGGGTAGTAGTCAAGCACAAAGAGGGGGAATTTATGACCTGAAGGACTGGGAGGAGCTACTTTCACAAATTGCCAAATTGTCTAAGAAGGTAGATACCCTTGAGGTGGATAGGAGACGGGTGGTTTCTCAGGTGTCAAGAGCCGAGGAAGCTTGTTCTATTTGTAGCGGTGTTGACTACTCCACATCGGAGTGCCCAAGCATCCCGACACTTAAGGAAGCCTATCACGAACAAGTCAATGCCTTTAACCAACCAAGACAATCATTTCCTTCAAATTCTAATCATTATAATGCAGGGTTTCGTGATCACCCCAATTTTAGTTGGAGGAATGAGAACCCTATCCCGTATGGCTCAAACACTTACACACCTCCCGCACCTCCTAGGCAAGTCCAATTTTAGTCCCAAGGTCAAGGG
>CM042188.1:24705390-24721768 GCA_023539305.1 Ilex asprella | reverse complement strand
GTGGGCATCATTGGCAAGTGATGGGTAATGATAGTGGGTGGTGGCTAATGATGGTGTGCAATGATTATGGTGGTGGGTGGGCAATGATAGCGGTGGTGGGCGATGGCTGAAGTGGTGGTGGAGAAATGATTTTAAATAAGTAGAAGTTATTTTTTTATTTACATATTTAAATAATAAAACTAATTAAAATAAGTTATTGTGGGGGTACTCTTTGGGCAAGGAAGTGTCGATTAGTAGAGCAATGGGTGTCCTTTAGGCGAGTAGGTGTTAACCAGTGGACACTCCACTTGCTAAGAGGTACCCTACAAAGTGTAACACCCAACCCTCCACATAACATAATATTATCCGCTTTGAACTTACTAGCCCTCACGGTTTTGTTCCTCTCAGTACCCCTAGGAAAAGACCTTATATCATGTAAGATGAGGGGCTTATTTATAAACTCAGCAACTTTCCCCTCCCTAACCAATGTAGGATACCAGAATCTCACAATCCACCCCCCTCAGGGTTGCACGTCCCTGTGTAGCACATGCATACTTACCAGTAACCTCCCGCCCACATGCGAGCACCACAGGGCCCCACACTCGATTCAGGAGAGAGTCGACTTTGATACCATTTTGTAACACTCCACCGTCCACATGACATAATATTGTCTGCTTTGGGCCTACTAGCCCTTACGGTTTTGTTCCTCCGAGTACCCCTGGAAAAATTCCTTATATCATGTAAGATTAGGGGCTTACTTATAAACCCATCAACTTTCTCCTCCCTAACCGATGTGGGATACCAGGATCTCATACGAAAACTCGTCTTGCTTTCCTGTTTCTGCTAGATGAGTCCTATTCGATTAAGGTTCAAGCTATGACCTAGAGTCCCAGTTAAATGTTATTCAAACAAATAGGAGTTGATGATAAGAACTTAGGACAAAGAGTCCTAATCTAAATCTATCCCATACTTCTAGAATTTGGTGACGAAGTCGAGCCAATCAACCTGAAGTTCAGGTTCCTTTGGGACACAACTTCCGACCACTATAAATAAAGGCCTCCGGGTACCAAATAAGGGATTTAATTCTAGCCTTTTCACTCCATACTCTTATTCAACTTGCAATTTGACTTAATCATCGGAGTTCCTTTGGCCGCCTCTTGCCATTAGTTCACCTAGGTATTCTATTGTCTTGCAGGTTCCTTGAGTCTTCCTCACCACCCTCTTTGTCAGTATAAGTTGGTTATTTTTTGTATGATATTATTCCCACACAATTGGTACCATCTGTGGGAAACGAATTTTTTTTATGCCAACCTAGAAGCCTTGAACCATGTCTAGCGAGAGAACCAATGACCCTTCAACTAGCCACTTGGCACTTACATTACCCCCCGTCCTTAAAAATCCATCAAATTACAACTTCCAATTGCCAACAACACACTTCTTCAAGACTGGCAAAAGCGCCCAGAAAAGCAACACCCTCCCTGTCACAACCTAGCAGCCCTTTGTGAAAGAAGCAAATCAGTTACTAAGGTTGCCTACCAAGAACCAATAAGAATAAAGACAGAGGAGCCAGAAGCCCTCAATTAAGGGCACCTTCTCCAAAGGGGCAATAAACTTACTAGTCAGGTCATACGATTGCCTCGTCAAAGTGACCACCACATGATTACTTCCATGAAGCTCAATCCACCCGTCATAGGAACAGGTCATTGGCAAAGAGTTATTTGACCCATGATCAGCGTCAAGGTAGATATTCATTGAGACGCAGTGCTTCGCAAGACTTTCCTAGGGACCCTTTGCCTAGACAATATCCTCCCCATCTTGTGGAGAGGGGAGGCTAGTCGCATAGAGAACGTCACCCTAGGGAGCGTCAAAGAAAGGCACAGGAGTTCAACCCGTCACTTTGCACGAGATGATTGGTATGAAGATTATAGAAGAACAAAGCGTAGGCACTTTGAACTAACCAGTGAAGTGGCCACCTAAATTCAACAAAACTTTGCTCAAGATGACCTCATATATTCAGCAAAGAAGAAGGCAAGGCAGGCCCTTGTAAAAATGACCACTACTCATTTGTTCGGTCCATACGAGAAGTTGAGCCACCACATCATTTATCTCCTCCATCCTTCGAGTTGTATGATGGAAAATATGATCCCACCATCCACATTGGGGCCTTTTACTAATAAGATGAGCCTCTAAATAAGCAACTAGGCATTGATGTGCAAGATGTTCCCCTCCAGCTTGGGGAGATCATCTCTTAAGTGATTTCATGAGATGCCCATCAACTCAACTCGGTCTTCTCTTAGGAACATCTAGCCGAGGAGTTCGTCTCTCGATTCATAGCCAATAGTTGAGAGTCAATGATGATTGACACACTCTTGGCATTACGCCAGAAATATGGAGAGACTCTCCATAAGTATGCCACGAGGTATTTGGAAACCTATACTAACATAGAAGAATGCAATGAGAAGACCGCTACTGTCTCTTTTCATTTGGGCCTCCACAAATAAAGCAAATTAAGGAAGCATCTTACCATGTAGCCGCCCTAGAGCATTTCAGACTTACAGGAGCATATCAAGAGATAAGTAAGGGTGGAGGACAATAAGGGATCAATCGACCAGCTAGCAATGAAAAACTAGATAGAGGAAGACAATACTTCAAACCTATCAAGGAAAGACAGGTCATACAAGGGAATGATAGATTCTTACCATGGAGCCAACACTGTCTTCAAAGAGCTTATCTATCAAATCTTGAACCAAATCAAAGACAAGGAATAAAACAGATGACTAATTAGATAACTAAGTTTTACTTTTAACTTAGTCAACAATGTTTTATTAATTCAATAAGTCTTCAAAGACATTTGTTTCTTGTTCTAGTTGATTAGTAAAGAGAAGTTTAATTTTCACAACTCTAAGTGTTCCTCTATTTGTGATTATTCTAGCATCTGTGGTTGCACCTCAAGGTTCCTTCGCCTTAAGCCAACCTCCTTGGTTGCACATCAAGGCTCCTACACCTCTATCCAACCTCTGTGGTTGTACCTTAAGGCTACTTCACCTCAAGTCAACCTCCGTAGTTGCACCTCAAGGCTCATTCGCCTCTAGTCATCTTCTGTGGTTGCACCTTAAGGCTTCTTCACCTCTAGCCAAACTTTGTGGTTATACCTTAAACCAACCTCTAGGGTTGTCCTTCAAGACTACTTGGCCTCCATGCAACCTTCACAATTGACCTTCAGGCTACTTCGTCTCCATGCAACCTTTAAGTTACTCAACCTTCAACAGATGACCAACAAACTTCTACAATTTTTTAGCAGGCTATTTAGCCTTTCTTCATAATTTTTCACCAACGAGTATCAAACCTATCAACTCGTGGGGACCCTTCCCCTTTAGTTAGAATGGGAGACACATGTGTTAAAATACTCGAACCACCACCACAAGGAACTTCTTCATGATCTTAGGAATCAGAAAATCACTCTCAAGCCACGGAACGTCCTTTCAAACTAGATATGACCCATCAATCCCGGTTTCCTTAGATCTCTTACACAACCATCTCAGAAGGACTTATTCTTCTCTCCTGTATATTTCTTCTTGACTATGTCCAAAGATCTCGAAATAATGATCGTAGACAACATTCTTCACTTGCTAAGCATTTTCCTTCTTAGCCTTAGCAAGTTCCTCTTGAAGCTCGCTAGCTTGAGTCTCTACCTTAGTAACCTGATTCTTCAAGAAGGCATTCTTCACTCTAAAATCCTTAAATTACTTCTCAAGCAGGCCTACCTTGATCATATCAAACTTGGCTTGACTCACAACCAACTCTTATTGCTTGGCTAGCTCATGAGCAAAGTAAGTTAGTCTTCCATACAATTGGCGCCAAGCAACAATGAATGCTTCTCCTCTCCTCTTAGTCAATCTCCAAAGTAATATGAAGAACAAAGGAAGGGGGAATGGAACTAAAAGCCCTAACCAACTTAGGCAATTCAAGCCCTAGTCTTCTAGGTAAAAAAAAAATCTATTATTAATGAGTTAGGCCTGCAAGACACTTATTCATCCAAAAACATGCCTCAATCAATTTGTTCAATTAAAAGAGACATGAGAGGCAATTGTGGGGGTGCCTTTTAGGCAGGGAAGTGCCGACCAACAGAACAATGGGTGGCATTTTGGCAAGTGGGTGCCGACCAGTAGACACTCTACTTGCTTAGAGGTACTCTACGAAGACTCCTCTTGTTTGCGCGCTTCCGCTAGATAAATCCTATTCGGCTAAGGTTTAATGTAGGACCTAGAGTCCTAGTTATATGCTACTCTGAACAAACTGGAGCTAATGACAATAACCTAGAACCAAGAGTCCTAATCTAAATCTATTCAGTATTTCTAGGACCTAATGACGTGGTTAAGCCAATCAACCTAGAATTCAGGTTTCTTTGGGACAAAACTTTCTACCAATATAAATAAAGGCCTCCAAGTTATAGGTGAAGGATTCAATTCTAGTCTATTCACTTCATACTCTTCTTCGACTTGCAATCTGAATTGAGCATCGGAATCTTTTTGACTGTCTCCGGTCATCATTTCACCTAGATGTTCTATTGTCTTACAGGTTGCTCAAGGCTTCCTCACCACTCTCTTTGTTAGTACAAGATGGTTACTCTCTGAGTGAAATTATTCCCGCACAGTTACTACAAGTATTATTTTTTAAAAATATTATATGTTTTAAAGCCTCGGCTCCGTTCAAAGAGGATGCCACCGGCCAATTTCCAAGTGTAAAAAGTTGCAGCATGTGATGAATCCAACCTCCAACGTTGAACTCCTTGATTAATTAGGGCCTTTATCTGCCCTTTAGACTTTGTATCCAAAAAATAATTTTTTGAAATTATATTTTTATTTTTATTTAATCAAAAAAATGACAGATGACAACTCATTTTATTATTTTTATAATGAGCGGCTACAAAAAAAATTAACTTAAAAATCTAGGATCAAATATATTTTTTTTTACTTTTAGATATCTTTGTCCTTTATTTTACAATTTTTTTCATATATATTTTCTATTTCTTTTCTTACTCAAATTTTGTTTGTCCCCTCAAGTAAAGGAAGTTTGAAAAATCGAAAACAACTATGCCTGTTTAATTCAATTTTCATTGAATAAAAACTTTCATTGACCATGTTTTTTTTTTTTTTTTTTTTTTTGGTGCTATTGAACGTGTTTGTTGAAAATTGTGATTTTGTTGTTTTATAACAAAGAATCGCCCAAGATTCTCACTTTTAGGACATGGCCATTTTATGCATTTTAGAAGGATATAATCACAAGTAAAAAAAAATAGAAATCGGTAAAAATTAATTTTAACGTGAAAATTAAACTTTAGATATCGAAATATGAACTTTTGAATTTTTTCATAATAGCTATCTTGACAGGTCAAAATGTTTCATACATTGTAATAAATATGTCAAAGATGTTCATTATTGTTAGTTTCAGCAGGATTCGAGACGCGTAAAAACTAATAACCAACCCAAATGTGTCATTACAAAATTAGCAAAGATGGATTTGGGCTTTTCTCAAGCCGAACTAGCACTTTCTTGGAATCTGGTCACGGCCTTAAAGTAACAGACACAAACAAATCAAAAAAAAAAAAAAAAAGAGAAAGTTGAAGACAGAATGTTTACTTTTGCATGAATATGAATCTTGTGGAAGTTTATGCAACTTGAGGTCATATGTGCCATACTAATATCTATGTGACCGGAATTTAGGTGGTTCAGCAGTTTCCAAGTTGATACGTGGACAATTACAGTCATTATGGATCTCAAAGGGCGCCAACAGAAGGAGCTGAGGAGTTATGACCAAGAAGAGCCTAGTATAGACTGATTGAACCCAACATTGAAGAGGACATGATTGCTCATTAATGACGACCTGAGTGACTATGATAAGGTTATTAATGAGTCTCTATGTCCTCAAGACCCACAGAGTCAGTCATCATTGCAAAACATTAATTGCCATTGCACCGATCCTTTATCATTGGCAAAACTCGAGGTGCATATTCCCAAGCAATTAACACTCAGGCGTAGGTGTCAAGCACCGAGCCGAGACTCTTAAATGATCGGCAAGGGGAAGTTAATGCTCGGGGGACCCCGAATACGGATTTATTCTCCCGAGAGGGTTATTCTTGAGGGGATTTGATTGGATTCATTATGCTTGGATATGAGTGTCACCCATTAAATGTTGAAATGAGACTCACACACCCCCTAATCATAATGTTAATGTCTCCAACGCCGACAAACTTAAGATTCAAAGGGGATTAGTCGGGTGTTCACGCGGCCCTTTTCGTAACCTTTTTATTGTTTCAGGTTCATCAGTTAGCGGGTCATTATCTCCATTCATTACAAGAATTCTCTTATGCAATTTGACGCCATCTGTGGAAAATCACAAACTTTCCCTGTAACAATAGCATCATGGTGAACACACAATCCCAAAGTGATGGGGGCTACCTACACGTGAGAAACGTGGAAGCTAACTGGTTCCCAATAGTCATTTAGTTAGACTGCTTGAGCTAGTCAAATGTAGCTAAGCATGCCTCACATCAAACATTGCCTGTGGATCAAAGCCTTGGGGGGCAAGGTATTTTGGCTCGTGAAATTGTCGAGTTAATAGAGAAATGGAAGGAAAGCCGTTGTAAGCAACTTGAGAACGATAATGCCAAGGTGCAGAATCGGCTCAATGATTTCGAGTGATCGGGTAATGCTACCTTGCGAAGCAGTAGATGTGAAGACAGAAGTATTCGCCGGGGTGATTCCAGAGGTAAAAGGTTGGATGCCCCAAGGAGGAGCTTACACAGGCACTTGGATGAGAAGCACAGGTCCCAGAGCATTGAAACACCTATTCCCGAGGAAAGCACAAGGAAGACCTTTATTGTTGGGATCTCCGCCACAGGTTATCGGGGGGTGCTGCGGCGACAGACGGCCCAAAAAAATGAGGCCCCGAGAGGACCTCCAAACACTCTTGGACGCTAAGCGCTGAAGATCATACCACAAGGAGGATGAAGATGTTGAGGATGAGCAAATCATCTTCCCGTTCGTTTAGGAAATCTGGGAGATCAAGATGTCCAAGAAGTTCATCATCTCCTGATTCAAATTTTATGATTGGAAAACAGATACCGAGATCCATCTAAGATAGTACAAGCAGTTGATGTCCATTTATGACACCAACCAAAGGTTACTATACAGATTTTTTCCCATGAGCTTAGGAGACACTACTATGAAGTGGTATGAGAGCTTGGCCCTTGAGAGTATCAGATCTTGGAAGTAAATGACCAAGCTCTTTGTGGCTCGATTTATCACTAGCAACAAGAGGTCGAAAGATATCGGTGCTTGGCTGACACTCAAACGAAGGAGTGAAGAGACCCTCCGGTAGTACACAATTAGGTACTGGAAAGAGGTTAATCAGGTTAAGGCATGCTTGGAGGCCATGAAGTAGCGACATTTCGACTAGGATTGTCCCGAGACACAGATCTATACCAATCTCTTACTAAGCGAGCTCCGATAGACACGAAGGACTTGATGGCTCGGATAAATAAGTATGCCACGGTGGAGGAAGAGTCAATTGTGCTTGAGAATAGGGCCCCAGTACCGAAGAAATAAGACAGGGAACCGCCTACATGGAAAGGGGCACCACCCTGGGCTCCGTGCCACCTATCTTTTCCAGGTGTAAACATAGTCTTCAAAGAACCCATTTACAAGATGCTACACGAGATAAAGAAGGAAACTTTCTTTAAGTGCCCCACAAAGACGCAAGGAAACCCATCCTCAAGGGATCCAACATCTCGGTGTTCTTATCATCAGGATGTGGGGCATCTAACTAAAGATTGTAGGGTCAACAAGTCCTTCCTTAAGCAATTGGTCCAAGAAAGACACCTCGGGGAGTTCATTGACAAATCCTCAAGAGGCTCGACGGGGGAAGGGGCCGACATATTCCAAGAAGTAGCGACCATAATCGAAGTAACACATGCTTGCACAATTGATAGACCCACGTATAATGCACTCAGAGCCGACCTCTAGAGGGTCTCGCAAGTCATACAGGTGGAGGAAAACAAGTATGGGGGCAGTCATCTAAGAGACCTCGGCTCGATGCCGAGGCTATCCACTTCTCTAATGCCGACCTTGGTGGGCTAGTACTCCCGCATGAAGACACTTTGGTAATCCCCCTTGGGATCGGTAAGTTTGATGTGATGTACGACAAACTTTTTCATAAGATAGGGTTCACACATAAAGATTTGAAACCAGTAAGGACCCCCTCGTTGGTTTCAACGGTTCTTACGCCCTCCCCCTCGGGAAGATCACTTTCATGGTTACTTCTGGGGTTGTTACCGTATCAGTAGAATTCATAGTGATAGACTCTAATTCTCTATACAATGCCACCATGGACAGGACATGGCTGCATGCAATGAAGGCGGTGCATTTGCCCTATCATCAGAAAATAAAGTTTTCCACCCTGAAGGGTGTCATAGAGATTCGTGGCGATCAAGCGTCATCAAAAAGCTATTTTTATGCTATAGTAAAGACCGAGGTTAACGCTCGAGCCCAAGATCATGACCCTGAGGTGGTGTTGGCTAAATAGCAGTCACAGTTTGATCGGCCTGGTGTGGATAACCCAATTATGGATCTAGTCGATTGATCTACGGAGGCTCTGGTCAATATCCTTTTGAATCACGAGGATGAAGAGATTTTTATTTTAATAGATGCTTCATTAGGCAGCAATGAGAAATCTGACATGATAAGCTTCCTTTGCCAGAATGCAGATGTCTTTGCTCGGACCTAAGTCGAAATGATGGGAATAAGTCAAAAAGTGATATGTCATCGGCTTCATGTGGACGCATCCTTCAAACTCGTGAATCAAAAAGCTCAGAGGACAGCACCCCATCACGTACAAGCAATGGATAAAGAGGTAGAAAAGTTACTCAGGGCGAGGTCCATCTGAAAAGTCCAGTTCCTGACTGGTTGTCAAACACGGTGTGCACAAAGAAGAAGGGCAGAAAATGGCTAGTTTGTGTGGATTTCACGGACTTGAATATGGCATGTCCCAAAGACGAGTATCCACTGCCAAAGGGTGATCAGCTTGTTGATGCGACCGTAGGACATGAACGTATCTCCGTCATGGATGCTCGAACAGGGTACCATCAAATTTTCCTACATGAATCGGATCAAGAGAAGACGACGTTCATCACACCCTGTGGGATATATTGTTACATGGTGATGTCGTTCAGGTTGAAGAATGAAAGTAATATCAACACCTGATGAACAAGATATTTAAGCAGCAACTCGGCATCATTATGGAGGTGTATATTGATGACATGCTAGTTTAGAGCTGAAAGAAGTCCTACCATCTCTAGGATCTGGG
This sequence comes from Ilex asprella, assembly GCA_023539305.1. Lineage (NCBI taxonomy): Eukaryota > Viridiplantae > Streptophyta > Magnoliopsida > Aquifoliales > Aquifoliaceae > Ilex > Ilex asprella. The sequence continues at coordinate 24,712,426 of CM042188.1, read as the reverse complement.
GATTGTCTTCACCGTGCTCCGAACATATGGCATGAGGCTTAATGCCTTGAAATGTGCTTTTAGGATGAGCTAGGGTAAATTGTTGGGGTCCATGGTCACCTATAAGGGCAGAAAGGCCAACTCTGAGCAGGTACAAGCTGTGAGGAGTATCCAAGCACCGAAGATTTCCAAAGATATTCAGAAATTAACTGAAATGCTAGCGGCCCTCAACGGGTTCATCTGCAAACCATTCTTCATCATGCTCAAAGGGTCATCAAAAAGAACTTGGGGTGAGGAATATGGCCAACCGCTTGAAGGGATTAAGGAGTACCTGAGGTCTCCCCCAACCTTATCTGTTTCAACGGCGTGTGAAGTGCTAAACCTCTACTTATTTGTCTCGAAAGGGGCAGTTAGTGAGGCTCTAGTAAAGGAGCATGAGGGTGTGAAGAGACATATCTCCTTTATAAGCAAGACCTTGATGTACACTGAAACCAGATATTTGCCTATGGAGAAGCTTATACTAGCTCTGGTAGTCTAGGCAAGGAAACTCATATATTATTTCCAGGCGCATCCCATTGAGGTACTGACCGATCGGCCCATTAAACCGAAACTGCATAAATAATGATTTTATTGTCAAATTATCTTTGTCCAAGTCTCCCCTTTAAAAGGATCTAACTTTTGAAAATGATGTTTGGAGTTTGAATGTGGATGGATCCTCGAATACAAAGTGGCCCATTGAGAGAGTTCTACTTGGGATTTAGAAAATACAACTATTATTCCACCCCTGCATATCCACATTGTAATAGACAAGCATATGTTTCAAATAAGACTGATTAATTCTAATTAATGCATGATTTAATTAAGTTAATAGGTCAGTTGTGTTAGTTAAACAAAGTTAAACTAATCAAAATTGACCTATTAAGGTTAGTGTGTGAATTAGGGATAATGCATTAATTGTTGTTCTTTTCAGGGTTTTATGCGTCAAAACTACAAACTATCAAGGAGTCAATTGTGACAAAGCTATCACTTATTGGAGAGTTATTTATCAAAGCTACAAACTATAAGATGCCAATTATTAAAGCTCAAAACAAAGAGAGATTAAAGTAATCCAAATGGCATCTTTGGGGCTTATGAATGGCATCTTTAGGGATTATGAATGTCATCTTTTGGAAGCTTGTAAATGACAACTTTTGGAAGCTTGTGAATGAAAACTTTTGGAAGCTTGTGAATGACAATTTTTGGAAGCTTGTGAATGGAATCTTTGGGGCTTGTGAATGTCTTCTCTTGAGGTTTGTAAAAGGCATCTTTTGGTTGCCTATAATTATCACCCCTTTGTGGCTTGTAAAGGAGATCAATTTTTGATAGAGCTCTTAGTTGTGGAATACCCTCTAAGTTGTTATTACTTTCTTTGTATGCTTTCTAGATCTTTCTTGGTTGTGGAATACCCTCCAAGTGTTATTGCTTTCCTTGTCATGGGTTATACTTACACCCTCACTTCATCTCATCCCTAACTTGTCATTAATTAATCGTTCATCTATGCTCTATTGGAGGAAGGATTTGGGTTGAATTGATATTCTCATTGGAGTGACCCCTTGGATTAGCTAACACTTATTTTCCATTCTCATTATCACAACACAAACCACCACCAAATTCCAAAACACAAATGATTTACACTTTTCTTTAATAAGAATCATCTTCATGATGATACACCTCCTTCCCTAAGGAGACAACTTTGGAATACCACCAAGTAAAACACGACCCGCAAAAGTTTTCTTGTACTTGGGAAGCATTTTTGCCCGCACACACTTTTGTTCATTCACATCCAACATTTTCATCATTCCATTCTATTTTCTCCTTGCCCTTTCTTTTGACATCTTCCCAAGGAAGAGTGACACTCCCCTCTCTTGCTCATACATCATACATCAATTGAGGGAGATGTTAGTAAGTTAGGAACAACTGGAAAATAAATCAAGAAAAGACCATCTTCGCTGGAATCAAGAAGTGGTTGGAAAGGGCTAAGGGTAGGTGGACCGACGAGTTACTCAATGTGTTGTGGGCATATAGGACTACCTCGAGGACTTCTACAGGCGAAATGCCCTATGCTTTAACATGTGGAATCGAAGTTGTCATTCCTATGAAGGTGGGGCTCTCAATCATACGAAGCCAAGCCTTTGAGTCAGGAAATAATGATCAGACACTAGCCAAGGATCTTGATTTAGCCGAAGAAAGAAGAGAACTGACATCTATCAGGCTTGCAAAATACTAAGGAGAGTTTTCAAGGCATCATCAAAAGAAGGTCCAAACAAGGAGTTTTCAAGTAGAAGATTTAGTGCTACAAAAAGTCACTGGCAATAATCGAGAGCTCATCGATGGGAAGCTCGACCCTAATTGGGAAGGTCCTTACAAAATTGTTGTTGTGGGGGGCATAAGGGCATATCGACTACAGGACATGGATGGAAAGAAAGTAAGCCGACCTTGGAATGTATCAAATTTGAAGAAATATTACTACTAAATTAACTCCTAGGTGCTGGATCTTGAAAAAGTTAACACGAGCCATGGGCTCGATCATTAAGGGTACGGCCCCGAGAGGGGTAAGCCTCCACCTTGTGAGCACCGCCCAAAAAAATTTAACACGAGCCACATGCTCGATAGTTAGGGGTACGACCCTGAGAGGGATAAGCCTTCACCTTTGGAGCACCGCTCTCGAAAAGTTAACACAAGTCTCGGGCTCAGTCATTAGGGGTATGACCCGAGAGAGGTAAGCCTCCACCCTTGGAGCACCGCCCTCAAAAATTTTGCATGAGCTTCGCGCTCAGTCACTAGGCGTAGTGCATTTTCAAATTTTTATGAACCTGGAGGTTCAAGAATCAAAAACACAGTTCAACATAATGAAATAAAATTACAAAGTAAAGGTAAATCGTGCTGAAGAAAATAAAAGTTTCATTCATTAAAGAAAAAAGGGTTGTGCGTCCCTGAAGCATACAAAGGAAAAAAGATGCTATGATTGAATTGAAAAAAAGAGCAAAAGAAAAAAAGGCTAAGTGTTCCTTAGACCTTCGGGGTCAACTAGCTCGCCCAGGTCTCCGTCGAGCTCATCACTGCCAAGCCCTGCCTGATGCCTTCGGAGTGAGCCTTCATCAATGCCAAGTATTTCATCGAGTTCCCCTAACTTGGGCCCCCCAAGATAGATGATGAGGGTGCCGACAACTGGGAGATCGCCAGCGTGGCTTAGGAGGGATGGAAAAGGGAGCCAAAGGAGGGACATTTGGTCAAACCTGTCACTGAGGTTGATCGACACGTTGTCAGTAATTGTCTCCCCCACATCTTTCGTTAGCCATTCTGGAGCAAGTCCGGTGCTAGGCTGCTGGATTGGGGCTTCCGTGGCATCAGGTTCCCCAAGCAGACTATGATTTTCAAAGATGTTTGAGCCAACTTCAACCCCAAGAGCATGGAAGGCCTCATCCCAGCCTAACTTGAATGCCCTTTTATTTTGCTCATCAAAGGCTGAGACGAACTAGCCTTGGCCTCGATGGTACAAGTCTATATAAGTCTTGTTAACCCTCCCAACCCTTTCTCTATCCAAGGCCTCCACCTTTGAAGTCAAGGTAGCACAATTTGCCTCAGCTTCAAGTAGCTTTGCCTTGGCAAAAGAGACCTTTAGCTTGGCCTTGTCCATCCTCCTTGTCACTTCAGCCTCGACTTCCTTAGTTTTGTCCAGCTCTATAGTGAAGGCCTCCACCTTATGAATCGGGTCGGCAATGTGCCAAGTTTGGTCATCGAACATCCTCTCTATTTGTAAAATGTGGGCATCTTTTTAGGCCAGCTTGGCCCGGGCCTGATCAACTCTGCTCAAATACGCCCAAAAGTGGTCAATAATGATCCTTATCTACTAGCAGGCCTAAAAAAGAAGAACAAAAGTCAAAAAAAAAAAAAAACAAAGTGATCAAAAAGAATTCAAGGGAATAAAGGAACTCGGTTTATTTACTACCAAGTTGTGTTAAATCACCCGTTAGTGGAGCTGATTATCCCTATAATCCTCTAGGACGGCCATGTCAGCCTCAAAATTAAGATTCCCACTAACTATCAGGGCAACGTTTGGGGAGTGAATTATGGAGTCGGACTCCAAGACAATATAGCCCCTCCTAGTTACAACTCGAGGGGCCCACTCAGTGGGAGCAAGGGGTTTCAAAGTGTCATAGGGCTATTTTACTCAACGCTTGGTGGAGGGCTCGGGCTACCAACTATGGCGATCCCTTTATCGCACGTCAGCCCTATCTGAGGGAATGCCTTAGCATTGGTGTTGGTTTTGGTCTCTTAAAGGGACCATTGGATCTTGAGGTTTCTATTTCCATTACGGTTGTGGTAGTGATGGTTGTCGTCGCGGTAGAGGTGGAGGTAGGACGATCGGCACGATGCCAGATGGCTCGCCACTCCCGAGAACCATGCTCTCCTTGGGACAAAAACGACTTCCAAGCTATCCACTCTGATTAGGGGAATGTTGAACATCTCGTCTAAAGGGGGAGGTGTGAATTCGGAGCCCCAGTTTGGATCGGCTTCAAGATTCTCTTGCTCTTTCTTAGAAGAGTTATCCTCCTAGATTGAAGGATCGAATGACGGTGGAATCTATGAAAACCTGTTGTAGCCAGGACGGTAACCGAGCAATACATGGATTGTTCGAGCAAATAGATCAGGTGGGTTGTGGGACCAGACTTTGATTAAGTCCTTAAAAGCTACTTCGGACTTCAATGGTTGGGCGGCGTCCTCCTTGTATCCCTTTAGAAGGAGAAAACAACATTTGGGTCAAAAATATAAATAAAAGTCAAAGGGTGGCAAAGTTGGTGCAATGCCCAACTGGATCCCTCGGCACTTTAGTGTGGAAAAGGTCATCACACTCAGGCTCATCACCTTTCTCCCATTTGTCGCCGAGCATGATAAGATCCTAGGCATACCCCTTGTCCGAATCAAGCATGTGTGTCACCAAATACATGGAGAGGTCCCAAGCCTGAAGATAATATCTGCCCCCATCGACTAATTTTAAGTCATAGCAGAATAAAATCTCATCCACCCCAAGTTCACCCCTAGCTGAGCATTTATGGCGACTACACCAATAACTATTTTGAATAGGCAGATACAACACTGAAGGGAAAAGAGCCTCAACTGCACGAGTACTCTTAATAGGAAGGGGGAAGTGGGAACCTAACTCCCCCATCCATGATGCCCTTGGTGTGGAAGGACATGATTTCCTCACTCCCTATATCAAACCTGTGGAACCTAGAGTCAGAAACAAAAGTGCGAACAGGCTCAGGAATATTGTACTTAGCCCTAAATGCCTGCAAGTTTCTCTCTTTCACTTAGGTTTTCCTCAAGCTACCAGTTTCACTAGACCTAACAGGTTCCCTCACTATGGTTCTTTGTATTCTGTCCATGGATGAGTGTTGAAGAAATTTAGAAGAAGAGTGGGAAAATGAAGAAGAGATTATGGGAAGGAAAGTACTTATAGATGGAAGATCTTCAAAAGAGGTGCTCGGGGGAGTAAGGACAATCGCTCGGGAGTTGATTGCAGATTGAGGATTCGAGAATTCAAAGCCTGAAATTAGCCAAACAATCTTCTATTTACACTATGAAGCAAGGACAAGAATCGAAGAGGCAATTCATCAAGTGCGAATTTGAAAAATATGGCTCCAGACGTGTGAGTAATCGCCCGTAAAATGCAGGCGTGATCAAGAAGACTCCATTCTCCATGCGCCACTTGTCCCATAATGCAAGGAAAATTGGGGCTTAGGGAAGTTGACGGTACTTTAGGCAACTCAACAGCTCCAAATTGACATATGGACAGTTATAGCCGTTATGGACCTCAAAGGGCGACCGGAGAAGGAGACGAGGAGTTATGACCCAAAAGAGCCACATATATACTGATTGAACCTAACATTAAAGAGGACATGACTACTCATTAATGATGACTTGAGTTACTATGACAAGGTTATTAATGAGTCTCTATGTCCTCAAGACCCACAGAGCCAGTCATCATTGCAAAGCATTTATTATCATTGTGCCGATCCTTTATCCTCGGCAAAACCTGAGGTGCTTATTCCCGAGCAGTTAACGCTCGAGCGTAGGTGCCAAGCACCAAGCGAAGACTCTTAAATGATCAACAAGGGGAAGTTAATGCTTGAGGGACCCCGAATACGGATGTATTCTCCCGAGAGGGTTAATGTTGAGGGGATTTGATTGGACCGCACTCATTATGCTTGGATATGAGTGTCACCCATTAACTATTGAGATGGGACTCAAAAACCCCCAAATCATTGTTAGTTCAGGTATAAATACCCCTGAGAAAGTTGAACAAAAGTACGCAAAAAACTGAGAAAAACGTAGTGTCAATGTCTCCAACGCTGACTGACTTAAGTTTCGGAGGGGATTAGTCGGGTGTTCACCCGGACCCTTTCCTAAACTTTTGATTGTTTCAGGTTCATCATCCAACGGATCGTTATCACCATTCATTACAGGAATTCTCTCGTGCACTATGTTTTCCTTTAATGATGAAGATATTAAGTTTTGCTCAAAATACTTTTTAAAAATTTTGATTAGGGAGCGGCTAATATCATGTTAATTTTTTCTCTGATATTAGGTGAAATTTTGAATGTTGAGAGTTGGGAGATATGAAAGGGAAGAAGAGAAGGAAGACACAATTTTACTTTGTTTGGTTTATTTTTTTGGATAAATACTTTGTTTGGTTTATCAATCCTACATCTATAGACACAATTATATTAAAAAGTGTTGTGTATTTTAATACATGAAGATGACTCATATTTATAGAGTGAGAACCGCATAAAATTCTTCTCCATTAGGGGTGTTCAAATTTTCAAATACCTGTAAATTTTGATCCTGCACTACCCTACCTTACCCGACTTTACTTAAGTCTATCAAAATCTGACATGACATGATTAACCAACATAAATAGATACAAATTAAGCGAGTTTAAGGGAGATCTTAACAGGTTTAGGTGGTAGATGGGTTGACCCGTCAGACCTGTTTAAACGGGTCGAGTTCGGATGAG
>CM042188.1:24669997-24704990 GCA_023539305.1 Ilex asprella | reverse complement strand
ATTTTTTTATAAAAATAATATTATTTAAATTTATTTACGTGCAATGCACGTTGTGTATTACTAGTAACTAAAAAATATGTGTTCACTTGACTTTGTATCGTATAGTTTTGGACGAAATTCTGGCAGGAATAATTCAGCAAATCGGATAGAGTAGGCCAAAATAAATTCTTTCACAAAATATCTGGTAAGAAAATGAAATATCATAATCCCTACCCGTAGGGTAGAGTGAACACCCCTATTCTCCACCATAGGTCAAGGTGATTATCTTTTTTTTTTTCCAAAACCTATCAGTCATAATTAATAGTTGTCACGCGGAATGGATTTAATCTCGTAGATTATGAGATCTTCCCACATCTTCAACTAACGTCAACCCCTAATTGAGCTGGTAAATCCCAAATGCACGCATTGGTCTCACCACACGTTTACAGGCAAATCAAGTCCGTGAAGGTCTCCAGGAGGTGTCCCAGGGTGCATGTTGGAAAAAGTGACCACGAGAAACATGTGTTTCATATGGGCTCTCCAATGGTAAAACACAGGAATGAGTTGACACCTTACCAAACAACAACCCAACCTAATTTTGGACTGGGCCAAATTTTCAAAAATTGGCTTCATGTTTAGGAAGATTCGTTAATTAGTCTTGTATTTTGTGTTTGGATTGAGCTTCATCCCAATACAACATGTTAGGTTGGAGGTCAATTGGGGGGGTGGAGCTCCTCTGCTGTTAGTAGTCTAACAGCAAACTTTGTTGTTAAGTAGAACGGTGTCGTTCCAAGAAAATATAAAGAACCCAGCACTCACCAATAATGACGTCGTTCAAAGGCAGTTTTCACCAATAACAACATTGTTCAAAGGCAGTGGGTTTCACCAATAACAATGTCGTTCAAAGGCACTGGGTTTTCACCAATAACGACGTCATCTCTGACCCTTAAACAAAATCGATTTTCTGTAATTGGTTTTGTTCTTGCCTCAGAAGAAGATGAACTATTGTCTTCCTTCAATCAATTGCCTTCATTCGAATGATTATCTTGCCTAAGAAGAAGACAAACGATTGTCTTGCCTGAGAAGAAGACGAACGATTTTGAACAATTTCATTTATTTGTCTTCTTCTAAAGTAAGAACGATTGTCTTCCTCGTTCCGATTCTAGCTTGAACCACACTATCCACCATTGTCTGGTAGTGTAACTTTCCCTCACTTTCTCCCTCTCTCTCTTTCATGAAGGAAAATCTTTTTTGAAAGCCTAGTGACACATTAGCCTACGCATATCAAGCTTTCCTTCGAGTTGGTGCACGTCTCAATCTTCTTCACCAAGTCCACAACCAACTCGTTGTCACCGGGTGTAGCTTCAACCTTCGACTCCTCACCAAACTCACCACCTTAGCTTGCATTTCAGGCTCAATCGTCTATGCTCGCCAACTTTTCTTTTCCATTCCAAGCTCCAACTCTTTCCTCTTCAGTTCCCTCATCAAAGTTTCAAATTCCTCTGGAAAATGTCCATTTTTATCAGCAAATGCTTGTCTCCAATATTTCACCTTTTAATTACATTTTTACAACAGTTATAAAATCTTGTGCTGAATTATCAATTAAGAAACTTGGAAGATCTATTCATTGCCATGTTTTGGTAAATGGTTATGGATTGGATGTGTTTGCACAGGCTGCATTGGTGAGTTTTTATGCAAAAAGTAGTGATTTGATAGTTGCTAGGAGATTGTTTGTTGAAATGCCGGACAGAACAGTTGTTGCATGGAATTCGATGATTTTGGGGTATGAGCAACATGGTTTTGCTTAGGAGGCTATTAGGTTGTTCAATCAAATGTAGAATTTGGGTGTCAGGTTTGATTCAGACACTTTTGTGAGTGTGTTGCCTACGTGTGCTCAAGTGGGGGCTCTTGAGTTGGGGGGTTGGGTGCATGAGTATGTAAAGAGCAATGGTTTTCATGTGAATGTGGTTCTTGGCACTGCATTGATTAATATGAATTCTAAATGTGGACATGTGATTAAAGTACGTGGTGTTTTTGACTCTTTGAGTGAAAGGAATGTTGTTGCTTGGATAGCTATGATTTCAGGGTATGCCCTACAGAGTCATGGTAGGGAAGCCATTGAGCTCTTTTATCTTATGAGAGCCCATAGACAACCTCCCAATGATATTACATTCATTGACATCTTTCAGCATGTGCTCATACTGGACTAATCCCGGAGGGTCGACAGACCTATGAGAGCATGAAGAGAGATTATGGCTTGGTGCCAAGAGTGGAGCACCATGTTTGTATGGTTGATATGCTTGGTCGTGCTGGATTTCTGAACAAAGCATTTCAATTCATCAAAGATTTATATCCTGTCAAGCCAGCACGAGCAGTGTGAACTGCAATGCTTGGGGCTTGCAAGGTCCATAATAATTTTGATCTTGGAGTTCAAGTTGCCGACCATATCTTAGCTGCTAAACCGGAAAGTCCAGGCAATTATGTATTGCTTTCTAATATGTATGCATCAACTGGGCGTATGGATCAAGTGGAAACCATTAGAAATGTGCTGATCCAAAAGGCCTAAAGAAACAAGTGGGTTTTTGCAATGATGTTGGTGCAATGTTGGACGGTGTTGCAATTGATCTTGCTGCAATGCTGGATTGTGTTGCAATGTTGTTATCTTTGGTATTTATTTTTACAATGATGTTGCTGCAATTGATCTTGATAACTTATTTTTTATCCTTTTGAACTGTGAACTTACAATGTATTCTTTTGCTATGCCGATGGTGGATCTTCTATTTTCTTGTTTTAGAAGATTTGTCATCCTTTTGGAAACACCAATGTACATGATCTCATTTTTGTTTTTTTATGGAATTGATCTCGCATGTGCACATGATATTACAATGTATTCTTTTGCTATGGGGAATTGATCTTTTATTTTCTTGTTTTAGAAGAATTTTGTTATGTACCATGCACAATGTTCAAACAACCAATACACATTCATTAATGTCCTGAACCATCTTCAAGAACCAAAGATTGGGAAAATTACAAGAATCAATGAACAAGAATATTAATGTTTAAACACAAAAAATGGCTTTAATCCTTCAAAAACACTCAAGCCATTTTATGCTACTCTAAGCACCATTCTCTCTGTCCAGGTGGAAAGTCTTGCCTCCATAAATCAGACCTATGCCATTTGATCACAAAGCAGCCCCACCACCATTATGATCATTATTCTACTCTTGAGGATAAGAAGGATAAGGAGGATCCAACCATGCAAATAAGCTTCATTCACTTTGACACTACAAACGAAGAATAAAAATGCTAGTATAAGTAGGTACCAAAAATCCTAGTAATAAATTCTTTATAACTTTTTTTTAAAAATCTAAAGGCTTAAATCCTTCAAAATGCTCGAAGAGCACCTTTATTACTTTCATGGCAGCAACCTCTTTTCCCCATGAAAATCAGTCACGACACAGCAAAAAATAGCCACAACAACATTCTACAACAAAATAGCTCAAAATCATAGCATCACAACATCAGTGCATCACAGCAGTACTGAACGTGGTGCTTTCAAGAAGGGTGATAAAGAAACCAATGAAAAGCAGCTTAAACAGGCTGAAGAGTCACTCAAGACGGCCATGTACTTGAGTTGTTGGGGTCTTAACTAATGAACTTTTTAACTTAAATTTATAGACCCCAACTCTGTTCATTAGTCAACATGAACTTTTTATCAGTCAACATGTTATGAAATTTATAAACCGCAGCTCTGTTCATTCTCAAAATCATAGCATCACAGTAGTACTGAATAGCAACAATGCAGAGCATCCCAGCAGTACTGAACAGCATCAGGAATGTCTAGATCAGCACATTCTTTATAACTTGGTATCAAAAATTCCATGAGTTTCTGGAAGGTAAGTTTCATGCCTTTCTGATAGTTGTATATTGAATAATTAGTACAATAAGGCATAACTTAATAACATATTGACTAATAAAATATTTAAATTTTTATTTATTGTGTATTCAAAAAATTAGGATTCATTACTATTTCATTAAATTTTCACAGGCAATAAAAACCATTTTCTTGTTAGTTTACATTTGGATTATATAATCACTCATGAGACCGATTCATAATTTATTAAAATTTGAGAGAATAATTGCTCGAAGATATACTGTTCAAATTTCAAAACTTACATTGATGTTAAGGCTTCGATTTCTCGAACATGATTGTTGTCGACAGATTGCTTGAAAACAACTGTGGTTCGGGCAAGAATCGGAATGAGGAAGACGATCGTTCTTACCTAAGAAGAAGACGAATGAAGGCAATTGCTGAAAATCCTTCATCTTCTTCTCAAGCAAGAACAATCATTCGTCTTCTTCTCAGGCAAAACAATCATTCGAATGAAGGCAATTGATTGAAGGAAGACAATCGTTCGTCTTCTTCTCAAGCAAGAACAAAGTCAATTGCAGAAAACCAATTTTGCTTAAGGGGTGGAGACGACGTCATTATTGGTGAAAACCCACTACCTTTGAACGACGTCGTTATTGGTGATTGTTGGGTTCTTTATTTTTGCTTGGAACGACACCTTTCCACGTAACAACAAAGTTTGTTGTTAGACCGCTAACAGTAGAGCAGCTCCATCCTCAATTGGGTGCGGTACTCTAGCATGTAACGTAAACTAATGAAAGCGTGCAGGTCCCAAAAAAATAGAAAAAATAATGAAAGCAAAGGGTGTACTAGCTAATCCAACCAAACAAAAAAAAAGAGAGAGAGCTAAGGGGGAATTTTTTTTTTTGGGTGGTTTGATGAAATAGTGTTAATCATGTCATGTTATATCATTATCATGTCATGTCATTTTCAATCATGTTATTTTTTTGTCAAATCACTTTTAGCAAGTGTTGGGTTCGTGTCAATATTCATGTCAATAAAAAATTATTTAATTCCATAACAACTCATAATATTAATTAAAAAATTCTTTTTTTTGTCTATAATATTCGTTAAATACTTATTTTTTATTTATAGTACCCATTAATCGTATTATTCGTTTTGAACCTTAATTTAATCTATTTATTACTTATGTCAACTAATCATGTTATTTTCAAGTTTTGTATCGGGTCGAGTTCGTGTTAATAGATAAAATTGACACCCCTAATTAAATATAATATCACCATATGATACCTTGTAAGTCCATTTAAATGATGTATATTTTATTAATGACAATAATGTTCACTCATTTAAGCAAGGACATAAGAACAAGTACCTATACATTCATAAATTCGGTTACAATAGTTTGGCAACGTGTGTAAGAATAGACTTGTATCGTTTCTTGAAATTGTCAAATTTAACTTTGCGTGGCCAATTCAGTTCAATGAATGACAAACAGTTTATGGCATGGAGGTTGGAATCTAACTTAGTGCATTTTCTTCTATAAACAAAAGTTGCAATCTTTTCCAAGAAGGATATATGTACAAGTACCCATACTTATAGTTTATTAATAGGTAACTTTACTAGGGAAAAAAAAAAAGAGTAAAGGAAAAAGATATTCTTATTCTTAATTGAAAAGTAAAGGAATAAGAACTCAAATTCTTAGTTTTATTACAAATCTTACAACTCACGCAACGTCATTGCTATAATCTGAAAAGCCAAACTCATATCTCACTGAATATATATACATATACATGTGTTTGTGATTTTAGACATATTTATATATATTATTATATCAAAAAAAAAACAAATTGTGCAAGCAAGAAATGGGAAGCTTTTCCTTTACAAATGCTCAATTCTCTTCTCTTCTCTTCTCTTCTCTTCTTTCTTTTTTTTTTATCGAATTCTTTCACATATTATATCAAGAAAGCAGGATTCTTGAACCTTGCAATAAAGAGGTCAGGAGTTTGAGTTTTATAGAATTAAGACATAGTCCTCACCCAGAATTTGAATTTAGTTCAACCCTCATCCTTGTCTCTTTTAATAGTAGGCTACATTTGTATTTATAAGGTTTATTGAAAAAGTTCAAAGGCAACCCAGGCACTGATATCCAAAGAGGCACAGTTGAAGGTTCTATACTTTGGAACAAAACCCGAGAACCATTTGAAAAATCTGAATAGATAATTCTCTATCAAAGTAGCATTGTTTAGCCAAGTCTTCACAAAATCTTCATGCAACTCAAATCTCAATAACACATGCCTTTGATCAATCGAACCCACTTCAAAAGAACCTTTCAAGTTCCATTTCGATCGGATTACTTCCCTGATGACGCCAGGTCAACCATACGAACACTTGCCAATCAAGTCATACCGCAAGGGTTGGCTGGATTGCTTTATCTCCTCCCTGGTGAAGTAGAAGGCTGGCTCACCTTCATAAAAAGACTATAGGTTTTTCAATTTTTGGTTGGGATGAATCGTTGTTAGGTTGTTGTGTATGGTTTTTGAATAGAGAAACAAAGGATTGTTGTGTATTAGTGGATAAATCTTGAGGTTTTGGTGGGATTTGGTGTTGCTTAGGTGATGAACTCATGAAAGTGAAAATTCTAGAGAAGTCAGAGTTTCTCTCTCTAGAATAAAAAATCTTTCTTTTTGTTGTATTACCAACAAATATATAAAACCAGTCGTCGATTTCCATAGCTAAGCACCAGTTTTCAATTTTCCACGAAAAGCAATCAATATTTGTTTTACAGAACAAATATAGGAGATGAGAACCATTAATTCAATCTGAGACTTTAGTTTGTTTACTTGATAATTTCCCAGTCTTCGGTATAGATAGTATCAATGTTGTATAAGTGTGATTAAAAATAATTGCAGCTCTTTTATATAAATGTCGTATATGACATCTGTTAGTACTTCCACCAGGTATAGGGTTCGACAGCGCTTGGCCCAGCGCCATCAGGGTACCCCATATCAGTGTAGACAGGGAGATTCTCGTCAGTTTGATTATTGTGGCCGACTAGGACATATCAGGGCTTCTTGTTAGAAGCTCTTTCCGGAGCTTAAGCCGCCTCCTTGCAGCCGTACTACTGCCATTGCTGAGGCACCACCTCCTACAGTCGTTGCTCCTGCTACTACTGCTCCTGCTCCTCCTTGGTAGAGTGATATAGATGTTATCAATTATCGCTTGGATGTACTTATATCAACCCTAACTTCTCAAGGTTCGACTACTACTGTTGCAACTACTACAAGTATACCTTGTGCCTTTCATACTTGCACCAGTCCGTCTCCCTTTGGATGCTGGACTCAGGTGCGAATGGTCATATGACAGGTGAGGCTCATCACTTCACCACTTTTGACATGCAGTTACATACTCAAGTTTAGTTAATAGATGGTACACATGTCTCTATTGTTAGTAGGGGTATAGTCCATCTCCCAAATGGCTTTACATTACGTTCGTTGTTTCATGCACCAAAGCTAGCCATGAATATATACATCAGTTAGCCAGAGATTTTCACTGTGCAGTTGTATTCCTATTTGATTCGTGTTATTTTCAGGACTTGAGTACCATGAGTCTTATTATCAGGGGACATGAGAGAAATGGACTGTATTATCTAGGTTATCCACCTTCGGTTTCACCAGTTTCTCCACCTCCACCTCCATCACCTGCTTTGTCTTTATTTGTTCCTAGCTTGCATGCTAGTATTTTACCTAAGACTTGTCATTATGATTTTTCATCACAAATTATTCAGTTGTGGCATGATCGTTTTGGACATACAAATTTTAAATATTTATGTATGTTATTTCCTACTTTGAGTAAAGCTTGTGTTAGTGGTAAACTTGACTGTGTTATATGTTACCTATCAAAACATGTTTAGACCAATTATATTCTTTGCATGCACCAGTCACTCAAACCATTTGACCTAATTCACTCTGATATTTGGGGACCTTCTCTTGTTACTGCTTTGTCAGATGCTCGATACTATGTGATATTTATAGATGACCATACCCGTTGTACTTGGGTCTACCTTTTGCATAAGAAGTCTGATGTACTCTCTGTTATCACTTAATTTCTCCAGATGATTAAGACACAATTCGATGTCATTGTTCATGCTCTTCGTTTGGATAATGCCAAAGAATATATGTCTGATGCCTTAGTGTCCCACCTTCTTCTGAGGGTATCCTTCAGCAGTTCACTTGTCCATGTACTCCTGAGCAAAATGGAGTTACTGAAAGAAAAAACAGGAGTCTGATAGTGATGGTACGTTGTATACATATAGATATGAGGGTACCCAAATCTTATTGGCAATTTGTTGTTTTAACTTCTTCCTTTTTGTGTAATCGTGCACCGAGTCGTGTTCTTCAGCATAGGGCTCCCTTACAGGTCTTGTTCCCTGAGCGGACATTTTTTTCGGTCCTCCCTCGTATTTTTGGCTACACATATTTTGTTCAGGATTGGTCTTCCACTCACCATAAGCTTGATGATAAAGCGATTCATTGTGTCTTTGTGAGCTAATGTCATCATTCTAAGGGGTATTGGTATTATGATCATATTAGGCAACGTATGTATCAGAGTCTAGATGTTACCTTTCTTGAGTATATTCCTTATTTTTCTTCCAGTCCTGTGTCTGTCCCTCCAGTTGATGATACTGCCCCTTAGTAGGGTTTATTAGAGTTTTTCCTTTCTTTTTTTATCCTTATTGTAACTTTTATTCGCTATATATACGGGGTCTATACACTTAGTTTGTATCCTTTTTCACTCATAACTATTTTCAAGTGAGTTAAAGTGCATAAGTGAGTCTCATCTTATTTCATGGAATGACATGGTAGAATTCCAACATTGAATTGCATATTCTTGTTGGGATTATTGTTGCTTATTGAATGTTGCATGCGACATTTCATATATATCTAGGTTGGGGAGTAGTCTCTTTAGGAGTTACCCCATTGAGCGTGGCTCACCCTTTATGGAGACAACATTTCAGGTGCGGGATACACACCGAAGGAAGGCTCTCACTTGGGGCCACAAGGATGAATAAAAGCCGACTTGTGGCTTTTAATTCACGTTTTGTAAAACATTGCATGTAATGTATGTAAAACATCCGCTAAATTAGTTTTTGGGCATGTAATGTATGTAAAATAATTGTAATCGAACTCATATAGACTATTTTAATGTAACATTGCATGTTATTATATGTGTAAAACCCGATAAAATTTGAACTTTTTTTAAAAAAAGAGCAAAAAGGTAATTTATAACTATAATGTGAAAATTAAAATACGTGTTCTCTAGACCTCGTATGACACAACAGACTTCACCGTTGGACTTGTGTCACGAAATTTAGTCACCCTGTCAAATTTCGTTGAATTTTGAGATAGTCGAACTTTTGGCACGTCGTTCGAGACGAGTGAGTGGCAGATGACCTCTCAGTGGTCCCCAAAAATAAATATTTTAAAATTTAAGTATGATTGGATTAAAGTATCAATAAAATTAATTTGGACTAAACACAAAATGTAATAAATCATTTTGGGGCGAAAACGGACTTGAAAAGGCGAGGGGCGTGTGGCGCCATTAGAGCCAAACATTTAAAAATATAAATAGGGACTTAAATGAGATATTTCATCAAAAATATCTCATTTCTGCAGCTCTTGGCCGGCCATAGATAGAAAAGAGAGAGAAGAGAAAAAAAAAACTTTAGTTTTTAAGGCTTATTTCTTCGATTCCCGGAGTTCCGTCGGTTGGAATTCGTCGAACCTAGAGTTAAAATTCATCTCCTCGACGAGGGCTACGCGTACGAACCAAGAACAAGGGATTTCACCGAAGATCCAAAGAAAATATTTTGGAGAAATCAAGTTCTTGGGCTAGTTTTTGGTGTTCTTGACGTCTCTACACTTCAATCTACGCTATAAGAGGTAAGGTTCTTTCTACTATGGTTTTACTCCCACCTTAAGGGGCTGTTTTTGGTGGCTGAAAGGTGAATGTTATGTGGTTGTTTTGTGGCTGAAATATGGCTATTTATGGGCTGTTTCAGTGGCTAAAAAGGGGCTGCATATAGGCTATCCAAATGGACTGTTTTTGGACTGTTTTAGCGGTTGAAATTGAGTTGTATGTGGGCTGTCCAAGGGCTGTCCAAATAGACTATTTTTGTACTATTTTAGTGGCTAAAAAGTGGACTGCATATAGGCCACTTTGCGGACTATTTTTAGACCATTTTGCGGACTGTTTTTGGACTGTTTTAGTGGCTAAAAAGTGGACTGCATATAGGCCACTTTGCGGACTATTTTTAGACCACTTTTCAGACTATTTTTAGGCCACTTTGTGGACTGCATATATACCACTTTGCGGACTATTTTTATGGACTTAAATGAACTGTTTTTGTGCACTTTCATGGGCTGAATTTGAGCATTTTTATGGACTTTTTTTGTGCACTTTCATGGACTATTTTTGTGCACTTTTATGGGCTGAATTTGTGGGCCATTATGTGTTATAACATGCTTTCGAATTGTATTGGATAAAAATGTTAATACATGCTAGTTGATGTTTTGACGTTGTTATGGATTTTTGGAGATTATATGCATATGATATAATTGTCCATAATACATATTAAAATGTATGGTTTAATTGGTTCATATGACACTCATTCCATGTGGTTTATTACATTGCATATGTACGGAAGCATCACATTCATGGGCTTAGGCATGAGTGTGAGTGTGTGTATGCATGGTTAATCAAACATCTTTCTTAGTAATTGACATGTGGAATCGGTAAAGTAGGATCGAAGATCCCATTGAGCCGCATGTTGCATGAAAAACTTGTGTCGGGTATAGCAAGAAATGGTAGATCCCCCCTCGGGTGCAAGACCCGGCGACTTGGTTATACACTCCCCTGTGGTGAAATTCTAGAAAAGTGTAGTATGGTATACGAAACCGGCTGTTTAAAATCCAAAATCCGTTGCCCAACAAGATAAGAGATTTTTTTTATAAGAAAATACTCATTTAATGAGTACCATCCAATAATGATCTGATTTATTTATAAAACGCATGATTTTAAAAACAAAGCGATCATTGGATGTATTTTCGTCGAATGATAGTTACACTGCACGAGTGCATTGCTTTGTGTTATGGGAGTCGGTGAGGACTCGGGCCATGATGCATGAGTGAGTTTCATCTCATTTCATAGCATGGCATGGTAGAATTCCAACCTAGAATAACTTATTCTTACTTGGAATGTTGATGTGATTATGAAATGTTGTATGTGAACAATGCATGTGAACTTAGGTGGGGAGTAGCCTCTGTAGGAAATTACTCTACTGGGCGTTGCTCACCCTATACGGGAAAATACTTCAGGTGGGGGAAATACACCGGTGGATGGCTCCAATTTGGACCCTCATGTTTGAAGAAAACCTATTATATTTTGGGCATGTAATCCTTTGCAAATGATTGTAATAGAACATATATGAATCATTGTTAAAGTAACTTTGCATGTTTTGATATAAGTATGGATAATTGGACTCGGTGTGGTCAATGTTTTATATTGGGCCTCGGATAGGTCATATGAATATATATTGCACAAGTTGAGTTTTGGGTAGAGTTTCCCGTACAATGGAGACTCTACCCGAATTTTGTTCAATTATGGACCCCTGTAAATGGGTCATAACGGCGCGATATCGAGTTAATCGGTATCTATGGATATTCCGCGGGTTGATGGTTAATCAACAGAACCCCTGAATTTGGGGTGTCACAGCTTGGTATCAGAGCATAGGTATACAATTAACCGAGGGCTTGATGGACATGGGTCTAGACCATTGCATTCTATACGCATTTCATGTTATGTGCTCTACTTGCTACATGTTATGTGTTACTGGTTGTATAAATTATATACATGATAGAAATGTATATAAAAAAGAGGAACACTAGGGTTAGAAAATATAACCTTGGGGGTTCGGAAAAAGAATGAACGGGATAGTTCATGGTGTAAATGTCTCCTAGTATGTGACACACGTTCTACTAAGGGGATAATGAGAAAATTCTCAACGTTTATACTTGATCCCTATCTTGGGACACAATGTGAGACTCTGTTTTTATTTTACATGTGTGTAGATGAAAAATAGAGGAAGGGGAAGAGGACGTGGTCGAGGACATCGAGGCAGTGAGTGGAACAACAACCAACCACCACCGGCCTTTGATCACCAAGCCTTTGTGGAGGCTATCAGTGAGGCGGCTACAACCATAGCACAAGCCAGTGCTACAGCTGCTACTATTGCACAGACCGGTGCAAATTTGGGTCAAGGAGGATCAAGTAATCTCCAGAGGTTCAAAGCACACAATCCTCCGGTCTTTCTAGGAGGGGCGGATCCGATGGTGGCTGACCATTGGTTTCGACAAGTTGATAAGGTCTTGAGGGCTATGGAGATCACCTCTGATGCCACCAAGATAACTCTGGCAACTTTTCAGCTGGAAGGAGAATCCCAGTTATGGTGGGATTGGGTAAAGGACTCCAGGAACTTGGAGGCCATGACATGGGGAAAATTTCGAGAGCTCTTTATGGGTAAGTACTTCCCGGCGGCTGCTTGACATGCAAAGGCCAAGGAGTTCTTAGAGTTGAGGCAAGGAACGATGACGGTGATGGAATACGTGGTTAAGTTCACTGAATTAGCCCGTTTCGCTGACGCTTATGTGGCCATAGATATGGCTATGGTGAGGAAGTTCGAGGATGGCCTAAAGTTGTCCAACCGGGGAAAAATTATGGGTCTTCTTTTGCAAGACTTGGACACGATGGTTATGACAGCTATGGCTATTGAGAGAGAGGTTGATGATGCAAGGAACATCCGGGAAGCGGGTGGTAAAGATAAGAAGAATGAGGGCCAATCCTCTTCTTCTAGTGTGGGAAAGAAGTAGAGGACTTCTGCTCCTCATGGGCATCAAGGGCAGGGCCGCGGCTATCAAGGCCAAGGACAAGGTCAGTCCTCCCGAGGGGAGGGAAATCAGAGGCCTCATTTTCAGGCATGCCAACGAACTTGCTATCATTACCACTAACCGGGGCATATGAAGCCAGATTGTCCTCAGAGGCAGGGATCTCAGGGTTAGGGGGCGTCTCAGTCCCAGTCATCAGTGGGATATTCACAGTCTCACTACACTCCTTCCTACCCCACCATGGGCCAAGGAAGTCAGTATCCATTCCAGGGTGTCGCACAAGGCCCCACTACTTCACGTGCGAGGATCCCACAAGCAAGACAGACAGGCCAGGGCATGGGTCGGGGTCGAGGTCGAGGCCAGGGATCACAAGTCGGGACTTCGGGGACCCAAGGGCGTGTCTACGCCATGATGCCATAGACTGAGCCAGCAGACCAGTCAGTTATACTGGGTACATTTCTGCTCTCTCGCTTATGGGCTAGAGTATTATTTGATTCTGGTGCATCACATTCATTTATTACTGTATCTTGTGTGAAAGACTTAGGCTTAGAGGTGGAGACCTTAGAAGAGTCATTGCATGTGAGTTCTCCGCTAAGTTCTAGGGTAAGGATCGATCAGATATGTTGGGGCTGTGAGTTAGAAATCTCAGGGATTCTACTCACCGTGGACCTTCGGGTCATGGGCATGTCGGAGCTCGATGTCATCCTAGGGATGGACTGGTTGATGGCACACCGAGTTGTCATTGATTGTTATCGTAAGAGGGTCACTGCCTACACACCAGATGGTATTTGTTTCATGTTTCAGGGGGATAAGCACGATGCTTTACCCCAAGCCGTGCACGATTCTAGATGGCACGGGCAATTGATAGGTTGGCCAGCAAGTTTTACGCTAGAGGACGAGGTGAGACAAGAGTTGGGTCTACCTTGAGTTGTGTGTGATTATGAGGATGTTTTTCTGGATGAACTACCAGGATTACCTCCACATAGGGATGTAGACTTTACCATTGAGTTGCATCCCGGTACATCGCCCATTTCTATGACTCCACATAGGATGGCGCCTACTGAGTTGCAAGAATTCAATGTCTAATTATAGGAATTGTTGGACAGAGGATTTATTAGACTGAGTACCTCACCTTGGGGTGCTCCAGTGTTATTTGAAAAGAAGGACAAAACCCTTTGATTATGCATAGATTACCGGTAGTTGAATAGGGTTACTATCAAGAATAGGTACCCTTTGCCGAGGATTGATGACTTATTTGATTAGCTGAAAAGGGCGCGGGACTATTCCAAGATAGATCTCCGCACCAGTTACTATTAGTTGAGAGTTAGGGAGGAAAATATCCCTAAGACGACGTTTAGGACATGGTATGGGCATTTTGAGTTCATTGTCATGTCTTTCGGATTGACGAATGCCCCGGCGATATTCATGGATCTCATGCATAGGGTGTTTCAACCCTACCTTGATCAATTTGTTGTAGTCTTTGTTGATGACATCTTGATCTACTCCAAGTCTGAGGAGGAACATGAGGGTCACTTGAGGATTATTCTCCAGGCCTTGAGAGACCATTATTTGTACACCAAGTTCAGCAAGTGTGAATTTTGGCTTACGGAGGTGAAGTTTTTGGGACATGTGGTGTCGGCTTCGGGTGTATCTGTAGACCCAAAAAGGTTGAGGCAGTCATGAATTGGGAGAGGTCGAAGTCAGTCTTTAAGATACGTAGCTTCTTGGGATTGGCAGCCTATTATCGGTGGTTTATTGAGGACTTCTCCCGACTAGCTGCACCTATGACCAGGTTGACTCGGAAAGAGGTCAAGTTCGAGTGGAATGACTCATGCGAAAAGGCATTCCAGGAGTTAAAGAAGAGGCTTACTTTAGCCCCTATCTTGATAGTCCCGAAAATGGGACAGAGGTACATAGTGTATTTTGATGCCTTGAAGGACGGACTAGGGTGTATCTTGATGCAGTTCGGGAGGCTGGTGGCTTATGGTTCTCGGCAGTTAAAGAACCACTAACAAAATTACCCCACATATGACATGGAGTTGGCGGTCATTGTCTTTGCCTTGAAGGCATGGCGTCACTATCTATACGGTGAGCAGTTTGAAGTATTTTCGGACCATAAGAGTCTGATGTACATTTTTACACAGCAAGACCTCAACATGAGGCAACGCAGGTGGATAGAGTACCTCGAAGATTATGACTTCACTTTGCATTACCATCCCGATAAAGCAAATGTGGTGGCTAATGCACTCAGTCGAAAGTCATGGGGAGTTATGGATAGTGTGGCTTCCCAAGAGTGGCAGATGATTGAGACTGTGGGATTGTTTGGGCTATGTTATATGGGTCAGGCTCAAGGTACTTTGGAGATTTTGGTGGTTACGCCTTCTCTACTGAGCAAGGTGATTGAGTCCCAGAGTCAGGAAACTGGGCTATTGTCCTTCCGGGACCGTGTACAGGTGACAAGGATTGAGCCATTCACTCGGATGGTAGTCTACGATATCGAGGAAGGGTTGTGGTTCCTCAGTTGGTAGATTTGAGAGATGAGATCCTGAGGGAGTTCCATTGCTCTCGTTTTGCTGTGCATCTAGGTGGCACGAAGATGTACCATGACCTTCGTCGCCAGTATTATTAGAGTGGAATGAATAAATATGTTGGGGATTTTGTTAGTAGATGTCTCACGTGTCAGCAAGTGAAGGCTGAGCACTGATTCGCACAAATCTTTGTATATTTTGTTGTGCCAATCATCATAGTTATTTGATTTTGGAGATTAAAATGAGGAGTGTTGTTTTGATTAAGCGCATATTGATGATATTTCGTTTTATGTAGATAAACAATACAAACTTTGACAGTAGTCATGAGGAGTTCTTGAAAAATGAGGAATCTGGATTCTGCTGGCCACTGGAACAGCAACTACCGCTCGAATACCGGTAGTCGCTAGCCACTGGAATGACAACTACCGCACGACTACCAGTAGTTGATGGCCTCTGCTGCTGGTGCTACTGCATGAATACCGGTAGTCGTTGGTTTATACAATGGCTGATATCTGATGGCTACCGGTAGTCACACCCGAGCTACCGGTAGTCGATATTGATTTTCCCCAAATTCTGCATACACTCTCCAGTTGCTTTGTGGATCCCACCATACTCCCTCCTGCCCTACTCCTGCTAGCCCACAACACTATTCATGGTGTTCACACCTTATCTTGGACCTTGGGATGCATAAACCATTAATGGCATAAGAGAAAAGAGGTGTTGCTGGGTATTAAAGTCTCCCCTGCACCACCCTGTCCAGCCTACCATATTTTATGCTGCAATGATAGAAATCATATCAAGGATTGACAGGTGTCTTGGGGCACGTTTTTGCTGAGAAGATGGAATGGATTATATGTATCACTTAGTAAGGGAGGATTTATTTTTTAGAGGAGAGTGTACGGTTTTTAGGGAGAGAAGCTCAAAAACGTAGAGATGATACATAGTGACTTTTAGAGAGAGAAAGTGAAATTTTAGTATTTCTTCTACTGCATTTGTTTTGTAATAAAGAGGAAGGATCTGAGTAGTTTATTGAATGCCATTGATGTTGTTTTACCTTCATGTTTGGTTAGTTGAATGCTTATTTAATATTTCACCATTAATGCTTTTCGTTCTTCATTTTTCATAGATAATAATTAGTTTATCATCTCTTCCATTCCTAGCTGGTAAGTTATTGTAGCTAATTATTCTAGAACTTCATTTCATTGCAATGCACCTTCATCTCATTGTTGTTTCCATTTCAAATATGACTAGCTAATTTATTAGTTGGCATGACCAAGAGGAACCTCTACTTAGGCATATGAATTCAACTCATTTCTATTCCTCCTTTCAAAGACCAATGGTTCGATTTAACCGGGTTGAAGGTGGATGATTAGGTGAGTCTTTGATAAACCGTAGGCCTAGTCACGGTTTATGCTTACATACTCACCGGCCTCATCCTCGACTTCCCGAAAATCATTCGTTCATTTATGCTTGATCAGAGGATGTGTTTGAGTTGAGTTTGTATACCTAGTAGAGTGACCTCTTGGAAATGTCAACACTTGTTTTCTCATTAGCACACACTTTACAAACCAAACACAAACCAACTCTCAAGACAAAAGATTTTGCAATTCCGTTTTTCACCAAATCACTTCAATATTGATTCGCTTCCTTCCCTGTGGATACGACCTTGGAATACTCTTCCAAGTAACTCACAACACATGAAAGTCTCCTTGCGATTGGGGAGCATTTTTGTGCATACACATCCCAAATTTACACATTCCCATTTCCCTTTCCTCATTGCCTTTTCTTTTGACACTGTCCCTGGGGGAAGAAATTATTCTCCCCCGTCCATACATTGCATCAATTGAGGGATAGTAATTAGGGGTTAGTGAGGTTAGGTATTTCCAATCAATCAAGCACCAGAGACCAGCTGGGTTACTCCAGCCTTTGGAGGTAGCTGAGTGGAAGTGGGAGCATATCACAATGGACTTTGTGACTTATTTGCCATGGACATTGCGAGGACATGAGGCAGTGTGGGTGATAGTGGACCGGCTTACTAAGTCGGTACACTTTTTGGTGGTACGGATGACCTTCACATTGGAGAAATTTCGTAGGTTGTATATATGCGAGATTGTTCGATTGCATAGGGTACCTGTATCTATAGTATCAAATTGGGATCCCAGGTTCACGACTCATTTTTGGGTGAGTTTCCAGCGAGCAATGGGGACACAATTGATGATGAGTACTGTTTTTCATCCACAGACGGACGGTCAGTCGGAGAGGACCATCCAGACTTTAGAGGACATGCTACGGGCATGCGTCCTAGATCTCAAGGGTAGCTAAAAAGATCATTTACCCTTTGTGGAGTTCGCTTATAACAATAATTATTAAGCAAGCATACAGATGACACCCTATGAGGCGCTATACAGGAGGCCTTGTCGTTCTCCGGTTTGTTGGACGGAGGTAGGAGAGAGATCATCTACGGGTCCAGAATTGGTTAGAGACACCTCAGAGAAGGTGGATCTGATACCGAAGCGTCTTATCATGGCTCAGAGCCGGCAGAAGAGCTATGCCGACAAACGGCGGCAACCTTTAGAGTTTGAGGTAGGAGATCATGTCTTCTTGAAGGTAATGCCTACGAGATGAGTGGTCAGGTTCGGCAAGCGAGGAAAGCTGTCACCGAGGTATATCGGGCCCTTTGAAATACTTGAGAGGGTGGGTACAGTTGCTTACCAGTTTATGTTACCGCCAAACCTATCAGGTGTTCATGCGGTATTCCATATCTCCATGCTCCGAAAATACACCCCAGATCCGAAATATGTGGTGGATTGGGGCGAGCTTGTTGCTGATGCGGATGGGACCTTCGAGGAGGGACCGGTATGTATCATGGATAGTCGGGTGTAGGTTTTGCGAGGCAAGACTGTGAGACTAGTGAAGGTGTTATGGCAGCACCGAGGAGTGGAGAAGGCGACATAGGAGCGCGAGGACACTATTCGTACCAATTACCCTTTCCTCTTCCAAGATGGAGGTACATTTTTATAGTCATTTTGTGTTAGATGACTGTTGTATATGCATGTGAATGTAAGTGCATGAGTATGTGAATTTCGGGGACGAAATTCTTTTAAGGGGAGAAGAATGTAAAACTCGGGAAAATTTAAACTTTTTTCCTAAAAAGGGTAAAATGGTAATTTATCATTACAATGTAATAATTAAAATACGTGTTCTCTAGACCTCGTATGACACAACAGACTTCACCGTTGGACTCGTGTCACGAAATCTAGTCACCTTGTCAAATTTCGTTGTATTCCGAGATAGTCAATTTTTTTACACGTCATTCGAGACGACTGAGTGGGGAATGGCCTCTCAGTGGTCCCCAAAAATAAATATTTTTAAAATTTAAGTATGATTGGGCTCAAGTATCAATAAAATTAATTTGGACTAAACACGGAATGTAATAAATCATTTTGGGGCAAAAACGGACCCGAAAAGGCGAGGGGCGTGTGGCGCGATTAGAGCCAAGCATTTAAAAATATAAATAGGGACTTAAATGAGATATTTTAGCAAAAATATCTCATTTCTTTAGCTCTTGGCCGGCCATAGAGAGAAAAGAGAGAGAAGAGAAAAAAAAACTTTAGTCTTCAAGGCTTATTTCTTCGATTCTCGGAGTTCCGTCGGTCGGAATTCGTCGAACCAAGAGTTAAAATTCATCTCCTCGACAAGGACTATGCATACGTACCAAGATCAAGGGATTTCACAGAAGATCCAAAGAAGAGATTTTGGAGAAATCAAGTTCTTGGGCTAGTTTTTGGTGTTCTTGACGTCTCTACACTTCAATCTACGCTATTAAAAGGTAGGGTTCTTTCTAATATAGTTTTACTCCTAATTTAGGGGGCTATTTTTGGTGGCTTAAAGGTGAATGTTATGTGGTGGTTTTGTGGATGAAATATGGCTGTTTATGGGCTATTTTAGTGGCTAAAAAGGGGCTGCATATAGGTTGTCAAAATGGACTGCTTTTGGACTGTTTTAGCGGCTGAAATTGAGTTGTATGTGGGCTGTCCAAATGGACTATTTTTGGACTGTTTTAGTGGCTAAAAATTGGACTGCATATAGGCCATTTTACGGACTATTTTTAGACCACTTTGCGGACTGTTTTTGGACTGTTTTAGTGGCTAAAAAGTGGACTGCATATAGGCCACTTTGCGGACTGTTTTTAGACCACTTTGTGGACTATTTTTGGACTGTTTTAGTGGCTAAAAAGTGGACTGCATATAGGCCACTTTGGGAACTATTTTTAGACCACTTTGCGGTCTGTTTTTAGGCCACTTTGTGGACTGCATATAGGCTACTTTGCAGACTATTTTTATAGACTTAGATGAACTGTTTTCGTGCACTTGCATGGGCTGAATTTGTGCACTTTTATGGACTGTTTTTATGGAATTTCATGGACTATTTTTGTGCACTTTCATGGACTATTTTTGTGCACTTTCATGGGCTGAATTTTTGGGCCATTATGTGTTATAACATGCTTGCGAATTATATTGGATATAAATGTTAATACATGCTAGTTGATGTTTTGACGTTGTTATGGATTTTTTGAGATTATATGCATATGATATAATTGTCCATAATACATGTTAAAATGTATGGTTTAATTGGTTCACATGGCACTCATTCCATATGGTTCATTACATTGCATATGTATAGAGGCTTCACATTCTTGGGCTTAGGCATGAGAGTGAGTGTGTGTATGCATGGTTAATCAAACATCATTCTTGGTGATTGATATGTGGAATATGTAAAGTCGGATCGAAGATCCCATTGAGCCACATGTTGCATGAAAAACTTGTGTCAGGCATAGCAAGAAGGAGTAGAT
Organism: Ilex asprella; assembly: GCA_023539305.1. Classification (NCBI taxonomy): domain Eukaryota; kingdom Viridiplantae; phylum Streptophyta; class Magnoliopsida; order Aquifoliales; family Aquifoliaceae; genus Ilex; species Ilex asprella. Next base: position 24,684,821 of record CM042188.1, on the reverse strand, counting down.
CCCCCCCCTCGGGTGCAAGACCCGACGACTTGGTTATACACTCCCCTGTGGTGAAATTCTGAAAAAGCGTAATATGGTATATAGAACCGGCGGTATAAAATCTAAAATTCGTTGCCCAACAAAACTCCAGATTTTGATTTATAAGAAAATACTTATTTAATGAGTACCATCCAATAATAATCTGATTTATTTATAAAACGCAAGATTTTAAAAACAAAACGATCATTGGATGTATTTTCGTCGAATGACGGTTACACTGCACGAGTGCATTGCATTGTGTTGTGAGAGTCAGTGAGGACTCGGGTCATGATGCATGAATGAGTTTCATCTTATTTCATAGCATGGCATGGTAGAATTCTAACCTAGAATTGTCTATTCTTACTTGGAAAGTTGATGTGATTATAAAATGTTGTATGTGAACATTGCATGTGCTTTTAGGTGGGGAGTAGCCTATGTAGGAAATTATTCTACTAGGCGTTGCTCACCCTATACGGGAAAATATTTCAGGTGGGGAAAATACACCGGCGGATGGCCCCCATTTGGACCCTCATGTTTGAAGAAAGCCGATTGCGGCTTTATTTTGTGTTAATGTACAACACTTGTGAAAATTATATTTTGGGCATGTAATCCATGCAAATGATTGTAATAGAACATATATGAATCATTGTTAAAATAACCTTGCATATTTTTATATAAGTATGGATAATTGGACCTGGTGTGGCGAATGTTTACTTATAAATGGACCCGGTGTGGTCAATGTTTTATATTGGGTCTCTGATGGGTCATGTGAAGATATATTGCACAGGTTGGGTTTTGGGTAAAGTTTCCCGTACAATGCACACTCTGCCCGAATTTCGTTAAATTATGGACCCTGATAAATGGGGCATAACGACTCGATATCGAGTTACTTGGTATCCACGGACATTCCGCGGGTTGATGGGTAATCAATAGAACGCCAAAATTTGGGGTGTCACAATATGGGTATGAATAAATGGACCTGGTGTGGTCAATGTTTACTTATAAATGGACCCGTTGTGGTCAATACTGTATGACTGCGCAGGTTATGTTTTGGGTAGAGCTCCTTGTATAAAGGAGACTCTACCCGAATTTTGTTAAATTATAAATCCCGATAAATGGGACATAATAGTGTAATATCGAGTTACAAGGTATCCACGAGTATTCCGCAGGTGGATGAGTGATCAACGAGTTGACAAAGGACTCCATGTTTTAGGAGCGTCACAGAATCTCAATGTTCGAAGGCGTCCATTCCCAAATCGAAGATAAGAATGTGTTGAAATTAGGTTTAAAAATAATTTGAAATAAACATCAATTTGTCTAATTATATAAAAATACAAATAAGAGGACTATCGCACTTACCTCGATCAACATTCAGTTTGCGATAATGATAGATTAATACGTTGCCTCCAAGATACTACAACCCAGCTATTCACTGTAACTTCTCTAATTCTACACTATCTTGAGAAGTAGAAGATTTACACACACACTCCTTTCTTTGCCCATAAAATCATATTGCAAAGTATGTTTGGAGAAAGATAATATAAACATATTACTGTGTACTACACATGTATAAACTTTATATAACTTAAAACTCAATTTAATCAGCCACGTAATATCATAATGAATATATGTCTATATAATAAAGTAAAATACAATTAAAATAACAAAAGATAGACAAAATGACTTTGCTTTTCATGATTGAGATTTATTTAAATTTTACTTCAAAGTTAATCCGACGGCTAATATTAAAACCCTAAATTTAATTTTAGAAAATAGGTCCATAAATGTGTGTTTAGTGTGACTTTTTAAAAGTGTCTCTAAAACTTATAATTTCTTTTTTTAAAAAAAGTAGTGTTTGAAACTATCCCACCATCACCACTATCACAACAACCCCACCACTATCACCACCACCGCCACCCCACCACCATCACCACTACCACTATTGTCGCCACTTCATTACCTCTACGCCCACCGCCCCACCACCACCACCATCATTGCTGTTACCCTACCACTGTCGGCATTGTACTACAATCACCTCTACCATCCCCACCACCATGGGTTCACAATTCATGGCATACTCAATACTAAATCAAGGTTTATAACAAGTATTTTGTCATCAAACACATAATAAGATTTAGTTGAAGAAAATATGAAATGCACCATGTAAATGGAAGAGAGAATAAAATCCCACCTAAGAATCAAGAATTCCAAACATAATCTCCCAGATTCTCAAGTCAAGCTCAAGCCATAGAGCCCTTCTTCTATCGTCTTCTCTCTTTCTCTCTCTAGTTCTAAGGAGGGTGGGGGATTTTTGGGTGAGAGATATAAGAAAAGTGAAAGAAATAGGCTAAATTTGGGATTTTAAACCCAGCAATTCCAGTAAAAAATTATTGTCCATGCCAAAAAATGCATTTTGTCCAAAATTATAATTTTGCCCCTAAACATCTCCAACTTGTTCCCTATGACTACCTTAAGGTTTTTTGATGTTCCAGATTCATTTTTAATGTTATTTTAACCTAAAAATATTTAGGTTTATGATTTATCTCAAAATCAAAGTCAATTTACACTCGAAACACAACAATTACTATTTTACCCATCTGAATCCTTATATGAGGTAAAGGTCTAGCCCAATGTTTCTTGACCTCCAAGATTAAATGGTAATGTTATTTTTACCTAAAAAAATTAATAATTTTACTTAGTTACCCTTATTAACCTTAAAAACCTCAAAAAATAAATTTGACCCGAAAGTCAATACGCCCGTAACTCAAATTTACGCGACTATACTTTTAACAACAATTCAAAATTGCTCTCATTATTTTAATCATTTTGAAAATACTAATATTTAAATATAATTTATTTTTATATGAAACACAGGATCTCACGGTATGAGCAATACCCGACCACATTTGAGCTATAGGAGACACTTAAAGTCATGTTTGGTGTTACTTCAACAACTAAGTTGCACAGTTTGACACTGAAGTTTGATGGTTACTAGAAATATGCTAGCCAAATAATGAAACAACACCTGATGGTAATGTTAAACATGATTCGCGAGCTTAAGGTTGCTAGGAATGATTTAACTTTGAGCAGTAAGTCAAGGTTGTGATCCACTCTCTTCCAAACTCTTGAGACCATTTGATAATTAATATGATTCACAATAAGAATGTAAAGACATTCAAGAACATTGCATGTCATCTAGAGTTTGAGGAAGAGCGCCTAGAAGGTGCTAAGACCTCTAATGCATATGAAGCTAAGTCCAATTTTCGCGGGATATCCAAGTTCAAGCAAAAAAATATTGGGGGATCTCCCAATATAGGAAGGTTTGGACTTGGGCCTAGGAAGAAAATCACCAAATTCAAGAGAGAAAAATGAGCTGGCAAGAAGACTTGTATGCCTTGTTATAATTATAGCAAATTGGGGCACTTCGATCATAAATGCACTGAGCCTAAAAAGGTACTCCATGATCTAATTTCTCGATCTATTTGTTTTCTTGCATCTAGTGTATTTGTTGTTAAATCTCTCCCAATGTGGATTGTAGACTTAATAGCAAGAGATTGGTCCGAGTTTGTGGAGTATGGTCGCGTTCCAAAAAGGAGTAGGAGATTCTACTTGGGAATGATTCCAGTGTGGTAGTGAAAGGTGATAAGTTCATAATATTGCATGATTTTATATCTCAAACTATTCATCTCAACTTTTTTTATTAGTTATATGTTTTGTTTTGTTTTGTATTTTACATTGAATTTTATTATTTGCAGGAAAATCGATGTAAAATGAGAGTTTACATTCATTTTGATGCCTTGGAGAATTTGTGGAAGTAAGTTAGGCGAGTTAGAAGTGAATTTGGAATCCATAGAGTAACAATTCAAGAAAAGACAGGTTCTACCGGTAGGTAAAGCTATGTGCTACCGATAGAAAGGCTCACTAGAATTTAACAAAATAAAGTTGTATCGGTAGGAGGATGTGTCTTCTACCGATAGAAAAGACCATTATAATTTGATAAAATAAGGTCCTACCAATAGTTCGAGCCCTTTCTACTGGTAGGTCAGTGTTAAACTTCAGCAAAGACTCTTTTTCCCAGCCATTGAATTGCTAAATTTTCAAAGTATTTCAATATCTTCCAAGATATTTATTTGAAAAGAAAGAGATAAGATAGGAAAAGAATTTTAATTAACCATATATTTGGAGATATTTTTAGATATTTTCTAGAAATAAGAGATAGACATAAAAGGAAAGGGAATCTCTAAAAATCAACCATATATATCTCCCCCTTTTTCCTATAAAAACTAACCCATAAGAGACTTTTAGAAAAGACCTTCTTCCTCGTAGGATGTTCTCCAGGGGGGTTGTTCCTCCTTCTTCTTCTTCTTTATTTTTCTACTTAGGTTTAGATTGCAAGGAAGGTTCTTTATTATTTTCTTAGTAGTTTTCAATTCCGTTGAATGCATTATAGTATTTTATTTCTTTTATTGTAATTACTTTCAATTCCTTGTTTTAAACACAAATTTATTCATTCAAGTTTATTTTCAGTACAAGTTTTATTTATTTGATTTTATTTACATCTCTCTTTTTACTGCTTTCAATTTTACTTTCGTCATGTTCGAGTAGTTTCTTTTCTAGATAATCAGAGGGGGGATTCCCAACCTATGAAACTAGGGTTTTTACTCTAAATCGGGATTTTTATGATATATATGATTTAATGATTTAATAGTTATTTTTCGGAAACCTATCTGATTGGTTATATCTTTTATTACCCGTAAACAATTGGTTTTGGTATGGATGATAATTGGAGTCCCTATAATCAATTGGATATAAATTTGTTCACCACCAAAATCACCATTTTTACTAATTAAAGTTTTTATTTGAATATCATCTGTCTGAGAGAGTTTGATTAGAAACTTTGATGAGTTATAGATTTAGAGTGTAAATTTATGTTTATGGGTGGAATGAAATCCAAAGATTATCTAGTTCTTTCTTTTATTGAATTTACCTTTAATTTAGTTAGTTACCAAACATTCTCAACTTAAAAAAAAAACTATTTATCTTTATTTCTATTTCATCACCATTCGAATTTTTCCTTCATTTTTCCTGAGGATACAACCTCTGTAATCGACATAGTTACTAAACGATAGATTCCTACGCTTGGAAAATCATATATATTTTATCCACTTTTGAGGTCAAGCAAATGGCATTGACATTTACAAATTGGACATGCGAGAAGGCTGCACGTTATATCTCCATGATGTACTTTATACTCTAGGAATCCGGAGGAATTTATTTTTCATTCTTGCCATTCTTATGTTAGGTTTTCGATCTAGTTTTGAGGACAATAGGGCTGACATTTTTCATGAGACTGATTATTTTGGATTTGGATTTGTTTCAAATGGTTTTATGGTTTTGGATGTTACTGACTCTAGTTTGAATAATGATTCTTTTTCACTTCTAGCTTCTATTGATAATGCTCGCATTGATTCTATGAAATGACCTGCTAAATTGGGCCATAAATGGATAAGATAGAATGGCAATATTTGTAACACCCCAGCCTAAGTTGCTTCTTGTATTTATGTCTTTAGTTCCACAACTTGTTTGTTGATGCTAGCATTTGTACCACCATCTCATATCCTCTCTAAACCACATCAAGTTGATTTTGTTCACCCTTTCTCCCCTCCTAGTGTTGTCTATCCCCCACCTCAGCCATGCGGGAGCATGAGAACCTTCACCTTCTCCTTAATTTTAACCCTCTAGAGGATCCATTTATTTCTTATCAATTCAACTGTAAATCAATATAAGTTAGCACATATACACATACCATTATTATTTTATGCTTATCTCTCTACACCAACTCGGACACCCTAACTTGTCCACGATCGACCTAAACACACTTGTCTACAAGATTAGCTAGATAAGACTTTTTGGGCTCACTTGCTAAAATTGATCTATCCACATGTGAACATTAATTAGCAGAAAAATCAACTAGAAAACTATTTGGAAAAGCCAGAAGGGCAGATGTTTCATTGCATTTGATTCATTTTGATATCTGTGTCCCATTAAATGTGAGGGCAAGGCATGGCGATTCTTATTTCATTACTTTCATAGATAACTACTCGCGCTTTGGTCATATCTATTTGATCTTTCATAAGTTAGAAGCATTGGATTGCTTTAGACTATACATGAATGAAGTTGAGAATCAAATGGAAAAAAGAATTAAAGCTTTAAGAATTGACCGAGGCAACGAGTATCTATCTAATCAGTTCATGGAACTGTGTGAAAAAAGGAAATTATCAAATTTTTTATGATTCCCGGCACACCACAACAAAATGGTGAGGCAGAGATGAGGAATCAGACCCTGCTTGACATGGTTAGATTGATGATAGCACAAGATAATTTGCCCATATTCTATTGGGGAGATGCCAAGAAGCCTGATTTAGGAAATTTGCGCCCGTGAGGAGGTAGTAGGTTATGTATACAATACTTCTGTTAATTATGGGAAATTATGACCTAGAGTTAAGAAATGTATATTCATACAATACTTTGAACACTCTAAGGGTTATGTGTTCATTGGTGAACAACCTAATGGAAGCGTGACTGAAATTGAGTCACGAGATATGAATTTTCTTGAGGAGGATTTCCCTAGAAAATGTGAGGTGGGAGATAGGATGGAACTCTATGAGATGGATGATCCAGATTTTGGTGCAACTATTGGTTCAATTGAGAAAGAGAGTATTTTCTCCACCTCCTAGAGATAGTGAGAGCGACTTACCACCCAGTGGATCAAATCCACTCTATGAGAGTTCATTGGGCACTCCTCTCCATAGGAGCAATTGTGCAAGTGTTCCTCATCATCATTTTGATATCGAAGGAAAAGCTTTCATGATTGTTGGACATGATGATGATGAGCCTAGGATATTTCATGAGGCTCTCTCATCAACTACTAGTGTAGAATGGATGAAATCAATGTTTGAAGAGATGAAGTCCATGAGGACTAATCAAGTTTGGGACTTGGTTGAACTTCCTCTTGGATGCAAGACAATTAGGAATATATGGGTTCTAGAAGTCAAGTGAACGGAAGATGGTTCCATTGATAGGTACAAGGCTCATCTAGTAGCTAAGGGCTATACTCAGCTTGAGGGAGTAGATTACAAAGAAACCTTCTTGCCAATAGTAAGGTTTGCTTCTATCTGCCTAATTTTGGCCATTGTTACAATTTTGGATTTAGAAATTTACCAGATGGAAGTTGAGGTTACTTTTTTGAATGGAGAACTAGATGAGGAGATCTACATGGATCAACAAATAGGCTTTGTTGTCGAGGGTTAAGAGCACAAATTTTGCAAGCTTAATCGATCTATCTATGGCTTGAAGCAATCATCTAGAAAATGGTATTTGAGGTTTCATCCAGATTTTATTGACAATGGGTTTACGATACTCAAGGAAGATCATTGTGTGCATCTTAAACGGTCCAAAAGAGCTTTTATTATCCTTTTATTGTATGTTAATGACATTCTATTGGCCAGAAATGATAAGGAGTTGATTGTCGCCACTAAAGAGTGGTTGTCCTCACATTTCAAGATGAATGAGATGGGTGAAGCAAGCTATATGCTTGGAGTTAAAATCTTTAGGGATTGTTCGAAGAGACTTTTTGGTTTATCTTAAGAAACTAACCTAAATAAGATCCTTGAATATTTCCAGATGGCCAATTACAAAGCCCATTGATACTCTTATAGCTAAAGATTAGAACTTGGTCCATAAGGCATGCCCTAACAGTTCTGAGAAAAAATAAAAAATGGCTCGTATTCCTTACACAAGCGTAGTTGGCAAGTTAATGTAAGCCATGATATGTACCTAGCCAGATATATGTTATGTAGTTGGGTTAGTCAGTTGATATCAAGCAAACCCTAAGATTGCTCATTGGAAAATGATCAAGTGGATACTTTGTTACCTCAAAAAGATAGTGGATTATGTTATGTTATCAGGGATCAGATTTACGGCTCAGATTTCGGGGGTACAATTTGTTGCTTAATCAAGGTGCCTTATCTTGGCGTAGCAAGAAACAAACTTATGTATCCCTATCTACTATGGAAACGAAGTTTATTGCCAGTGCATCATTGATTATGGAAACATTTTGGTTAAGGATGTTTCTTGCGGATCTTGGTATTACCACCTATGAATCAAATTCAGTGACAATTTATTGTGATAATACGAAAACAATTGTTTTTTTCCAAAGATCTTGAATACCACAATAGAACCAAACACAGTCTTAAGGAATAACTTCTTTTGAGAAGCTGTGGCACAAAAAGAGGAGGTACTACAGTATATTCCTATGAACTAGATGGTTACGAACCCCCTGACTAAGCCCATCCCTAGAGATGCATTTGTGGCTCATGTTAGGTCTTTAGGGTTGCGTAGGATTTGATTGTATTGACCACTTATTTGTTGTACTCCATTTATGAATATCTTATTGCCATTTTCGCACACGACATTTGGTTTACTCAGTCTTATGTATGTGGCATAGATGTTGAGTAACACATATATGTACTGATTTGTGATATGAAGAGTATGTCAGCAGACTGATTAGCTTACTTACACAAGCAATCACCTTTTGACGCTTGAAAAGTGTTTTATGAGATTGTTGTCTCCTTGGCTAGGTCCAAGATGAGGTATGTTGGAATGACCATATATGGATAGTCCAACAATCCTTGTGAGCCTGTTTGGATAGCCGGATATGAGAACTTAATTTGGCATTTCAGTAGGAGAGTGAAAGAAGGACTCGAGTTAGACACTATGGGAGTGACTAGACTAAGATCCATACAACATACTTGAAGAAAGTGACATAACTTAATTGAAAATGAGATTATCTGTTGTAACATGTACATCATACTGCATGTGCTTAGCAACCAAGATAAGGAGGTGAGTGGATTAATACCTACTCCCTTACCATGTTGGTCCTGAAGGACATTTATTTTCCTAAATTGTTGCCCTTTTGTGACCTTTAACTATGTTACAAAGTGAAGAATTGATATTTTCTACTTTTGCATGTTACCTATGATTATGTATGATTCAGTCTTTTCGGGGCATTGTTTGGAAAGTTGTTAGTTCTGAATAGAGTAGCATAAGGGTGAAGGGAAGACTATTTGAATCATAGCCATGCACTATATTCATTCATCGCTGGGTTATGTCATTCCTGAGAATGATATAATTATGGATATAATGCAAAGTAAATGAAAGGTTAAGTATTGCTTTCTAAAGGATTAGAGATACTTAACTTGGTGTGGTTAAAAAAATGTTTGGGGCATAATGAGTCACTAATTTTTATTTTTTTTGCCTTTTTAAGGGTTGATGCCTCTATGTTGGCCCTATCGAGGTTTCTAGAATAGTGCTCCCACTTATAGGTGGACTCAATAGTCGCAGTGTTCTTTAATCTGTATGAATGATTTTGATGGTAGAACAATATAGAGAGGTGGATATATCGCAACGTTGTCCCCACCATAGGTGAGTGGGAGATGTTAGCATTCGAGTCTCGATCCGAATCGGGGTGCCCATGGGTGGTTATGACTCAGATAAGGGGGATAAGGGTGGTTATGATCAAGAAAGGATTTAGAAAGAGCCTGTAAAATAATTTCCAAGACCTTAGATCATTGTAAATCGGTCTATACCGGGAATGGCTAAATTTTGAATTTTACGCTTCCGAAATTTACATCATAAACATATAGATGTTATATATTTTTTGTACTACACATGAAATGGGCCATAAGCCTCTCTATATATATAGGCTTGAAAGAATTACCATTCGACACCCATTAAGTATAAACTTTGTAACTTCAAACTCAATTTAATCAGCCCTATAATTGTCATAATTTATATAAACATTATGCTATTTATGGACCACTAATTATCACCACGAATTGGTGTTAAGTCCACTTATCATTGTCATTATATATAGAGTAATTTGGGGCTAGTCCCCTTTTGTGAACTAATTTGAATTTAAGTATACTCAAAAAATTTGTTTGAGAATAAGTCTATTTTGATCTCAATTATCTAAAATACCCTCAATAATTATATTAAATCAAAATAAATTTAAAAATTAACAACTCCTAAATTTCGAGAGTTTTACTAGCATTAAATTGTTTCTCTATCATATCTATCTATATCATTGTTCAAAAAAAAAATCATATCTATCTATATCTATATATAGATTATGACTATTTTATCTCTCTTTTCTCAAACACACACACTCACATATATATATATACACACATATATATAGACATTTATATAATAAAATAGCTAGAAAAATTTATCTTAAGTTTTTCGTGGCTCAAATCATTTTCTAATTTTTGATCCGATGATCACAATAGACTTAACTCTAACACTCCTATCTTTTATATAACTTTCTCTCTCTCCAATCTCTTAGAATTTTTAAACACACATTATCTCATCTCCTTTCTCTCTCTCTCTCTATAAAGTAGAAAGAGTTTCAAACCCTCAAACTTATAAAATCGTTTGAATGCCTCAGATCATTTCAAGATTGTTAATCTGATAATCTTTATTGATTCTCAAAAAAAATTTCCCACCAAATAATTGGACTAAGAGCTTTATTCCATTTTCAACACTAGAGTCTTATATTTCTTCTACCTCTTCTCTCTCAGTCACACACCCAAATCAAACTTTTTATTAAATTCCCCAACCCAATCCAATCCTAAAATTAAGCTATCTCTGACTCTCACTATCTAGCTCAATCCAATTCAATATTTAAATACCTGTTTCTATTTTTAATTCTCCCAAAACGATGGCCTTCGACTCCCTCCAACTCCTTAATCATGCCTATCATCTAAAATCTCACCCCAAATCTCACTCTCTCTTTCTCTCTCTCCGGATCTCCTTTTAAAATAATCCTCTCTCAAGTCTTCAATAGTTGATATTGATACTAGGACTGTCAAAATTCGATACGACACGATTAACCGACACGAATTAAACGGGTTTGGGTGATATCTTAACGACCTTGGGTGATAAACGGGTTGACATGCTTAACACGTTTAATAAACGGGTCGTGTTCGGGTGAGACTTGTCAAACTATTTATCACACATTTACCCATTACCCGTTTAAATAAATTAATATAATAATAAATTAATAATTATTTTGAAAAAAAATAACAAGAAAAAAGAAGTAAATAAATCAATACAAAAAAAGAAGAAGTAAAGTAGTAGTTCAAAGACAAAGGAGGTGAGATGGGGAGTACTTCAAAGACAAAGGTAAACTAATGCCTTTTATTTTTGTCCCACATTGGAAAATGAGAGGAGAGGGGGAGGGTTGAGTTGCCTCTAAAGAGGCAATGGCCTCTTGCCTTTTTTTTTTAAAGCCTTTAAGTCTAATTTTTAATGAGTTTTGGCTAAAATTCCTCTTTTTGAGGTAAGTACTCTTGGAAGTAAAAAAAAAAAAGAGTATTAAAATTTATTGATATAATTATTTTAAAATTAAATGGGTTAAACGAGTCATGTCGTGTTACCCGTTTATTAAATGGGTCGAGTTCGTGTTGAGATTTTTCACCTGTTTATTAAAAGTGTCGTATACGTGTTTACATATTTTTCACCCGTCACCCGTTTAACCCGACACGTAACCGTTTAACCCGACACGTTTGACATCCCTAATTAATTTTACCGGGTTCCACTTCTCTTTCCTCTCTTTGCCTCTGCCGCTTTCTGTCGATCAATCCTCTCTTCCCCAAAATACTACACTATTTCTTCCTTTCCTTTTCTCTCAAACCAATTTCTCTCCTCTCTATGATTGAGACACACCATCCACCACTAGCAATTTTGTTAGCCCAGCGACGCGACCCACCAGGTATCCCCTTACCCTCTAGCCTTTAATTACCAACCTCGTCCACTCTTTCTCCATCTCTTTCTCTTTTCCCCAGCACAACACACCTGCCTACACCAAACCCCCCGATGAGCGTACATCCTTCCCCTTTCCTCTCTGCCTTTGGCTATGTTCTCCTTCCTTTATATCCCTCTAGGTTCACCCCTCTCTATTTCTCTGTGTCACGACCTACACTCACACAGCCACATCTACACAAACGCAAATAAAATCCAGGTCATTTTTTTTATATATGCATTTTGCTTAAATTTTCTTCTTATACAATTAATTTCTCAATATATTTGCTTGATATATTGCTCTTGATTAGAATGTTAATCTGGGTTTTTTTTTTAATTTTATGGAATGTCTCTTTGATGTGAATTTTAATATGGATTATATGGGCTATTTGTTTGGTGTTTTTGTCTCTGGTTTTGTGCTTTTATTTTCAATTTTTGTCAAAAATAGAAACAAAAACGTGTTTAATAATTATTTTTGTCTTTAGTTTCATCTTAGTTGTCTCGGAAACAAGCCAAAAAAATGGGAACAAATATTACCAACAAAAGCTGCTCATTTTTTGTGGAAGTATAAAAGGTGCCTTCAGAAGGCATCCTCACTTCGTCTCTCTCTCTCTCTTGCGCTCTTGTCTCTCTATCTATGAAGACGAACCGAGGCATGTGAAGTGTCAGTTTTTTCTGCAAGAGCAATCGATGCTCCCTCACATCTTGTTGACTGCTTGAACAAATCAATCTTCGTTGCTGCCTGCTTCAACTGAACCCTCTATCGATTTCTCTGTCGCTGTGAAGGTATGTATATAAAACTCTATATATACATAGATCTTTGGTTTTGAAGGGGCTAGTCCTCGTTATTATACGTGTTATGGCAATTAATGAGCTCATGTAATGATGGCAAGATAGGCACGTGATGAATACAACTGTTGCTTGTTCAGAATGTTTAGCCAAAAAAAGAAATATGTTCGGCAAATCAATCAAGAAGCTCATCAAGTACTAAACTGAGTGGAGCAAAATGTTCAAAAAGCCAATAAAAGAGCTCGGTTTGTACCAAATCGAGTGTATCAATTTGTTCGACAAACATCAAAAGTTCTCGGCTTTCATTACGACTGAGTTGTTCACAACGATACATGGAAAGATAAAGTTATGCCTATAACTTAGGCATGCGGATAAACGAATCCACGAAATTGTAGGTATCAAGAGGAATTGTTGAAAAATATTAGCAACTTCCCAAATTGAATCGCTAGAATGAAGGTGTGCCACCTTGGATCAGAGATCACGAAAACTCTAATAGGATAATGATCTATAAAAGGTAAGAGAAACCATGGTTAAAGATACGCTGAACTTTCTTTGTCGTCTAGCAACTTACTCAGTACCATTACTAACTTAAGCATCGGAGTACCTTCGATCGAAGTACTTCGATCTTGGGTAGTTTGTTCTTTTTGTAGGAGGAGGAGATTAGAAGATCAAGTTCAGAAATATACTTTTACCAAAAATCTCATATCAAAATTTGTGTAGGAGGTATCATTAATTTTTTACCTCTTACATTTTTGGCGCCATCTGTGGGAAGATTTTCATCCCTCGAAACAAAAAAAACTATGATATCAAGACTTAGAAGTGCTATCAGGTCACCCGTAGGCAATTTTGCCTTAGGAATTCTGATCCAGTATCTCTTCCATCTGACAACAGAAGCCCATCTAGACCCCACAAGGATGACGAGTTATCCTCAGCAAGTTTCAAACCTTCCGAGAACCAAAACCACCAAGTCGAAGACCATGGTGAATCCCTCTGTGGCGATGGGAAAAACTATCCCTTGGCAAAGTTGGTCTAATCCCTGCAGGATCAGCTCAATGCTCATGAAAAGCTGTTCAAGAAATCTTATACTAGAGAAAAAGATTTGATGAAAGAAAATGAGAAATTGAAAGCCCAACTAAAAGAGATGACCAGGAAGTAGAAGCATGTGAGGGAAAACTGACAAGAAAGTCCTGAAAAGAAATCAAAAAGAATCAAAAGTGCCAAAGAAGGCAAGTACTAGCAGAAGAAACATCGGATCCAGGAAGAAGATGCCTTGGAACAGTACATCACCGAAGAGCTCAACAATTGTTTTAGGCGTCTAGAACAGAGGTCGGCTAGGGACCTATCCAGAAGAGTAACAAGAGAATATGGAGACAGCTCGGAGTTGTAATCTTTCATTGAAAATGGGAGAGTCTCGAACAAGTTGGTCATTCCAAACGTTAAAATTTACGATAGGAAAACTGACCCAGTTTCTCACATCAGACATTACAGACAGTTGATGACTATTCACCGAAAGAACGAACCCATGCTTTGTACTATTTTTCCTAGCAGCCTTGGGGAGTCAGTCTTGAAGTGGTTCGACAGCCTCCTAAAGGGTTCGATTGATGGAGGGTCTCAGTTAGCCGAGTGATTAGCACACAACTTTGTATATTTTAAGATGCTAATCAACTTAATTCACTCACTTTTGAGTCGTAAATAATATAAGTTATGATGATTAAAGTCTTAACGTCAATTTGATGTGTTTGCAGTTGAATGGAGATAAATATGACTTTGAAAGACCCTCCCATACCACTTGGGATGAAAGGAGTTCAAAGGATAGTTTGAAGGTAGCTCGGGAGCAATGAAATCAAGAAATTCAGATAAGGAAGCAGAATAGTACCGTTACCAGGTACCAGTACCCAAAACCTACTGGAATCGGGGTACCGGTACCACGTTCCTGACGTGCCCAAATTCTGTAGATCTGCTCAGCTGTCGTGAGGGCCCCACCATTGCGACTCCACCACTTTTCCGACACACCCAGAATACTGATCAGCGTGCCCTTTCCTGCCTCTGAACCCTGGAGCTACAACATTTAATGAGGAGTGAGAAATAAGGGTGCAAAACAGCCCTTGACATGGGCCTGGCCCTAGCTGCCTCCCTGACCCCTATTGTTGACTGT
>CM042188.1:24645072-24664997 GCA_023539305.1 Ilex asprella | reverse complement strand
CTTGCATTTAGTTAAGTTTTAATCTCCATTTCATCCTTGTCTCTTTATATTATGAATGTCTTGCTTTTAATATGAGTAGTTAGGATTTAAGTTGGTTAATCCAAGGGAAGACCTCCTCTTGGGAATTCCATTTCAACTCTTCTTCATTCCTCCCTTTTGAGTCAAATGGTTCGATTTGACGGGGTTTAGAGTGGATGAGTTGGTGAGCCTTTGATATCCCGTAGGCCTAGTCACGGTTTATGCTTAGATACTCACCAATCTCGTCCCTAGCTTCTCCCGAATCAATCGTTCATTCATGCTCAATCGGAGGAAGGCTTTGAGTTGATTTGGTATTCTCATTGGAATGAATCCTTTGGATTAGCCAACACTTGTTTTTTTGCATTTTCATTTACAAACCAAACACAAAACTCAAATACAAGATTTTACACTTTCTTTTCACTTTTACAAAATTACTTTCACAAAACTCCATTTCCTTCCCTGAGGAGACGACATTGGAATACTTTCCAAGTAAAACACCGACAACGAAAGACTCCTTGCGATTGGGGAGCACTTTTGTGCACATTCCACATTTCATTTCACACATATTTTGTTCATCCATTTCCCACCATTCACATCCGTTGTTTCCTATCTCTTGTATCATCCCGAGGGAGAGTGACACTCCCTTCACACATAAGCCATACACATTTGAGGGTGGTGTTGAGAGGTAGGGAACGACACTATTTTCAGTCAATCATTTTGGCATCGTTGCCGGGGAAGGCTAAGCGTTGAGTTCGAAGGTGATTTTGGAACGGCATAAGGTATGACTACCTCTCATAAGGTATTTCATAAGGTATGTTTACGAAAAACACTGTTCACTGCCTGTTTTAGTTTTCTCCAAAATTACGGTTTTTCCACTAAGAATCTCCAATTTGATCCATATGACTACCCTAAGGTTTTTCGACATTCTGGATTCATTTTTTAAAGTTTTTTTAACCTTAAAATATTTATTTTTATGATTTATTTCAAAACCAAAGTCAACGTACACCCAAAACACTAAAGATTCTATTTTACCCATCCGAACCAGCTATTAATAAAGTTTTGCGTTGTTTGCAAATAAAAGGTGATTATTAATTCCTTTTATACTTATTTAAAGCCTAAATGTACTCATTATTCTTATATTTTGATTTAGGATGCAAATGGAGATATTAAATGCAAAACGAAGCTAAATGGATTATTTCGACATCGCTTCGTTATCTGGGCATTACTCTCTCATCCGAGATCTAATAGGGATGATTCAAGATGCAATGAAATGATAATAAATATCTCTACAACTTTCATGTTTTGAGTTTTGAGAGATATTGACTGAATCAAGGTCAAAATTGCGCTTGAAGTTGCAGTCAGTGCACTGCTCATAGCCTGTTTCATCCCTTTTTCATTTCCAATCCATTCCTAAGCCAAAAAAATCCATCCTATAAATTTTTAACATGGTTTTCCACCTAAAAATTGATACGTATAAGTTCTAATTACACCCCATTTCATACATCTACAAATCAAAGCCAAGTTCCAACTACTATTTACCCTATTTTCACAATACAAACATTTTTTTAACTTTGTACTTTTACAATCTACCTATTATATATATCTATATGTATACAATGAACGTGTGGGGTTTTATATAGTCATAGGGATTAAATTGGAGATGTTTAGTGACTGTAACTTCGGAGAAAAATACATTTTTTTGCCCCATGAACAGTAAACTTCGGGACTGTTGGTTTTAAAACCCCAATTTCAGCCCCATGTCTCCCATTATGTCATTCTACTCTCACTCAATACCTCTTACAACCTTAGGTGAAGATAAAGGGAAAGAGAAAGAGAAAAGGGAAGAAGAAGGTCTCTAGAGTTTGGGCTTTGCTTGGAAATCCTAGGAACTTAGCTTGTAATTCTTGATTCTTAGGTGGGGTTTTCCTCCCTCTTGCATTTACAATGTGCATCTCATGTATTTTATTTAGCTAAAGTTTCACGCCCCGAATTTTCACAAACCCGGGGAGTGAGAGAAAAAGAATAAAAAAAGTAAATGAAAGGTTATTAGGTTTCAAGCCATTTTTCTTCCATTTTTAAAATATTCCTTCAAGGTTTCTAAACCCCCCCCCTTTTGACATCCTTCCCACCTATTTGAAAGGTGTTTTTCACACTTAACACATCTCTTAATTTTTTTATAAAATTTCGACATAACCTCCTTTGTTTGCTAAGCCCTTTTTCCACCTAATATTCACAATATTTCATAAGCTATCACAATCCACTCTCACTCGGTGGCCATAACCCATGTAAATTAAACATACATCCCTTATTCTCAACATATACATATAATTGTCCCAATGTACACGTATGATGCTCATTAAATAAAAATATCACAAATTTCAATTGAGTTTACACCCTTGCACTTTAAAATGACCCAAGATCTATAATCCATTACTTTTCCAAATTAAAATACAAGTCATTTGAGCTTATGCCTATACATACAAAATATGCCCCAAGGGCCAAATATTCATTCGAGCCCCTTTTCTCTCCTTCCTTTATGACTTCCTCAAGTCTCAAGTACCAGGAGCCTCATCTGTAATATGATATCCCATGAATGAGTCAGCTCAACTGCTGGTATGACAAAGTGCTAATGCAAGGAACTAATTTAAGGCGTGACATGTGCAAGTGTACATCTTAAATGCTATAACACTGTAATCCCTCAATGCAATGCACTGTTAATATGCATGACGCACCAATGTAACTCTATGTCATCCATGTCTCATTTCATAGTCTTCCCCCATCAGCCCGCGAGTATTGTCATTGGCCAGATTTTGAGTTTTTCACCACAAGATCTACACCCTCATAATGCATAGCATCAAGTGCTCAACCCATACTATGTTCCAAGGATTCATGTATGCCAAGATGCCTTAATTTTTCTCAATGTGAATTGTATGAAACATTTCATCAAACACATTGTCAACATGAATGTAAAATACCATTCAATGGATTGAACATATGATTAATCTTTATATTAATTACTTTTATAATTTATCATAAAAACTACAAATACACAAACTACCAATTCATCATAACTCTCAAACCACAAGAGTTTCTCTACATGAACATAAAGTATAATATAATAATCCAACATATAAGCAATATACACCTTTACCTTAACAACAAATTGTCAAGAAATTCAAAGAACAAAAAAGTACTTAAACCACTAATTCTAAGTTTTCAAATAAACTGCCAACTAAATAATTTTCTAACATCAAGTAAACACGTAAATCATTCAATCAACACAAAGGAAGGCAAGAAAACTTAAATCTGTTCCCAACTTAGTAAAATATTATACGTAGAATGATTTTTCTCAAACCAAGGAAGTTGTGTTCACTTTATAGCCTAACCAATTGGTGATAATATAACTCTTGTTGTGAGGAACAACTTCTTAGAAGGAAGTCTTGCAAAAATCTTGGCCTATGAATGAGTTTTGGTGGCATGAAGCTTGTAGAACCTAGGATTTTTCTTCCATTTTCCTCCAAAAACGTGTACTGACCCTTCCCAGCTGAAAACTGACATTTTTACACAAAAATTTCTGTATTTATAGTGGAGGGAAAATGTACAAAATGACCCTTTTGCCCTTGATGAATCTGGGACTCCATTACGCTACAACTCATCCCAAAACGCCTTAATTCGACATTCTATTTTAACCAAAGTTCTTAAAATTATTTTACATTAAAATTTTCAAAAAAATATATTTTCGCTAATGGCCGGGTTTGGCCGGTCCCACCTAGCTCAACCGAGATGTCATTTTTGTCTAATTTTTGAAACTATTTTTATTTAGGCTCAAATTCACACAGTAGGTGTATTTTAATATTATAAGCATGTTTTTTTTCTATGACATACTTAAATTATGCTCCTAAACATGACTTATGCTTAAATGATGCATATGTAGTGCTTTACCTATAAATCGTGCATGAACAGTGCCTTACCGGCAAAACAAAAAAAAAAATTATCATTATTTTTTCAGATTTCTACATAAAGGTTACTATGTGTTTGATGACAAAATTTTTGTTATAAACATTGATTTAGTGTTGAGTATTTCATGAATTGTGAACTCACATGTATAAAAATAATTTTAGTGTTATGAATTTGAAACCCTAGCTTGATTTTAGTTATGGGTATTTGATTTTTTTTTATTTAAAAAAACACTTACCTGAAAGATGTATATTTTTTTGGAAGGGGGAGGGGGAGGGGGACTTGAACCATTGACCCCAAGAAGGCAAAACCTTCACAAGGTAAGGTGTACCATTGGACCAAAGGTCCATTGGTTATGCGTATTTGATTAAACCTATGATTTGGGGATATAGAAGTATGTTATGATCTTATACATAATATGACTTATTCTCTTGGAAATGGAAATGTTCTAGTTTGATTTTAGTTATGGGTATTTGATTAAACATACGATTTGGGGGTTTTGAAGTATGCTATTATTTTGTACATAATATATATGACTTATTCTATTAAAAATGGTTGTGTTTCTTTGAAAATGCAACTTTTGAGATTTGAGCTTACTACACGTTTGATAAAATGTCAAGGTTATGACCTATGCTTTCAAAAGGATTTATGGATATAGAAAATAATGTTTTTTAGAAAATATATGCTCTATACTGACAGGTAAAGGGTTAGTAGACGGTTGGGGCCCATTGAGTGGGTTGCCAAGGCATCTACTAGTCTTAAAGGGAATTGGTTATAGTAGTGGTTTTTGGTGATGACCTATGTTGTATCACAAGTTGTGCCCTACACTTTCCCCTTGAAAAGCAAGAAGGGCGATGAGACCCTAGGGTGCAAAACTCAAAAGGTTCCCCCAGGATGGTTTATGCGTGAACCAGTGTGATTGATTTTATTGTCTATGTGAGAGGCATGCATGAAATTTGTTATGATGATTTGGATTAAAATATATAAACCTTTAATTTAAACATTGTATATTTCTAATGATGATGTGTTGGGAGATTTTTATAAATGTTCTACTTATTATCTTGTTTCTATACTAAATTATAGAAAATTTTCATTACTTATTTGTATGGTTTGTAAAATGTTGGTATTTAAAACTTTGTAAATACTTGAGAAAAGAATTATCCTACTGAGCGAGTGGTTGCTCACCCCTATCATTTAACATTTTTAGTTATAGGCATATGTTGGGGGGATGCATAGTGAGAATATCGAGGCACAAGATAGTTGTTTGATTTTTCTATATTTAGTTAGAGTATGTGAAGAACAATATACAATGATGTATAGTATTGAGGATTTGTAAGTGATTTATATCTTGGTTAATTTGAGAGAATATGTATAGATTGTGACATTTTAAATGGTTTATTTATAAAGATTTTAGATATTCTGCATATTATATTCATTACGAAGAATTTTGGATAATTAAATTATAACCCGGGTTTGGGAGGACTTTGTGGGCCTCCATTTGCCACCCTGGTATTGAACGGTAATGACTTATTTGTGGATATCATGAAAAGAGATATATATGATTGATATGATGTGAATGACTAGTTAGGTATAATTATTATGTTTAATGTTCTCATAGTTAGCTCTCACAAATTATCTGGATGCCCGATTTTCAAAGGAAACTCTCGTGATTTTTTTTATTTATGAAAAATGATTTATTTAAACTAAAGAGACTTTTCTAGATGTTTTTACAACAATCCGGCATGAGTTTTTGGAACAAACAAAGTAATATTTTTTTAATCACGCTTTTGTGAATTTTGGGGCGTAACATTAATTCCCACAAAATATTTTGAGAAAACTACTCAGTCAATCAGCACTGCTGATGGTTCAAATTAAATATAAATTTTTAACATGCTAATGTTTATATATGTAATGAGGAAATTTGTATTTCTACAACTTTTATGCTTATTGAAAATCTAAATTAATTAGTAATTTTGGGTACATCGTTCTTTTCTATGATTGAACCTATAGAGAGAATTGACTCTAAAAAAATTTTGACTACCATAAATGGTCAACAAATATTATTTGAGTTTATAACTCCAATAACACAAATAGAAATGATAAATCAGATAAAATCAAATTTGATGTATAAAGAAAATCAATTAAACTTTTTGAAAGAAGATATAAAAATCTGAAGTTTATCTAACAAATTAGATTCTCTTGATTATAAACATATAATAAAAGAAGTTAAAAATAAAATAATATCCAGATATGTGATATTATACCTAGTGCTTTTTGGAATAGGAAAAAACATGTGGTAACTCTACCATACATAAAAGACTTCGATGAAAATAATATTCCTACTAAAGCTAGGCCAACTCAAATGAATAAAGATTATATAGAGTTGTGTAAAAAAGAGATTGATTTTTTAGTGGAAAAAACATTAATTAGAAGAAGCTATTCACCATGGAGTTGTGCAGCTTTTTATGTAAATAATACTGAAGAAAAAGAACGAAGAGTTCCCAGATTGGTAATAAATTACATACCTTTAAATAAGGTGATGTGGATGAAATCCAAGGCGTAGGCCCCCAAGACCCAGAAGCCCAACGAGACCAAAGGGCCAAGATCAGGAAACAAAGGCCCAGCATCAATAGAAGGCCCATACTTTAGGCCTAACCCAACCAATGAGCAACCCAAGGATTAGGAGCTAGATCCTAAAGCCGTTCCTGAGTCACCTGCGGGGACCACTCATCCGACAGGTTCAAGGATCACCCCTGACACCTGCGATAATATCAGAGCAGAGAAAGTGGAGTGCGTAGCCACCAGGGATCGTGGCAATAGGGGCACCGGATGACAAAGAAAGGAGCAGGAGGCAGAGCAGAGCATCCACGAAATCTGCATTAAGAGAAGAATAGTTGGAAACCCTAGGAAGGTCCCAGTATAAATAAGGAACTATCACCCAGCAGAATGGGAGAACCGTCTTCATCCCCCTAAAAGCACTCTCACAATTAATAAACCAGCAGATAGAGTAAAACCTCACTCCTGAAAGGCAACCAGAATCGGTTATCCCCTTGTATCAAATAATATACACCCTTGGGGAGCAGGAGACGCCTTTTACAGTGGACGTAGCCTTAGTCCTTTGGCTATGGTGAATCACTCATATTTCATTCCCCTATTGCAGAATTACATCCACTCACTAACCCGACTGAACAATTTAAAAGCCTCACCGCGATTTCTATTAGGCTTGGGCTATAATTTTCGAGCATCATCAATTGGGGCCATCTTTGGGAAACGGTTTTCATCGCTTCTCTTTAAATTTTGCTGATGGTTTCATCTCGGAACATGAGTAGATCTCACGTTAATCCCCAAGTTCACCCAAACATGCCGAAGAACTTTTCGGCCCCCGAAGTGGACGTCGAGGGTCACCCCACAGCGGTGAGCCTCCCTCCGCTTAACGAGCTGGATGTTTATCATCAAACAATAATGCAGTTGATAAAGCAGAACCATAAGTTGATGGAGCAGATGCAAACACTTCAGCTTCCCCGATTCCCCCAGAACATAAGAATTGCTTCCTCCCTAAGTAGAGCATGACGCCCTTCTGCAGGAGCGCCAGACACCTTTTAATGGAGTAATGAAGCTCCATGAGCATAGTCACTTTGGAGAAAACCACCGGAGAAGGCATCCATAAGACTACGATGAAGACGAGGCCCACAGTAGGGCCAGAGCTACTTACCAAGAAGATAGACCCCTCTCCCATCTGGAGGCTGTAGATCCTCTACCGGAGTAAAGACTTCATGAGCTCCAACGAGAGGTCGATAACATGAAAGAAGCAGTTAAGGGGAAGACCCCCCGATATGATGGACACTCTGGTCCCGCAATCAAAGTCCTTTTTTGCTTTCAAATTACTCCATTTCCCTCTCCCACAGAAGTTTTCAGATGCCATTGATAGAAGCATTCGACAGAAAGAAGGATGCAATCGACCAACTGAACTCCTATAAAAACTAGATGGAGCTTCAAGGTTACCCAGATCAAATCTGCTATCAAGTTTTCGCTATCACCCTTAAAGGGTCGGCAATAGCTTGGTTTAACAGGTGACAACCCGCGTCAATCTCCTCCTATAGAAAATTGTCCATAGAGTTCGTGTCGCACTTTATAGGAACACGGGCGTACATGAAACCATCCTACCATCTACTGAGCTTCAAACAAGGACCCACTGAGTCCCTCAGAAGCTACGTACAACGTTTCAACCAAGAATCCCTAAAGGTGGAGAGTGTGGACAAAAAATTCATACTCACCACTTTCATGTCTGGACTCGGGCTGCAATCTAAGGACCCCCTCTTCTCAGTAGTAATGAACCCTCAAGTCACCATGGTCGAGGTACTGGCGAAAGCCAAAAAGTATATCAATGATGAAGAAGCCCTCCACCTAAAAGGAGACTCGGCGTTAATGGAAGCAGACAAGAGGAGGAGAGACTATAGTCCCAGGAAAGAGAGGAAATATGAGCGGTCCCCTAGGAGAGACCGTTCCCCAAGAAGAGGAACTGAGTCCCCTCCTAAAAGGAGAGAGAACATTAAGGACTGCCTAGGACCCTCTCTACAAGAGCTATAACCTAGATTTGTCCCGGTGCGGCTCCTACCACTAGCACATCCATCACGCAAGTCCTCCACGAGGTCCAGAACAAGAAGTTCATCCGATGGCCACCTTGGATGAAATTTGATATGAGGAGTAGAGATGCCTCTAAATACTGTGAGTATCACAAGGATACGGTGATTGATTGAAAATAGTGTCGTTGTTCCTTACCTCTCAACACCACCCTCAAATGTGTATGGCTTATGTGTGAAGGGAGTGTCACTCTCCCTCGGGATGATGCAAGAGATAGGAAACAATGGATGTGAATGGTTGGAAATGGATGAACAAAATATATGAAATGGAATGTGGAATGTGCACAAAAGCGCTCCCCAATCGCAAGGAGTCTTTCGTGGTCGGTGTTTTACTTGGAAGAGTATTCCAAGGTCGTCTCCTCAGGGAAGGAAAGGGAGTTTTGTGAAAGTGATTTTGCAAAAAGGTAAAGAAAATGTAAAATCTTTTGTTTAAGTTTTGGGGTTGTGTTTGTAAATGAAAATGAAAGAAAACAAGTGTTGGCTAATCCAAAGGGTTCATTCCAATGGGAATACCAAATCAACTCAAAGCCTTCCTCCGATCGAGCATGAATGAACGATTGATTTGGGGGAAGCTAGGGATGAGATTGGTGAGTAGCTAAGCATAAACTGTGACTAGGCCTACGGAATATCAAAGGCTCACCAACTCATCCACTCTCAACCCCGTCAAACCGAACCATTTGACCCTAAAGGGAGGAATGAAAAAGAGTTGAAATGAAATGCCCAAGAGAAATCTCCCTTGGAGTAACCAACTTAAAACTAGCTATTCATATTAAAAGCAAGACATTCATAATGTAAAGAGACAAGGATGAAATAGAGATTAAAACTTAACTAAATGCAAGAAATCTTAAACTAAGAGGAGAAATCAACAATACCCATTTTAAACTAAGAATTGAAGAAAACTTGAAAACATAAATGGTGAAAGCTAGAACATGGAACTAAACTTGCAATAACTTGAAAGGAATGAGATTAAAGACAATAAATTAAACTTAGAAGATCCTTACAAGAGATTAACAAGCTTTCTACAACTTGAATGGAGAATAAAATGCAAAAACGTCACTATTCATCTTCTTCCTCCTGGGAGCTAAACTAAAACTACTCCTAAGCTTAGGTAGCCAACTTGAAAATGCTAAATAATGCTGAGTTATATGGAGTGTGAGCCTTTCATTTTCGTGCAAGGTGGTCCCCCAGTGTGTGTGAAAGGTCTCCCCTCAATGGCAGGTGATTTGGATGGGTTACACAGGCTAAGGAAGAGCTAGCCTACAACCCATGTGCAGCCCATTCCTCTCCCATGCTTCATTAATGCCAAGCCTTCCAAGTCTTCCAAATGTGTAAGGGAGGCATGCTCTTGTGTCAGGAAATGTTGGGGGGCAAGTGGGAGAAGTGTAGGTGGGACCCCCAAGTCTTAAAGTTGAGTTACAAGCTGTTTTTCGGCCAAAAGGTTCATGGTACCGGTACTAGGTACCGGTACCATATGGAATCGGTACCGAGTACCGGTACTATTTTTTCTGCACTGGACCACCTTCGGTAGAAATGGCATAACTCTTGATCTAACCGTTGGATTGAGCTGAAATTTTGACACGATACATAAGACATCCAGATCTACAACTTTTATGTTTTAAACGTTTCCAGATTCTGTGTAGATCATGGTCAAAATGGAGGAGAACCGAGGCAGTGCTTCCCAGTGATGTGGCAGCTGGTGCCTTTGTTCCAAAACACCAATACCTCGTTGATTTCTTCACTTTTAAGCCTCCAATTCTTCATGTATTGTGTCCATGCCATTACCACACATCCAAAATAGTTGCAAGGTCTTAAAATCAAACATTTAAGCAATCAAAACATGCAACATCGAGAATTCAACATTATTCATAAAATAGGCTAGCACTAAGTAATTAAATGCAAAAGTTGAGTTATAATGAATATAATGAGGCCATGAAATGTGCAATATTATGTGCTCATCATACGGCCCACGAGACAAACGACTGCATCCAACTTAAGAATGAGATTGAGTACCTGCTCCAAAAAGGACACCTGCACCAATACGTGGCAGGCAAGGGGAGAGCCCAAAACGACCAAGGATGAGGCGCTAGAGCGGCCGTGGAACCCCCTCTCCCCCCCCCCCCCGCAACACCAGCAAGCTCTGGGAAAAATTCATGTCATAACTGGGGGATTTCCTAGAGGAGGTGAATCCAATTCAACTCGAAAAGTGTATGCCAGGGAGGCACGGTCGAAAGATAATAGTGAGGTCCATGCCATCCAAAAGACTCCCAGCCGAGATATGGAGATTACCTTCTCGGATGCGAACCTCGAAGGATGCCAGCACCCATACGATGACCCCCTAGTCATAAAGGCAATTATCATAAATAAAACTGTACATTGGGTGCTCATCGACAATGGGAGCTCTGCGAACATCATCTTCCTATCCGTATTCGACTTGCTCGGTATAGAGAAATCACAGCTCGAACCCGTATAAACCCACCTGCTAGGCTTCTTGGGTGAGAAGGTCTTGCCAATTGGCTTTATCCAACTCGTCCTAACCGTAGGAGACGAGCCCTGCCCGGCCACAACAACCATTCAATTCTTGGTCGTTGACGCCCCTTCAGCGCACAATGTCCTACTTGGAAGACCATCTCTCAATTCTATCAAGGCAATACCCTTAGCTTATCACTTGGTGATAAAGCTCCCCACTGAGAATGTGGTTAGCATGGTCAAGGAAGACCAACACCTTGCCAGGGAATGCTACGCCGCGTCAATGAGGCTAAAGGATGTGGAATTTGTCTAGCTGGAGGACCTAGACATAAGAGACGAATTAACTGTAGCTAGACGAGGATCCAAGGCATGTGGTTTTTATAGGCTCCATGCTGCTCCCCCTCATCAAGGAGAAGCTCATCATGTTTTTTAAAGAGAACATGGACTTTTTCACCTGGAAGCAAGAGGGCATGGAGGGAATAGACCCAGCGGTGATCATACACTGATTAAGTGTCGAGCCGAGCTGCAAGCCCATCCAACAGTAAAGGAGGAGCTTTGTGTCGGAAAGGCAAAAATCCATAAATTAGGAGGTGGCCAAACTTTTACAGGCCAAAGCTATCATGAAGGTGGACTATCTGACCTTGCTGGCGAATGTCATGCCCGTATAAAAGGTGAACTTCAAATGGCGTCGCTGCATCGACTTCACTGACCTAAAGTGAGCATGCTCCAAGGACATTTTTCCCTTACCACGGCTCGACTTGATAGTCGATACAACCGCTGGCCAAGGGCTCCTCAGCTTCATAGACGCATTTTCATACTACAATCAAATCAAGATGGTCCCAAACGACCAAGAAAAGATGTCGTTCTTCCCCGAATAGGGAATCTACTGCTACTAGGTAATGTACTCCGGGCTAAAGAATGTCGGGGCCTTCTACCAGAGGTTATTCAATAGGATGTTCCACGAGAAGCTCGACTCAACCATGGAGGTATACATAGGCGACATGATTGTTAAACCCCTTAAAGTCGAGTCTTATATTCACTACCTCCGAGATTCCTTTGACATTATGCGCCAATATAGGATGAAGTTGAACCCAACAAAGTGCACCTTGGGAGTGTCAGCAGAAAAGTTCATTGGATTCATAGTCAAAAGCAGAGGTATTGAAGCGAAACCCTAGAAGGAGAATGCCATCCTCGAAATGAAACCTCCCACTAACACCAGAGAAATACAACGCCTAACCGGTAGAATAGTAGCGCTCAATAGGTTTTCCTCACGCTCCAATGAAAAATGCCAGCCGATGAGGCATGTATTGCACAAGCTAGAGGCCTTAGGAAGACTCGTCAAAATGGAAATGGAGTTCAGCGAATTCGACATCAAGTTCAAGCCCATGACTGCGATCAAAGGACAGGTCTTGGTAGATTTCCTCGCCGAGTTTACCTCACCACCTGAAGAGAGCATGGAGGACCATGCCATCATTCCCGATGTGGCAACCTAGAAATCATTTATGGATGGAGCTTTAAATGCCCAGGGATGTGGAGTAGGCCTCATCCTTACCTCCTCGGAAGGGTACGACCTAGAATACGCCCTAAGGTTCAATTTCCAGGTGTCTAACAACAAATCAGAATATGAAGCCCACATAGCGGGCCCAAACTTAGCCTTATCAATGGACGTACATCAGATCACAATCTATAGCGACTCGCAATTGGTGGTCAGACAAGTCGAAGAGCAATAAGCGGCCTGAGATGAAAAGATGGCGCCCTACATGAGAGAAGTACGTAGACTTCTAAAGAAGTTCGTCCTAGCTTAGCTGGTCCTGGTTCCCCGAGAACCTACCTCCTAAGCCGATGCCCAGGACAAGTTAGCCACATCCACTGAGTAGGACCTACCCGGACAAACATCCGTCAAAGTCCTGGCACAACCTAGCGTACGACTCGACGAGGAGCTGACCGGAGAGAACCTAGCTATGCCAGTCAAGGAAGGGCCTTCGTGGATCGACCTCATCGTATCATTTCTATAAAGAGAAATACTCCCTGAGGACCCCAAAGAGGTATTGAAGCTAAAATCCAGAGCGGCAAGATTCATGTTAGTCCAAGGTAACCTGTACAAACGAGGTTTTTCCTTTCTCCTAATGAGATTCGTCTCAAAATTGGAGGCGGATTATATACTAAGGGAGATCCATGAAGGCATGTACGAAAACCATATCGGGGTGAGGACGTTGGCAAACAAGGCACTACGACAAGGTTACTTTTGGCCGACCATGTTCAAAGACGCTAAGGAGATAGTGAAAAAATGTCAAACCTGCCAGATCCACGGCAACCTACCGCACTGTCTAGCTGAGCAACTCACCCTCGTGATTAGCCTTTCAACAATGAGGGCTAGATATTCTGGGGCCCAAGCCCACCAAGATCAGATAGTGTAAGTTTGTCGTGGTTGCTATGGACTACTTCACAAAATGGGTGGAGGTCGAGCCCCTGGCCAGGATCACGGCGCAAAAGGTTAAAAATTTTATTTGGAAATCCATAATATGTCGTTTCAGTGTCCCTAGGGCATTTTTTTTAGATAATGGAAAACAGTTAGACAATCCCGCGTTCATGAACTTTGGCACCGAGCTGTGTATCAAAAACTACTTCTCGACTCCCACGCACACGCAATCCAATGGGCAGGACAAGGTGACTCAAGACAATCAAGGTCACATTAAAGACTAGACTCGATGCATCTAAGTCACAGTGGGTAGATCACCTTCCAGCGGTACTTTGGGCATACGAAACTACAGTCCGAACCGTGACTGCCGAAGCACCTTCCAGCCTCGCATATGAAATCGAGGCAATGGCTCGTGTCGAAGTCGAAGTCGAAGTGCCCTCCACGAGACTTGAGCTCTTTGATCCTGAGCAGAAGGATAGGTCATTGTTGGTCAACCTCGAACTCCTTGACTAGAGCGGATATTCTTTTATCAGAGGAACACCTCTAGATTCTACGACAAGCGGGTAAGGAGGAGGAGCTTCAAACTAGGGGACTTGGTGCTGAAAAAGCTTCTCCCATCCAGAAAAAATACCCTGCCCATGGCAAGCTTGGTCCCAACTAGGAAGGTCCCTACATCGTAAAAAAAGTAATCCAATCGAGGAATTGCGAGCTACAGACAGAGGGAGGAAGAGACCTACCACAATGGAACGCGGATCACTTGAAGCGTTACTACCAATTGTCCCATGTGAAATCTTGTAATAGTAAAGAAGAAGCTATTGTATAAACCCCGCTTTTGAAGTCAGTGAAATTTTTTAAGTCATCTTGACGAGTCATTGTGAAAAGGAAAAATCTAGCCGATAAACGCTTCGACCAGGCTTTTTAACATATGAGAGCTCGCAAGCTAAGACCTTCTAGGCTTTTCAGCCTAAGAGAGCTCCTAAGCATAGAGCGACCAGACTTTTTAGCCTAAGAAAGCTCGTAAGCTTGGAGTGACTAGGCTTTCTAGCCTAAGAGAGCTCATAAGTTCGAAGCGACAAGACTTTTCAACCTAAGAAAGCTTGTAAGCTCAGAGTGACCAGGTTTTTTAGCCAAAGAGAGCTCATAAGCTTGGATCGACTAGGTTTTTCAGCTTAAGAGAGCTCATAAGTTCGGACCTTTTAGACTTTTCAGTCTAAGAGAACTCATAAGCTCGGAGCGACCAGACTTTTCAGCCTAAGAGAGCTCATAAGCTCGAACCTTCCAGGCTTTTCAACCTAAGAGAGCTCGTAAGCTTGGATCTTCCAGGCTTTTCAGCTTAAGAGAGCTGGCAAACTCGGAGCAACCAGGTTTTTTAGCCTAAGTCAAAAGGGATTAATCAAAATCGGGATTCGTTAAGGCTTCCTCAGCCTAGATAATACACCAAAAAAAAAGGGAGGGGGGCTCCCAACATATCATCTAGCGAAAAGTTAGTCAAGGCCCATGGCCAGGAAATTTCATTACAGAAAAAGGTTTCGCACCAACTGGGACATAGAAGTTACAGCAACACCAAAAAAAAAAAAACCACTTCAGACATGGACATAGAAGAAACATCACGGGCTCCTCAGATCCTCCTCAACAACTCCTTCCCTAGTAACCTTCTTCAACTTGCGATCTCCTCTCTCCAGCTGGGCATTCATCTCCTTTAGCTGCACATTTTCTTCCAACAAATTGTCTTTCTCCTTCTCCACCTCCGTCAACCTTTTCTTGAGGGCACCCAGCTCCACACTCCGCTCGCCTGACGAATCTGGATCCAGGCATGCCTCATCCGCCTATTCAGAAAGGGGTGGTGCGAACTGGATCCGAGTTGAGCTTCTCCCTATCCCGTAACGAATGAGATTCTGGGGAGTAACAAGTGCAGAGTAGGGAATGGGAGAAGCCTTCTCGACCATGCTGACTGGAACACCTAAACAAGAACAAGGCTAACACAAACAAGGTTAACAAGGCATTTTCCAATGGAAGTCAGTTGACAAAGACCGCCAAGATGCTTACCCCTTTCCCGAAAGCTCACACAAGAGCATGGGACCCAGGCACGATGGCCTTCTCCAACAGAGGGTTCCCAGGAGTCCCAATATGCGAAAAAGAAGGGTTGGGTTTACCCCTCAGGGGAAGAAGGGATACCGGTAATCAGCGGTGGGTGGAAATACCATTTAAAAGAAAGAGAGCTGAAGAAAGGAGGGAAGTTAAAGGAGAGATCAAGGAAATAGAAGAACTCAGAGATGGTAGGGAAGACGTCAAAGCCTTGCATACGCCAGAAGATGAAAAAGCTAACCAGGGCAGCCTACCCCCCAAAAGAAATGCGAGAGGGGCACAAGTCGTGATGAGAAAGGACGCGGATGATGTCAGGATGAAGGGGAAGTCAGAGAACACACTTGAATGCACCCTCAAAGAAGGCAACTTCATTTGAAGAATGCATTCTACAAGGCTCATTGGGGGTAGGAACTTCAGGGAAGTCGTGCCTGCGTTTTATATTGTCAACATCCGTCGCAGTGAGCAAAGAGGGGAGAAATAAATGGAATACCAATCACCATTCAAAGACTCCCTGGCACGACATTTGAATAGAAGAGGGGAAGCCATGAGTACTGGAAGGAATAACCGAAGGAGAGCCAATTCAAAGAAGAAAGTTCTTTAGAAATCAATGGAAACATAGAGTGTTGAAGTACGTGGGAATACATATAGCATATAGGGGAGACTGTTGGATCTCCTCAAACAAGATAGCATTAAGTAAGGGCGTAAGTTTCGGGGAGGCTGTTAAGCTACCCAAGGATTTAGTTAAATAAATAGCAACGCCGTACGCCAGAACAGGAAGCGGATAGTCACAAGAAATGTTTCCCAAAATAGGGAAAAAATCACGTGAGGGGTGGCCAGTTATGCTAGCAACTCAAAATACAACTCTACTCCAAATAGGCCAAGGCCTCCTTGGAGTAAGGGCAAGGAAGTATAACACCAATAGGCACATAAAAAATACTCAACCAAAAGTAGGATGGAAAGTTCCATTACAAAGGTAAAGACAGGCAGGATGGAAAGTTCCATTATAAAGAGAAAGAAGTGTCTACAAAAAAAAAAAGCAACAACTGGACAAATGAAGCAGCAAAAATCTGGTCTTCAAGGTTGGTCAGAAGTAGGTGGAGCAACATCAGGAGCACCACCAGGAGGGACATCAAACTGCGGCCAAAACTGCTCGAGATCAAGGCCAAAAAACCTTTCAATAGCTTGGTTGACAAAATTAAAGAACCTGTCCACAAAGGCCTTGTCCGCCTTTAACCTAGCTTTAACTTTATATATTTTTAGGTGCTAATCATCTCATCTTGGTTGCTTTTGAAGATTAAATCACAGGAGTTATGCCATTGGAAGTCTTAACTTTGATATTTCGTGTTTGCAGATTAAATGTGTTAGAAGACGCTTCTTGTGGCTTTTCTTAAGTTACGTTGTGATGATTGGAGGTGAACTGATGGCTTGCGGTGAGCTTTAGAGTGAAGAAATCAGGAAATCAGGAAATCAGAAACAGGAAAATAATACAGCAGAAACCCTATCGGTAGAGTACCCTACCGGTAGACCCTACCAGTAGAGTCTGTCGTTCTGCTCCTCCTTCTGTTGCTCAGACTTCCTACTTTGAGGGTCCCACCAGCACTTCTCCCCCACTCTTCTGACACGCCCACAACACTATACACCTACCCTTGGACTTTTGGAGGCTTAGCATTAATGAAACATGGGAGTGAAGTGGGTTGCACATGGGGTTGCAGGCTAGCTTGTCAAGAGCCATCACTCAGCCCCTATGGATGGGAAGGCCTGCTCTTACACCTTGGGGACCATCATGCACAAAAATAAAACACACACACTCCATTATATTCAGTAATTTTTTACACAAGAGGGAGAAGGGGGGTTGGCTACCTAAGCTTAGGAGTAGATATAGAGAGAGAGTTCCAAGGTTGAAGATGATGAATAGTAAATTTTGTTTTTGCATTTTCTTCTCCCATTTCACTTGCTATTGTTGTAGTAAGCTTTCATACTCTTGTAATCTTCATTTTATTACCCTAATGTCATTTACTTCAAGTCTATTTCAAGTTTAGTTGTGTAACTTAGATTTCACCATTTATGCTTTCAAGTTCTTCATTTCCTAGTTTAAAATGGGTATTGTTGATTTCTCTACTTAGTTGAAGATTTCTTGCATTTAGTTAAGTTTTAATCTTCATTTCATCCTCGTCTCTTTATATTATGAATGTCTTGCTTTTAATAAGAGTAGTTAGGATTTAAGTTGGTTAATCCAAGGGAAGACCTCCTCTTGGGGATTCCATTTCAACTCTTCTTCATTCCTCCCTTTTGAGTCAAATGGTTCGATTTGACGGAGTTGAGAGTGCATGAGTTGGTGAGCCTTTGATATCTCGTAGGCCTAGTCACGGTTTATGCTTAGATACTCACCAATCTCGTCCCTAGCTTCCCCCAAATCAATCGTTCATTCATGCTTAATCGGAGGAAGGCTTTGAGTTGATTTGGTATTCCCATTGGAATGAATCCTTTGGATTAGCCAACACTTGTTTTCTTGCATTTTCATTTACAAACCAAACACAAAACTCAAATACAAGATTTTACACTTTCTTTTTACTTTTACAAAATCACTTTCACAAAACTCCCCTTTCTTCCCTGAGGAGACGACCTTGGAATACTTTCCAAGTAAAACACCGACAATGAAAGACTCCTTGCGATTGGGGAGCACTTTTGTGCACATTCCACATTTTATTTCACACATATTTTGTTCATCCATTTCCCACCATTCACATCCGTTGTTTCCTATCTCTTGTATCATCCCGAGGGAGAGTGACACTCCCTTCACATATAAGTCATACACATTTGAGGGTGGTGTTGAGAGGTAGGGAACGACACTATTCACAGCCTGTTTTGGTTTTCTCCTAAATTATGGCATAAGGTATAAGTTATGTCTACGAAAAACACTGTTCACCTCATTTTCATCCCATTTTCCCTCATTTATTTCACTCCACTCACACCCCCACACCTCTTGGAACCCTAGAGAGCATTAGAGAGGAAGAAAGGAAGGGAAAAACAAGAGATTTAAGGGTAGATTCAAGATCAAAGCTCAAGTTCTTCATACAAACTAAGGATTCAAGGTAGGGGTTTTCTTCCATTCTCTTACATTGAGGCTAGGTTTATTTATATGTATCTTTTAACTCTAAATGTTATATGTATGCTATCCAATCCTTAATTCTTGCTATTCTTGCAATTAATGTAATGTGAAAAATAATGTGATTGTTGGGTAACCCTTAAATCTCCTTGCTTACTACCAAACCCTAGTCTTCAAGGGAAATGTGTTTTTCTCTTGACTTCTCCTTTGTTCTTGATTTCTCACCTTGATATTCGTTTGTTATTGACTTCAATACATGATTGTTCCTTTATTTTGAATTCTAAGCTTGATAGTTATTGTTATGGATTTCAAGAAGTGATTGTTCCTTTGTTCTTAATACTCATTTGTTCTTGATATCTAAATTTGATATGCACTGGGTAGTGACTGTAACCCTGTGATTCAATTATTCTTGATATTCAATATTTGATATTCTTTATTCTTGGTTCCAAGACTTGAGTGTTCTATTGGTCTTGATTTCTAAGCTTCATAATCCTTTGTTCTGGATTTCACACCTTGATAGTCGTTTATTATTGATTTTCATACATGATTGTTATGTTAAATCTTAATTTCTCCTTTGTTCATGATTTTTAAGCTTGGCATGCATTTATTTTTTATATTCCAAGCTTAATATTCATTTGTATTGATTCCAAAGTTTGATTACTCATATGTTTTTTATTTCAAAACTTTAGTGGTTTGTGTTGAACAATAAAATGATATTTTTTATGATCTCATGTACTTTTGCTTAAATTTTTATATTGGAATATTATATGTGAAATTGGGGATTTGTGGAGTTACTTGTGAATTGAGGAAATTGAGTGGTATGGTATCTCTTGAGTGGTTGTACGATATGAACATGGGCTACTATTGACCGGCTACCCCTTGTAGTGGGTAGACGTCTTCGTATGCCATACGTGTATGAACTTTCTCTACCACTCGTAGTGGGTAGACGTCTTCGTACGACGTGCGGGTGTAAACTTTTCCTACCACTATCGCTTGTGGGAAACGGTTTATGGTGGAAGGTATTATTTATTGTATATTGTTTATTGTTCATTCTACTAGATACAGTTTCCACAAGAGTTTTGGGTAGTATAGGATGCTGCAAGAACTTGTGAAAACGGTGTTTGGTAGAATAGATTATGATTTGGAAATTGGTTGTCAATTATACTTGGTTTCACTTTTCATCTACTTTATGGTTGTTGCTTAAACTTGAGATCTGCTTAAATGTCCTTGTTTT
>CM042188.1:24611849-24644672 GCA_023539305.1 Ilex asprella | reverse complement strand
CCCGAAAACCCACCACCACCCAAATCCGCCACCACCAACCAACCCACCACCACCCAAATCGAGAGGGTTGAGAGAGAAAGTGACAGAGGGAGAGGGGGCGGGGAGATGGCGTCTTCGTGCTTCGGCTTCGTCTTCGTGTGCTTCGGCTGTGGCAGCGAGAGCGAGAGGCAGCGAGAAAGATGAAGAGATATGGAAAAAAAAAAAGATGGCCTTTTATACACAGAGAAAAAAATTCAAATTTGTTGCTAAGGAAGATCGAAGCCCAGATCTCAATAACATGGCTGCGCGTGTTTTTTTTTTTTTGATGTTTTCAAAAGCATCATTTTAGATGTTTTGATATTTTAGCCTTGTTTTTAAAACATAGCAATTAAAAAAAAACAACAACATTCACCAAACACATTATTTTTTTTTTGGGCAAAAATTGAAAACAAAAACAAAAAAAAACGGAAACAAAGGGTTACCAAACACCACCTTAGTTACCCTTATCAATCTTAAACACCTCCAAAAATTAAATTTCACTCAAAAATCAATACGTCGGTACCTCAAATTTACACGACTGTTCCATTAACCACAATTCAAAGTTTCTCTCATCATTTAAAAAAATATTATCAAGTTAATATCATTCATAAGAAATGTTAAATATGGGATCTTACAAGTAATACTACTTTTATGCAGTTCATATCAACTCTGCTGTCAATTAAAGCAATTATTTCAACAGTAAATTCAGAATTTATTACTAATATAATTTTAACATACCATTTTTTATAAGTTATTTTTTCTAATACATTTATGTATTCTGCAGAAGATTTTAATTTTTTTTGACTTCTTTCTTAATTGGCATTTTTTCTAAAGTTATTAGTCTTTGCTTTAGGAATTTTATGTCTTCTTTATATAATGGACTTCTCTTTGTAAGTATTGTATTGTAGTGGAAGTAGAAGAACTATCCTTTATTTGTGGATTGTCAATTAGCATATTTTATGTCCAATTAAGGACTTCTTTTAATGAATAAAAGTGAGACATTGATCGTCTCTTTTCTTATGAATTTATCTGCAAATATTGTTCAATAGATTTTCGCTTAGAATCTGGATCTTGAATTTTATTTTTAAGATCAAGAATTAATGTTTTTTACTTAGTCAAAGTATTTATACTTAATCCATTCATTTCTAAAATAGATTTTTTATAATAACATTTAGATTAAACATGTCCAACTTTTCCACACATAAAGCATTTGATAGTTATATCATTAATTCTTTTAATGACTTAGTGGGCGGTCTTCTTTTTTCTAGAAATGATTTAGTGTGCTTTCTTCTTTTAGTAATTTTTTCCTTATCCTTATCACTTTTATGGAAAAGATGATTTAAACATTCTTTTGGAAATTTCTTACCTAGTGTGACGCCCCAAAATCCGGGAGTACGTTGATTACCCATCAACCCGCGAAATACCCGTAGATACTAAGTAACTCGATATCACACCGTTATGCTCCAGTTTACCGGGATCCATAACTTAACAAAATTTGGGCAGAGTCTCCTTCATACAGGGAGTTCTACCCAAAACTCAACCTGTGCCATATAACTTAACATGACCCATCCAAGACCCAATATAAACAATGATCGCACCAGGTCCATTTATAAATAAACATTGGCCACACTAGGTCCAATTATGCATACTTATATTGTAACACCCCGCATCTTCTTTTATAAGTGCATATAAATTGAAATATATAGTAATGAGTGTGGTAAAAAGGTGGATATGTGTAGTGATGTATCTTTAAACCTTGGTAGATTTGAAAAGTAAAGATTTAGAGGGGTAGTGGAAGTAATAGTGAAATTTTGGTTTAATAGGTGAAAATATGAAACTTAAAGTCCTAGAAATTGTACTAAATAGGTTTGGTGTAGAAATAGGTGTTGGATATGCATAAGATGGCTTTGGAAGGGTTGAATATGGATTGGAAATGAAAAATGGAGAAAATGGCAAAAACTAGGCAAAACCGTACCTGTACTGAATCGTACCGGTACCGTGTACTGGTACTGTATCGTACTGGTACTGCGTACTAGAGCAAACTGGTCCAGAGAGTTCAACGTACCGGTACAGCGTACTGGTACGATACCGTACCGGTAAGGCCGAAAGAATTCTAAAACTTAAATGTCGCGATCTTGGTCCGATTTTAGCCTTATAAATACCCAAGGTCACCTATTTTGACTCTATTTCCACCCTCCAACCTTAGAAACCCTAAGAGAGAAAGAAGGGAAGAGAAGAGAGGAAGAAAGGAAGAGAAAAACAAGAGTTTAAAGGGGTTATCCAAGATCTAAACCTAGCTTCCAAGAACACAAGGTAGGGGTTTTCTCTCATTCACTTGCATTGAGGCTAGGGTTTACTTATATGTACTATTTCCACTATAAATCTTATATGTATGCTATAAATCATTGATTCTTGATAATATTACCATGTTTTAAACAATATTAATGGTGGGTTAACCATTAAATCCTTG
The DNA here is from genome assembly GCA_023539305.1 of Ilex asprella. Lineage (NCBI taxonomy): Eukaryota > Viridiplantae > Streptophyta > Magnoliopsida > Aquifoliales > Aquifoliaceae > Ilex > Ilex asprella. The sequence goes on along the minus strand of CM042188.1, from coordinate 24,642,184 downwards.
TTTTTAGCTAAAAACCCTAGATTTCAAAAGAGATGAATTTTTCTCTAAATTTTACTTTATCCTTGATTTTCAAACCTTAGTGCTTCATATTGGACCATCAAATGATGTTATAGTGATCTCATGTACTTTACTTAGTTGGTTGTAAAATTGTTGCATGATATATTTTGGGGGTTTTAGATAGATGCTTGTGAATAAAGATAAATGTGAAAATTGTATGCTTGGTTAGGTTGATTGTGATACTCATGAGTGAGAGGTTCCTTGTAAGGATGCTCACTCCTTCCCAAGAGGTTCCCGGTAAGGATGTTTAAGAAGCAATGTAGTAATTAGTGAGAGGTTCCATGGAAGGATGCTCACCCATTCTCAAGAGATTCCCTGTAAGGATGCTTGGGAAATAATGTAATGATTAGTGAGAGGTTCCATGTAAGGATGCTCACCCATTCTCAAGAGATTCCCGGTAAGGATACTTGAGAATCAAAGGTGACCAAAAAAATGGGGTAGAGGTTACCCCAAAGTATGCCACCTACCAAAAGAATTATTGAAAATTATTTATCACCATTAATCATTATTATTTTTATGAGGTGCTCATTTATTCATTTAAGTAATGTTTTTCAATAAACTTGAGATCTTTTTAAATGTCACCGTTTTTTGTCAAATTATGTATCTATGTTATGTTAAAAATGAGACCGACCGTTTTAAATATTTTTCTAAACCTTGTACGGGTTTGAGAGAATTTTCCTACAGAGCTTCGTGCTCACCCCCTACCCCTAATATTTTTCGGATTACCCACTAGAGGAGGACGTGAGGGTCGAAGAACCCGCTACCTGGGAGACTCTAATTGACAGGAGTGTGGATCCCGAGGTGGACACATAGAGCGGCCTCCTTTCCTTTTGTACTAGACTAGGACATTCTTTTGGAACATTGTGTAGTCTAGTTTCTTTTGTTTATTCCGCTACATTCCTTTAGTTAATGTTTGAGATGTAATAGCCATGACTTGGGCTTATTCTTTTGGACAATGTTACAATTAATTGTGGATGACAAATTTAGTCTTGTTTCTTAAGGGATTTTACTAGTGCTATCATGATATAAATGGTTTTAGAATGTAATACCGTCCAGGGTGTGTTTTGGGGTGTTACAGATTTGGTATCAGAGCCTAGGCTTTAGGTCTTATATGGGAGTTGTATGTTATGGATTCACACTAGAAAAATAGGACTAGGTAGAAAAAAATTGTTCGATCTTTCTTTATAGGAACCATAGACTTTAGATTAAAGTAATATTTAGGATGTCTTGTACATCAATGAACTAAATTAAAAATTGATATGCAGGATGGATGAAGGAAACGGACGTGGACGTGGCCGTGGCCGTGGACGAGAACGTGGTGACCAACCACCCCTCCTCCGCCACCACCTCCCGATGCCATAAATGGCATTTATCAGTGTTTGAGGGAGCTCACCACTTTGGTACAATACCAGAATGGGAACAACCATAATGGAGGAGCTCATCCTTTAGCCCAAATATCGGGCAACGAGGACGGCAGCCGAAGGATGATAGTTCTTTGGGAATTCCTAAGGCAACACCCACCTACTTTCCAAGGGAGCTCTAACCCTTTGGATGCGGATAAATGGATCCGCCGAGCGAAGAAAATTTGTGAAGGCATGGGGATCATCAAGGATTTACGAGTTAGCTTTGGTAACCTATCTATTTGAGGGGGAGGCCAACTATTGGTGGGATGCCATAAAGAGGAGAAGGGACACCGACACCCTCACTTGGGAAGAGTTCGAATTTTTCAAAATCAGTCAGAGACCGGATGAAGGCCGATTTTCTTGCTCTACGACAAGGCAACATGTCTGTGGCCGAGTATGAGAGAAGGTTTGATGAGCTATCCTGGTATGTTGTGGAGTTCATTTCTAGTGAGGCCAACATGGCCAAGCGCTTTGAGCAGGAATCAAGGCCGGTCATCTGAGAGAAGTTGGTGGCTCTCAAGATTCGGGACTACGGGGATATTGTTGATAGAGCTACACTAGTGGAGAGAGATATAGAGGATGGTCAGCGACGACAGAGCTTAGGGAGAAGAGGTCTGATCCAGACAGGTGCTAGCACTAGTGGGGCACAGAGACCGACACCATACTGTCGCCCAGACCAGACAGGTGGACAACGACTTTTGACAGCCCGTGGAGAGGGAGACACTTAGACTAGTATTACCCCGTGATCCTATTTTGCATGCGGAAGTGTGGGACATATTCGGATGCATTGCTCAATTTTTCCACCTCAGGGGCCTATCCAGACCGCCGAACAAATGCCAGCAGCCCAACCACCACCACCGAGGCCTACACCGCAGCGACCAATACAAGCTCAAGCCCCCGGTGGCGTCAACCAGGGGCAAGTATTTGCCTTGACCCAATCGGAGGAAAATGCCTCCAATGCAGTTGTTGAAGGTATAATTCTTCTTTATAATTCTTGGGCCCGAATCTTATTTAACCCCGGTGCAACACACTCATTTATACGGATGACATACGCACTTAATTTGGGATTGAGTTTCGCGAAGCTAGAGCGTGTTATGAACATTAACTTGTCCACGGGAGAACAGTTAGATACTAGCCGAGTCAGCAAGGGTTGCATACTTCGCATTGGAAAACACGAATTGATTGTGGATTTGATTGCTTTAGAGATGAAGGTGTACGACGTGATTTTCGGGATGAACTTGTTGTCCGCTTTCCAGGCGGTAATGGACTGTTTCCGCAAGCGAATTACATTTTAGTTGCCGAGAGGAGTCGTTTTCAGTTTTGTGAATAACCGAGATTCTTCCCATCCATTTCCTACTACGGGTAGTAGGTTCTTAAAGACGAAGGTGGGAAATCATTTGAGTTTCTTAGCTAGCTTGATGGGAGATGATAGGGATAAAATCCATATGGATGTGGTGTTAATTGTACCGGAGTTTTCGGATTTTTTCCCGAGGAATTACCTGGATTACCGCCACCTAGGAAAATTGAGTTCAAGATCGATCTCTATCTGGGAACCGAACCCATATCCATTGCTCCCTACCGGATGGCACCTTTGGAGTTGAAGGAGCTAAGGAAACAGTTGGATCACTTATTGGCGATTGGTTTTATCCGTCTAAGCACTTCACCATGGGGAGCCCCTGTCCTCTTTGTGAAAAAAATGGATGAGACCCTACAATTGTGCACGGATTATCGGAGGTTGAATCGGGTTACTGTGAAGAATAAGTAACCGTAGCCAATAATTGATGACTTATTTGATCAGTTGAGGGGTTCGAAGTATTACACTAAGATTGACCTTCACAAAGGGTACCATCAATTACGGATCAGAGAGGAGGATATTCCTAAGACTGCTTTTTGTACCCGATATGGTCATTTTGAGTATACGGTGATGCCGTTCGGACTGATGAATGCACCAGCAGCCTTCATGGATTTGATGCACAGAGTCTTCCAGCCTTACCTCGATCAATTTGTCATTGTGTTTATTAATGACATATTGATTTACTCACAGACTCAGGAGGAACATGCTCGTCATTTCTCTATTGTGCTACAAACATTGAGAGAACATAAGTTATATACAAAGATGAGCAAGTGTGAGTTTTGGATGAAGGAAGTGAAGTTCCTTGGCCATGTTGTGTCCGAGCAAGGGGTAGCGGTTGATCCTGCAAAGATTGAGGCCATGATGAAATGGGAACCACCAAAGAATATGACGGAAGTGCGTAGTTTTCTAGGCTTGGCAGGTTACTATCGGAGGTTTGTGGAAGGGTTCTCAAAATTAGCGATGTCGATGACTCGCCTTACGAAGAAGGGAGAGAAATTCTTGTGGACTCAAGCGTGTGAACTAGCCTTTTGCACCTTGAAGGAGAAGTTGACGACGGCTCCTGTCCTTATTATTCCGAATAGTGGGGAAGGATACGATGTTTACACTGATGCTTCACTACGAGGCTTGGGATGTGTGCTAATGCAAGGAGGTAAGGTAGTTGCCTATGGCTCTAGGCAACTCAAGGTTCATGAACAGAACTACCCCACACATGACTTAGAGCTTGCTGCTTTACTCTTAAGTTGTGGAGGTGTTATTTATATAGAGAGAAATTTCAAGTGTTCTCTGACCATATGAGCCACAAGTATATCTTCACACAGAAAGACTTGAATCTATGGCAGAGAAGGTGGATCGAATACTTAGAATATTATGAGTTCACACTCAACTACCATCCGGGGAAGGCCAATATAGTTGTCGACGCTCTTAGCAGGAAGTCTTAGGGTGAAATCAATTCTCTTGCAGTAAATAGGTGGAAAATGATTAATACTTTAGAGGAGTATGATCTATGGGTGGATGGGAGGAAGTATCAACCATATCTATTCAACCTTGTAGCTCAACCGACATTTTGACGACGGGTAATGGAGTTACAATACCTGGATTCAGAACTCGATGGGATTAGAGCCCGATTGGAGAAGGGAGTTGCGATTGAGGGATGGTCATGGAAGAATGGAGAGTTGAGATATGGGGAGAAGCTATGTGTTCCTGATGACTCATCCTTAAAGGAGGAGATACTTGGAGAGTGTCCTCGCTCCAAGTTTGCTATCCAACCCGGTAGCACAAAAATGTATAGAGACATGAAGCGTCAATATTGGTGGAGGGGAATAAAGCGAGATGTGGCCAAGTACATGAAAAAATGTACAGTGTGCTAATAGGTGAAGATTGAGCATCAAAGACCAGGAAGAATCCTACAGTCGTTGCCTATTCCGGAGTAAAAGTGGGATCACATCACCATAGACTTCGTATCGGGTTTACCAAGGACGTCGCACGGGCATAATGCAGTGTGGGTCATTGTGGATAGACTCACCAAGTCCGCTCACTTTCTAGGTATGAAGACCACGGATACATTCGAGACTTTGAGCCACATGTATATCCACGAGATAGTGAGGTTATATGGCGTTTCGCTCTCGATTGTGTCAAATCGTGACTCTAGGTTTGTGGCCAGATTCTGGCAGAGTCTACAACAAGCGATGGGGACGGATTTACACTTCAGTACGACTTTTCATCTCCAAATGGATGGCCAATCCGAGAGGGTGATACAGATTGTGGAGGACATGTTACGCTCTTACACATTGGACTTCAAGGGAAGTTGGAGCTACCACTTACCGTTGGTGGAGTTTACTTATAACAATAGCTTTCAAGTAAGTATTGGGATGGCACCGTATGAAGCATTGTATGGAAGGCCATGTCGATCATCGACTTGTTGGTTAGAAGCGGGCGAGAGTAGTTTGTTTGGACCGGACATCGTTCGAGAAATTACGGAAAAAATTCAACTCATCCGAGAGAGGCTACGGACGGCACAAAGTAGACAGAAGAGCTATGCGGACCACAGACGAAGACCCTTAGAATTCAAGGTGGGAGACTACGTATTTCTCAAGGTGTCACCCAAGAAGGGTGTGTTTCGATTTGGCAAGAAAGGGAAATTAGCCCCAAGTTATACCGAACCATTTGAGGTGATCAAAGCAATAGGCTTAGCGGCATATCAATTGCAGTTACCAGCTCAGTTGTCGGGGGTACATGATTTGTTCCACGTGTCTATGTTGAGAAAGTGTCAATCGGATGCAACACCCGTCGTAGACTTGGAAGATATTGAAATTCAAAACGGAGCAACCTATGAAGAACAACCGGTGAAGATCCTTGACGCCAAAGAGAAGGTGCTCCTCAACAAAACCATCCAACTAGTGAAGGTTTTGTGGCAACACCATGGAGTGGAAGAAGCTACCTGGGAACCAGAGCTAGAGATGCGGGAGAAGTATCCATATTTGTTCGCTACTTGAGGTAAGTTTCGAGGACGAAACTTTCTTTAAGGGGAGTGGATTGTAACACCCCGCATCTTCTTTTATATGTGCATATAAATAGATATATATAGGAATGAGTGTGGTAAAAAGGTAGATATGTGTAGTGATGTGTCTTTAAATCTTGGTAGTTTTTAAAAGTAAAGATTTAAAGGGCTAGTGGAAGTAATAGTGGAATTTTGGTTTAATAGGTGAAAATATGAAACTTAAGGTCCTAGAACTTGTACTAAATAGGTTTGGTGTAGAAATAGGTGTTAGATATGCATAAGATGGATTTGGAAGGGTTAAAGATGGATTGGAAATGAAAAACGAAAAAAATGGCAAAAACTGGGCAAAACCATACCAATACTGTGTACCGGTACCGCGTACCGGTACTGTATCGTATCGGAACTGCGTACCGGAGCAAACTGGTCCAGAGAGTTCGACGTACTGGTACTGCCGAAAGAATTCTGAAACTTAAATGTCGCGATCTTGGTCCGATTTTAGCCTTATAAATACCCAAGGTCGCCTATTTTGACTCCATTTCAGCCCTCCAACCTTAGAAATCCTAAGAGAGAAAGAAAGGAAGAGAAGAGAGGAAGAAAGGAAGAGAAAAACAAGAGTTTAAAAGGGTTATCCAAGATCTAAACCTAGCTTCCAAGAACTCAAGGTAGGAGTTTTCTCTCATTCACTTGCATTGAGGCTAGGGTTTACTTATATGTACTATTTCCACTATAAATCATTGATTTTTGATAATATTACCATATTAATGGTGGGTTAACCATTAAATCCTTGTTTTTGGCTAAAAACCCTAGATTTCAAGAGAGATGAATTTTTCTCTAAATTTTACTTTATCCTTGATTTCCAAACCTAAGTGTTTCATATTGGACCATCAAATGATGCTATAGTGATCTCATTTACGTTACTTAGTTGGTTGTAAAATTGTTGCATGATATATTTTGGGGATTTTAGATAGATGCTTGTGAATAAAGATAAATGTGAAAATTGTATGCTTGGTTGGGTTGATTGTGATGCTCATGAGTGAGAGGTTCCTTGTAAGGATGCTCACCCCTTCCCAAGAGGTTCCCAGTAAGGATGCTTGAGAAGCAATGTAGTGATTATTGAGAGGTTCCATGGAAGGAAGCTCACCCATTCCCAAGAGGTTTCCTGTAAGGATGCTTGGGAAACAATGTAATGATTAGTGAGAGGTTCTATATAAGGATGCTCACTCATTCTCAAGAGGTTCCCAGTAAGGATACTTGAGAATCAAAGGTGCCCAAAAAAAGGGGGTGGAGGTTACCCCAAAGTATGCCACCTACCAAAAAAATTGTTGGAAATTGTTTATGACCATTAATCATTATTATTTTTATGAGGTGCTCATTTGTTCATTTAAGTAATATTTTTCAATAAACTTGATATCTTTTTAAATGTCACCGTTTTCTGTCAAATTATATATCTATGTTATGTTAAAAATGAGACCGACCGTTTTAAATGCTTTTCTAAACTTAGTATGGGTTTGATAGAATTTTCCTACAGAGCTTCGTGCTCACCCCTACCGCTAACATTTTTTGGATTACCCACTAGAGGAGGACGTGAGGGTCGAAGAGCCCGCCATCTGGGAGACTCTAATTGACAGGAGCGTGGATCTCGAGGTGGACACATAGAGCGACCTCCTTTTCTTTTGTACTAGACTAGGACATTCTTTTGGAACATTGTGTAGTCTAGTTTCTTTTGTTTATTCTGCTGCGTTCCTTTAGTTAATGTTTGAGATGTAATAGCCATGACTTGGGCTTATTCTTTTGGATAATGTTGTAATTAATTGTGGATGGCAAATTAAGTCTTGTTTCTTAAGGGATTTTACTAGTGCTCTCATAATTTGAATGGTTTTAGAATGTAATACCGTCCAGGGTGAGTTTTGGGGTGTTACATATATCAAAACATGCAAGGTTACTTTAACATTAGTCCATATATGTTCTATTACAATTAATTTGCATAATCTACATGCCAAAGACCAAGTTTTCATAAACCTTTTACAAAAACTCAAAATAGAATCACAAGTCGGCCCCCTTCATGCCTGATGCTCTCCAAGTGAGCCATCCGCAGGTTCAAACCCCACACCTGAAATGTTTCCCGTATAGGGTTAGTCAACGTTCAGTAGAGTAAATCCTACAAAGGCTACTCCACCCCCCCAGAGGCTCATGCTCATGCAACATTCATTTACAACATATAAAAAATCATTCCTTATAAGGATATGCATTCTAAGTTGGAATGCAACAATACCATGTCATGAAATGAAATGACACTCACTCATTCACTTTAACCAGAGTCCTCACCGACTCCCACTACACGATGCAATGTCAAAGTGTTTCATTCCATCATTTATGTACATATCAAATGACATTTTCAAAACTAGGGTCTTTCTTAGGGATGGATGTTCATGGACTTACACCAAGGGTCATCCAAACCCACACACTTTATGGACTCTTACACCAATAGAGTGCATTTTCCAAATCACCGGGTCTTGCACCCGAGAGGCCGTCATGCCTCTTCTTGCTAACTCCAACCCAATTTATCAAGGAACCAAATGGCTTAGCTAGGTCTTCGACCCAACTTTTCCCAAGCCATCCCGTCAACCATCAAGTGTGGTGTTGACATTAACCATGCACACACCCATGTGATGAGATGCTTCCGTGCATATGCAATGATATGTCCCATTGCACACAACACAATGCTCAATATGCCAAGAACAAAACATGAACAATTTCACACATCCATGGTAAATTTGTATTCTAAGCATATAAATATCATATTCATCTCAATGTTAATATATTAACACATGCATTTATCAACAAGCACATTTAATCATAAATCATATCATAAGCATATGATTCCACGAGTTAAACTTAAGCATGTTATTTTAATTCAATCAAAACAACAATTTTTAAACACTCAAGGCATTTCACCAAATACCTTTAATGCATAATTTGTATAACACATAGCATGCTTTAAATTTTCATTAAGTTACATAATAAATCACATATAACTTCCACATACCAAAATCAAGCTAGTAAATTAGCTTAAGCCAATTTCATGCTCACTTTTCCATTTCCATTACATAAACAAACAAACATATCAATTTAAAAGCTACATAGGTCAATCACATATAACTTCTACATACATATAAAAGTCTATTCATGTGCATAAATATATCAAACCCTTAAACTATCAACATTTAAGGAAAAATTAATTCAAGGTAGGAGGAACCCTACCTTTTAAAGCTTGAAATGAAGACAAGGTTTCAAGAACACACCAAGAACACAAGACTTTAAACTTTGCCTTTTGATCTTCGGTGAAAATCTTCGTTCTTGGTACCCATGCGTAGCCCTAGTCACGTAAACCAACTTTAGTTCTTGGTCTATGAGATTCCGAGTGACGAAACTTCGGGAAATCGCAAGAGAAAGCTTAAGAACTTTGTGTTTTTCTCCTCTCTTCTCTCTCTCTCTCTTCTTGGCCAGCCAAACATGGATCAAGTGGGCTAAAAATCTGATTTTCTATAAATACTTGGCCAACGTCGCGCCACGTGTCCTTCGCTTAATCGGATCCGATTTCATCCCGAAACGACTAATAATATTACAGGTTAAGTTTAATTTTATTTTATGTAAAATTTTAATCAAAAATAATTAATTTCTGAGTTTATCAATTTTAGGACCCTCGGTGAGGTCATCGCCACCTAGTCGCCTCGAACTACGTGCAAAAATTCGACTTAACTCGAAATTTGATGAAATTCGACATGGTGACTATATTCCTCAATACGAGTCCAACTGCGAAGTCCGTTTTGTCATACGAGGTCTAGAGAACACGTATTTTAGTTTTCTCATTATAGTGATAAATTATCATTTTGCCCTTATTCAGAAAAAGTTCAAATTTACCCGGTTTTACATTCTTCCCCCCTTAAAAGAATTTCGTCCCCGAAATTCACACACACGTAATCGCATACATATGCTACAGTCATGTAATAATAAATGACTATAAAAACGTATCTCTATCCTCAAACAAGAAAGGATAATTGGCACGTACGGTGTCCTCGCGCTCACATGTCGCCTCTTTCACTCTCTGGTGCTGCCACAACACCTTCACTAGCCTCAAGGTCTTGTTTCGCAAAACTTGATCCTGGTTATCCATGATATGCACCGGTTCCTCCTCGAAGGTCCTATCCGCATCAACAACAAGCTCGCTCCAGTCCACCACATGAGTCGGATCTGGAGTATATTTCTGAAACATGGAGACATGGAATACCGCATGAATACCCGATAAATTTGGCGGCAACACCAACTGGTAAGCGACTGTACCAACCTTCTCAAGTATCTCAAAGGGCCCGATATACCTCGATGACAGCTTTTCTCGCTTGCCAAATCTGACCACTCCTCTCGTAGACAGCACCTTCAAGAAGACATGATCTCCCACCTCAAACTCTAAAGGTCGTTGCCGTCTATCGGCATAGCTCTTCTGTCGGCTTTGAGCCGTGAGAAGACGCTTCCGTATCAAACTCACCTTCTCTGAGGTGCCTCTAACCAAGTCCGGACCCGTAGAAGGACTCTCTCTAACCTCCGTACAACAAACCGGAGATCGACATGGCCTCCCATATAGTGCCTCATAGGGTGCCATCTGTATGCTCGCCTAATAACTATTGTTATAGGCGAAATCCACCAATGGTAAATGAGCTTCTCAGCTACCATTGAGATCTAGGACACATGCTCGTAGCATGTCCTCTAATGTCTGAATGGTCCTATCAGACTGACCGTCCTTCTGAGGATGAAAAGCAGTGCTCATCATCAGCTGTCTCCCCATGGCTGGTTGAAAACTCTCCCAAAAATGAGTCGTAAACCTGGGATCCCAATCCGATACTATAGATACGGGTACCCCATGCAACCGGACAATCTCTCGTATATATAACCTGTAGAATTCCTCTAATATGAAAGTTATTCGTACAGCCAAAAATTATGCCGACTTAGTAAGTCGGTCCACTATCACCCATACCGTGTCATGTCCCCGCGATGTCCGTGGCAAGTGAGTCACAAAATTCATCATAACATATTCCCACTTCCTCTCAGCTACTTCCTATGGCTGGAGTAACTCTGCTGGTCTTTGGTGTTTAGCCTTCACTTGCTGACGCGTGAGACATCTACTAACAAAATTGCCAACCTGCCGTTTCATCCCATTCTAATAATACTGGCGACGAAGATCATGATACATCTTCGTGCCCCCTGGATAAACCGCAAAACGGGAGCAATGAAACTCCCTAAGGATCTCCTCTCTCAGATCTGCCAATTGAGGAACCACAACCCTTCCTCGATACCGAAGACTACCATCTGAGTGAATGGCCCAGCTCTAGTCACTTGTACCTGCCTGTACACGGTCCCGGATGGATAATAGCTTTATGTCCTAACTCTGGGACTCAATAACCATGCTCAGTAGGGAAGGCGTAGCCACCAAACTCCCCAAAGTACCCTGAGTCTGACCCATAAAACATAGTCCAAACTGTCCCACAGTCTCGAGCATCTGCCACTCTCGGGAAGCCACACTAGCTAAGACTCCCCGTGACTTCCGACTGAGTGCATCAGCCACCACATTTGCCTTACCGGGATGGTAATGAAAGGTCCAGAAACTCCATCCACCTGTGTTGCCTCATGTTGAGGTCCCGCTGTGTAAAGATGTACTTTAGACTTTTGTGATCTGAAAACACCTCGAACTGCTCACCATATAGATAGTGGCGCCAAGCCTTCAAGGCAAAGATAATGGCTGCCAACTCCATATCATGTGTGGGGTAACTCTGCTTGTGGCTCTTTAACTACCGAGAACCATAAGTTACCACTTTTCTGGACTGCATCACGACACATCCAAGTCCGTTATAAGAGGCATCATAATACACTGTGTACCTCTGTTCCCTTTCTGGGACTACCAGAATAGGAGATGAAGTAAGCCTCCTCTTCAACTCTTGGAATGCCTTCTCACACAAGTCATTCCACTCCAACTTGACCTCCTTCCGGGTCAATCTCGTCATAGGCGCAGCTAATTGGGAGAAGTCCGCGATGAACCTCCGATAGTACCTTGCCAATCCCAAGAAATTGCTTTTCTCGAAAAGTGATTTCGGCCTCTCCAAATTCATGACATCTTCAACCTTCTCCGAGTCTACGGATACACCCGAAGCCGACACCACGTGACCCAAGAATTTCACCTCAGTCAACCAAAATTCACACTTGTTGAACTTGGCGTACAACTGATGGTCTCTCAAGGCCTGGAGAACAATCATGTTCATCCTTTTTTTTTTCGAACCCAAGGTTATGTTTTCTAACCCTAGTGTTCCTTTTTTCCATATACCTTCTATCATGTATATAATTCACACAACAAGTAACACATAACATGTAGCAAGTATAGCACATCACATGAAATACATATGGAATGCAATGGTCTAGACCCATGCCCATCAAGCCCTAGGTTTAACGTAGACCTAAGCTCTAATACCAATCAGTGACGCCCCAAAATTCGGGGGTCCATTGATTACCCATCAACCAGGGGAATACCCGTAGATACCGAGTAACTTGATATCATACTGTTATGTCCCATTTTACCAGGATCCATAACTTAACAAAATTTGGGCAGAGTCTCCTTTGTACAGAGAGTTCTACCCAAAATCCAACCTATGCTATATAACTTAACATGACCCATTTGAGGGCCAATATAAACAATGATCGCATCGGGTCCATTTATAAATAAACATTGACCACACTGAGTCCAATTACGCATACTTATATCAAAACATGCAAGGTTACTTTAACATTAGTCCATATATGTTCTATTACAATTAATTTGCATAATCTACATGCCAAAGACCAAGTTTTCATAAACCTTTTACAAAAACTCAAAATAAGGTCACAAGTCGGCCCCCTTCAGGCCTGATGCTCTCCAAGTGAGCCATCCGGAGTTTCAAACCCCACAGCTGAAATGTTTCCCGTATAGGGTTAGCCAACGCCCAATAGAGTAAATCCTACAAAGGCTACTCCCCCCTAGATGTTCAAGCTCATGCAACATTCATTTACAACATATAAACAATCATTTCTTATAACGATATGCATTCTAAGTTGGAATGCAACAATACCATGCCATGAAATGAGATGACACTCACTCATGCACTTTAAACCGAGTCCTCACCAACTCCCACTACACGATGCAATGCCAAAATGTTTCATTCCATCATTTATGTACATATCAAATGACATTTTTAAAACTAGGGTCTTTCTTGGGGATGGATGTTCAGGGACTTACACCAAGGGTCATCTAAACCCACACACTTTATAGACTCTTATACCAATAGAGTGCATTTCCCAAATCACCAGGCCTTGCACCCGAGAGGTCGTCATGCCTCTTCTTGCTAACCCCAACCCAATTTATCATACAACCAAATAGCTTAGCTAGGTCTTCGACCCAACTTTTCCCAAGCCATCCCGTCAATCACCAAGTGTGGTGTTGACATCAACCATGCACACACCCATGTGATGAGATGCTTCCGTGCATATGCAATGATATGTCCCACTACACACAACACAATGCTTAATATGCCAAGAACAACACATGAACAATTTCACACATCCATGGTAAATTTATATTCTAAGCATATAAATACCATATTCATCTCAATGTTAATATATTAACACATGCATTTATCAACAAGCACATTTAATCATAAATCATATCATAAGCATATGATTCCACGAGTTAAAATTAAGCATATTATTTTAATTCAATCAAAACAACAATTTCCAAACACTCAATGCATTTCACCAAACACCTTCAATGCATAATTTGTATAACACATAGCATGCTTTCAATTTTCATTAAGTTACATAATAAATCACATGTAACTTCCACATACCAAAATCAAGCTAGCAAATTAGCTTAAGCCATTTTCATGCTCACTTTTCCATTTCCATTACATAAACATACAAATATATCAATTTAAAAGCTACATATGTCAATCGCATATAACTTCTACATACATATAAAAGTCTATTCATGTGCATAAATATATCAAACCCTTAAACTATCAATATTTAAGGAAAGATTAATCCAAGGTAGGAGGAACCCTACCTCTTGAAACTTGAAATGAAGACTAGGTTTCAAGAACACACCAAGAACACAAGACTTTAAACTTTGCCTTTTGATCTTCGGTGAAAATCTTCGTTCTTGGTACCCACGCGTAGCCCTAGTCACGTAGAGCAATTTTAGTTCTTGGTCTAAGAGATTCCGAGTGACGGAACTCCGGGAAATCGCAAGAGAAAGCTTAAGAACTTTATGATTTTCTCCTCTCTTCTATCTCTCTTCTTGGCCGGCCAAACAAGAATCAAGTGGGCTAAAAATCTCATTTTCTAAGATATTTATCCCTATTTATAATTTTAAATACTTGGCCCACATCGTGCCACGTGTCCTTCGCTTAATCGGATCTAATTTCATCCCGAAACGACTAATTACATTACGGGTTAAGTTTAATTTAATTTTATTTAAATTTTTAATCAAAAATTATTAATTTTTGAGTTTATCACTTTTAGGACCCTCGGTGAGGTCATCTGCCACCTAGTCGTCTCGAACTACGTGCAAAAATCTGACTTAACTTGAAACTCGACGAAATTCGACATGGTGAATATATTCCGCGATACGAGTCCAATGGCAAAGTCCATTTTTTCATACGAGATCTAAAGAACATGTATTTTAGTTTTGTCATTATGGTGGCAAATTACCATTTTGCCTTTATTCACAAAAAGTTCTAATTTACCCGGGTTTTACACCTGGAATAGCTAAATCTTTATCATATAGAGTTTCATCAGTTTGTGTGTTAATTTTTTGAATTTGGGGTATAGATTGTTCCACAATTTTAGTTTGAGAAATTTTATTTAATTTTTTATTGAGTTCCTTTAAAAACTTGATTTCTTCGATGTCAGGAAAGAAATTTTTAATTTCATTTAACTGATTTATATTTGATGAAGCATAATAGGATAAAAACCAACTAACAAAAGTAATTATCCATTTTTTCCTTTCTATATAAAGGAAAAATATTTCTGTATAATTTTTAAGTTCTTCAAAACACATAGTTTTAAAATACCATTTCCTAAACTCTTCATATTTAGGAAGATTAAATTCTGCATTAATTTTTTTTCTATTAACAACAAATTCTTTTTGGTGTACATCCATAAAGACTATAGTTGAAATCCGATTTTGAATGGAGTTGGATCAATATAATCTTCTTCTAGAGAAGATTCATTAAAAGTTTCTTTATCATGTTTATAAATTTCATGGGGAATCTGATTATAAGATGTTTTTATACCTTCAATTATGGATTCTTTTCTTTTTCTCCGATTTTGGACCAAAGAAGTAGATCTTCTAGTAGAGGTATATTAAACTGATGAATTTTCTAATTTATCAGAATAATTCCTAGAATTAGTTCTAGCAAATTTTATCACAACATCTCTCTGACAGGATTGAGCTATTTGGGTTATTTCTTCATTTATTTTTGATTTTTTAGGAACCACGGATTCCAATTGCTTGGTTTCTGAAAACTAGACTTCAGACCATTTAATGGTTTTAGGAACTTTGTAACACCCCAAATACCCCCTTGGACGGCATTACATTCTAAAGACCCTTTCCAATCATGAGAGCAACTACATAATTTCATATCCAAAAGAATTTACTTCATCATTCAAGCATATACAACTATCTCGGACAGACTCTGGAAAATACTTGTCATTGAAGATTTGCTCAAATTCCTCCCAAACAAGTGTATCGGTGTTTCTCCTCCTCTTCACTGACTCCCACCAGTGATCGGCCTCTCCTTCCAACAAGTACGTAGCCAAGCCCACCCGAAGGTCCTCGGCGATCCCCATATCATTACAAATTTTTCTCACCCTGCGGATCCATATATCCGCATCTAAGGGATTGGAGCTCCCTTGAAAGGTGGGTGGGTGTTGTCGTAGAAATTCCCGAAAAGCCACCATCCTTCGATTCTCATCTCCGTTGCCCGGCACTTGAACTAACAGACAAACTCCACCGTTGTGGTGGTTATAGTTGTTCTCATTCTGGTGTTGCACTAGAGTGGTGAGCTCCCTTAGGCACTGATAGATGTCATTCATGAAATCGGGAGGTGGTGGTGATGGTGGTGGATTTGCTTGGCCTCCACGACCACGACCACGCCCACGCCCACGCCCACGCCCACGCTCACGTCCACGTCCTCGTACACCATCCATCCTGCACATCAATTCACAATTTAGTTCTTTTATATACAAGACATCCTAATTATCGATTTAAACTAAAGTATAAGACTCGTGTAAAATTTAGATCAACAGTCTTAATCAACCTAATCCTATTCCCTAGTGGTAATCCATAACCTACAGCTCCCATGTAAGACTTAAAGCTTAGGCTCTGAAACCAACTTTGTAACACCCCAAATACCCCCTTGGACGGCATTACATTCTAAAGACCCTTTCCAATCATGAGAGCAACTACATAATTTCATATCCAAAAGAATTTACTTCATCATTCAAGCATATACAATAACATCCAAAAGAATATGCCCAACAATGGCATTTACATCTCCAAAAAAATATCAAAGTCAATCTTGGCAACGGAATACAAAATAAACTAGACGTCTCAGTGTACAAAAGAGTATCCTAGTCTAGTACAAAAGAAAAGGGGGCGCTCTATGCGTCCACCTTGGGATCCACACTCCCATCAATTGGAGTCTCCCACTGGGTGGCCTCCTCGGCTCCTAACTCCTCCTCAAGTACATAATCTGAAAAAAAATTAGCAGTAGGGGTGAGCACGAAGCTCTGTAGAAAATTTCTCTCAAACCCAAAAAAGGTTTAGAAAACATTTAAAATTCAGTCGGTCTCATTTCGTAATTATCATATATAACTTTTAGAAGGGAAAACCGGACATTTTAAATAGATCTCAAGTTTAATCGGTAGCAATAATCAACGGGAAAGAATAAAATAAATTTCGCAACAACTATTTCAAACTTTAAATCATTTAAGAATGGCATCTTCCGATGCATTGTTCCATAACAATGCACTGGCAAGAACGACCCACTCACAACCCCATGTATATTGGTTCATCCCCGTACTATGTATGTTAATTGCTTCTCATGAATCTACCCAATGATTATACCTAGTCCACCAAACACATTCACAATCACAATTACAAGCACTTTAGAAAAGGGCATCCACCATCCCAATGGAAGTGACGAGTCCCTTCCTAGGAAAAGTCCCTCGTTCGAACTCCAGTGAACGATAATGGTTTCATTACCAAATGATAACCCACTACAAGTGCTAGGAAACCATCTCACCCCACACTGGGATAGACTAACCTCTAACACTCTACGACATTTGTCGAAGGCAATCCAAGTCCATCACAACAACCATACAAATGAGGAAACCAAAATATACTCAACTCACAACCATTTCAAGGAATTACCAAATTCCACCATTCCTTATGTAATATACCATAGAATAATTAAGGAACATTACACAAGAGATCATCATAACACCATTTTGTTATATTGTATCAAACACTAAGTTTTTGGAAGGGGAAACTGATTACCACACAATTTAGATAAGGAAGCCGGACGGTACCGATACCCAGTACCGGTACCCAAAACCTTCTGAAATCGGGGTACCGGTACACGGTACCGGTACTATATAGAGGAAAATCCATTTTTCTTAAGACCAAGGTTGGGAAAACGAAAAAGAGTAGTTACCCAACCATCAAAATGTTCAAAACATGACATTTATTGCAAGGATATCAATAATCATGCATTTCATATCATATATATAAGAGTAAGAGTGAAAAACATACATGTATAATATCCTAGCCTCAATGTAAGTGAATGGAAGAAAATCTCCTACCTCAATGCTCAAGAGTTTTAGCCAAATACTCAAGCTTCAAAGACTCTTTCCTCTCCCTTCTTTCCCCTTTAGACTCCTCCTTGGTCTCCAAAATGTATGGGTGAGAGGGTATGGAAGTGTGTAATGAAAGGTTGGGGGAAGGGTGTTCTTGAAATCTAGGGTTTGATCTTCTAATTTTGGTGTAATTCTCTTGATGGGTGTGTTTTTGATCCTCCTCTCTTTCTCTCTTAAGCTTTCTAGGGTTTGGAATGGTATATGGACGGCTAAGGAGGCGGCCTAAAGTATTTATAGGCCCAAAAACGTAACCTAGATCGCAATCCTCAAAGCAGAACGGTACCAGTACCCGGTACCCGTACCCAAAACCTACTGGAATCGGGGGTACATGGTACCGGTACGCTTCAGCAAACAGATTTTTTTTTCGACTTTCAAGGCAGTTTTTGACCCATTTTGAGGTCGAATTGGAAAATTTTCATGAGATACACTTTTGTAGCACTAGATGTCTACTATCCACTGTAAAAATTTAAGATCAATTGGACATAAGGATAAAAAGTGATGGCCAGAATACTAAGAGGTGTCTAAAATATTTTCTACCCGAAATTTACGTAAAGTGTGTTTTTATTCCGGAGTACTTTCAAGCTTTCAATGCACCTCGTATTACCTCTCCCAAGGTTTTTCGACCTTTCGGATTCAATGGAGGCCTTAGTTTGACTTAAAACTATTTAAAAACTTACCTATTAACTATTTCCAAGCCCATATGCTTTCGAAACGTAAACTTCCCAAATCTATTTGTCTCCCAAATATTTATTTCTAATGTTGTAACCTATGTGATTAATTTCTACATCATTATATATAAAAGAACTACTAAACTAGTATATTACTATATTACTATATGCATGTGGGGTATTACAAACTTCAATTTTATTTTTAATAGCATTTGTATCCATTAAAGTTGTTTGTCCATTATGATTATGAAGTCTAGCTTCTAGACAAGGAGTGTTAATAACTTTATAATATACTCTATAGATGAAAGTCATTATATATGTTCCATCTTTAGAGTTATAACCATAAATTTTTATATTACATGTAAAAACATCCAAAATATTTTTATCAGTTAAAGAAACAGGTAAATCTTGAAAACAGTTAAAATAGACTAGACCAGGACTTAAGCTGTACTGCATAACATCTATTAAAGATTGATCAAAATCAAGACATCTAGCATCTCTTAAAACTAACATAAAAGAGGCATTTAATCTTTTCAAAGTTAATGGTTTTAAAGCAACTTGAACTAATCCAATATGCAAGAATTTATAATTTTCTTGAGCCTTTAAGACTTCTTTTTCAGTTAACAATTGTAAAATATCTTCATTTTGATCAAAAGGAATGGTCCTTTCAATCGTTTTAATTGTTAAACTCGATTTAAAATCAAAAGTGTCAATATTATAGATTTTCTTAGTGAGGTACGGGGATATATTCAAGTTCTTCAATTTATTTTCAATATCTGAGTATTCAACTTCTTCCATACTTTGAACATATTATCTTTATGATTATTTTCAAATTTAAATAAATTTAATGCCATGTTTGGTATCTTACCAAAAGGGTGTTCTATTGACTTATATGGTTCATTATTACCTTCTTCTAGTTGCTACGGTAATTCGTATTTTAATTCTACTTCAGTACTGCTATAATAACCATTGCTACAATAATTCAGCCATAGTGTAACACCCCAAAATACACCTTGGATGGTACTACTATCTAAAACTATTCGCATCATGAGAGCAACTAATAAAATCTCACCACAACAAAAATTTTATTCATCATATATATAATGTCTACAATATTATCCCAAAAGAATACCCCAAGTCATAGCCATTACATCCAAAATAAATATGCTATAATATATCAATTACAACCCAAAGGAATCGAAGTTAACTTGCAGCGGAATCATAAAGTATTAACATAGACATTATCTCAAAAGGATCTCCTATTCTAGAACAAGAGCAATAATCTAGACATCCACTTCAAAATCCACATGACCGTTTCCTTGAGCTTCCATAGGGAGCAACTCCTCAACACCAATCTCTTCATCTAGATGAAATTCTAAAAATAAACATTTTTTGCAGGGGGTGAACATGAAGCTCTGTAGGAAAATCCTCTCAAACCCAAACAAGGTTTTGAACATATAAACTGGGTCGATCTCATTTTTTTTTTTACAAATATCATACATAGCTTTGAAGTAAAATAATGACATTTAAACAGATCTCAAGTTTATGTATTAACAATAAATTTAAACTGAAAGGTGAAACCAATTACCAACATTGAGCCATACAATTTTTAAAAGTAAACTGATACTCCACACCTGATTTAATATTGTCCTCTTTGGCATGAGCATCCTTACAAGAAACCTCTCACCCTCAAGGTCTTATTTCTTTGGCATGAGCATCCTTACAAGGAACCTCTCACCCTCAAGGTTTTGTTTCTCAAACATCCTTACAAGGAACCTCTTGAGAAGGAGTGAGCATCCTAACAAGGAACCTATCACACATGTTCATCCAAACAACCATATCAGAAATACAATACCAATAATTTTCTCAAATAACCAACCATTCCACAAATCCTCAATTTACGAGCAAATTCTGAAAATCTCCAATTCTCACAAATGATATTCCCAATAGAATAAATTTACAAAAACGTAGAAGAGATCATCAACAATATCATTTTAATCCTCAACCCAAAGCACTAGAGTTTTCCAAAATCAAGATTAAGTGAAAATAGAGGGTAAAATCCCTTTTTTTCTCAAAAACTAGGGTTTTAAAGCAAGAGCAAGAGATTTCAAGGGTATTCAACCTTAACTTTGTGTAAAACATGATAATATTTGCAAGTGGACCAAGAAACAAAGAACCCATAGTAAATACATATGATTAGGAGTCAAAACATGTATATTTATATAAACCCTAGCATCAATGTAGGAGAATAAAAGAAAACTCCTACCTTGTGTTCTTGAAACTAGATTGTTGATCTAATCCACTAAGTAAATTCCCTTAAATCTTGTGTTTTTCTCTTCCTTTCTTCCTCTCTAATGTTTTCTATGGTTAGAGGTGTTGAAATGGGGCTAAAGGAGGCATCCAAATGTATTTATAGGGCGAAAATGGACCACAAATCACGACTTTAAAAATGTTAGATCTCTTTCGGTAGTATTGGTACATAGTACCATTTTGGTACAGTACCGGTACGGCATACTCTTTGGACCTCGGGGTACCGGTACACAGTACCAGTATGGTTTTGCCCAGTTTTGCCTATTTTCTCTGTTTTTCATTTCCAATCCATTCAAAAACCAACCCAAACTTATACTACCTACATTTGTGCATTAACCTAGTAGTATAAGTTCTATTGCAAACGATTTCCTATGTTTACAAGCAACAACTCAGTTTTCACTATTTTTACAATATTTGTATTTCCTACGGTTATAACCTATATGGTTCATTCCTACGTCATTACCTATATTAAATTACTAACAATTTTATCATTATATTACTATAACACATGTGGGGGTTTACACATAGTGACCTTCTTAACATCCTGCTCTTCTTGTCAACGATTTATAGGGAACTAAAGATGGCCTAACACTCCTATATGCTGACAAACGACCTAACATCCCTCACGCGACTTTGGTGCAGAACCATAGGAAGCTCCAAGAACAATCATTATAACAAAATTAATCTTAAAAATTTCATAATAGCAATAGTCTAATAGAATTAAATCACAATTACACAAGCAACAAGAATTAGTAATAGATCTGCATATAAATCAACAGAATATATTTAAGCTTTCATAGATGGCTCTAATACCAACAAGGGGGACGATCGATGTAAAATCACGAAATATAAGTGAAAGCTTTTATATAATATAGAAATATGTACAAGAGTGACTTACAGAGGTGATGTGGAAGGTAGAAGACGAAGGCTTTTGTACAAGAGAGAAGGGTTCAGAGAAGATGCAAAAAAGGAAGAGAGAGAGAGAAGTGGGTGTGAGGTCAGGATGCGGTGCTCCACAGGTCGGGCCTACAACCGTTTATGTAGAGGCCGGAGTTGAATTCCAGATTTCAAAACAATCTATACTATTCACAACTTTAATAATTTACATTGACGTCATTGTATACGCCAGCAATACTGTAGACTAATGTACACATTTTACTATTTACAGCTTTAATAATTTTATAGTGACATCAGGGCATGCGTCACTTCTTCAGGGTCGGCTTTATCCGAAAATCCAATTTTATCTGATCATTTCCTGTAAAGCAAATTATACAACATATTACCGATGTTATCATGAAGATTTATCTCCATATCATCCTTTAACAAATCTTCATTAATATCAATGTCACCTTTAAGAGGGGTGTATCCTTGGGAATCCATAAAGTCTCCATCAGAGTCAATAGGAGTAGGGGTTTTCCTATCTTCTTCCTCAACTTTATCTTTCTCTTTGTCTTTTATGAAAACTGTTGGAGTGTTAGCAAGGTCCATCTTCTCAGTTTTGTCCAAGCTGAAAGTAGACATAACCTGAAGATGTCATTCCTCCATAACTGCTGTTTTAAGCTGCTCAGAATTTAAATGGAGTTTTTCTTTTTTAATTTGTTCTTTAAGAACTTCAACAAAATTAAATCCAGTATTTATACTGGTAGTGGGAACATTAGAGTTTGAGGTGGAAGGTTCCCCTTCCTCTTTTCCCATGTTTTTAAGACATTCTTCAATAATCTGACATTTATAGTCAACGGGACAATTATTCCAGTAACGAACATAATATTCCCGAATTAATCTGGGATGTCCATTTTTATTAAAATCACAAGCCATAGTCATACCCAAATCCATGGAACAAAAAACTCCATAGAGAAATTAATAATGGGTTTGGCTAAAATATCATTGTGCTTTAAGGATAGACTCTTGTCTTTATACAAGTCAGAAAATTTTTTTATTCTTTCAGGGTATATCCTGCAATTATTTAAAAAGGTATTAAACCAATCAATAGAATTCTCCTTATATGGAGATAATGTTAAAGTGGGGGGAATAGTTAAAAGAACTTCATCTCTTGGGCTATTATAGTCACTTTTATGTGACAAATTGTCTTCACCATTTTTGAGTAAATATTCTACATCACCTTTATGTGATGTTTTATTTTGATTAATAATAGCTTTAAGTTGTAGTTTACTAAAAGGTCCTAAAGGTGGATAATATGCATTAAAATAATTAGCATCCTTTTATGGATCAAAATAACATGCACTTTTATATGCATACTGAGTATTTTTATATTCATCAGAACAATATGCCTTTTTATATTCATAGAATTGAGTTCTAGCTAATATACCTCCAAGGCACTTTATCATAAGAGAGTAGAAATTTTTTGGAGCAAGATTCTCCATCAGTCATAATGCCAATCATTGATTTCAAGTATAATGCGGAATTTAGGAAAATCCTTAGTAGCTCTAGCAATTCTTAGTAGAAAAATAGGAGTGTAAAACCCGGGTAAATTTAAACTTTTATGAATAAAGGAAAAAACGGTAAATTGTCACCACAGTTCGTGTTATAAACCTGAAATTTTCTAAAGCTCGAATGAAGAAACGGATTGCACCGTTGGATTCGTCTCGCGAAATCTGGTTACCCTGTCAAATTTCGTCGAATTTCGAGATAGTTAGATTTTTTGCGTTTTACGAGGCGATCGAGCCTCGTGTGACCCAGATACTAAAAATTTAAGAAAATTTTGAATTTTAAAAAATAAATGAAGTAAATTTAAAATAAAAATATTTTGAACTTGAACCGGAGCAAAATTTAATCGTTTCAGGATGAAAACAGACCCAAGAAAAGAGGGTTGTGTGGCGCGTTGTGGGCCAAGTATTGAGAAATATAAATAGGGAAAAAATCTATTTTTTCCCCTGTTCTTGTTCACCTAGCTAACCGATAGAGAAAGGAGGGAAAAGAGAAAGAGAAATCCAATTTCTCTCTACGGTCTAGGAAGCTACGGTGCTTGGATCTATTCAGGCCAAGAGGAAAAGTCATTCTCCTCGTCGAGGGCTACGCCTACGTACAAAAAATGAGAGTTTTCACCGAACGTTGAAAAACTAAAACTTGGGAAGGCTTGGATTAGAGCTCGGGTTTGAGTTGTGAAGCTTCCCAACGTGTTCTCTACTCTATAAGAGGTAAGGCTCCCTTCTATTTAGGCTTATTTCCAACCTAGAAGGTTTATATGGAATGGGTAGGTTGATAAAGATATATATATATATATCACTTGCCTATTGTGCTGATTGGGTTGATTGGGTGAAATGGGTTTTGGAATTGGGTAGAATAATTTCTATCTTGATTTTGATACATACAAATTGCTTAAAGTGGTTTCTTGAGAAATGTAAAAATGGTAGTTCTTGGTAGAAAAACATTAATTGTGGGCATGTTGTGTATTCACCATATGCCTTGATGAGCTTAGTATTTAATTGCATGATTATGTGATAATATGCTTGGAAATTGGGTTGAATGGAATGTTCATATATAGATGTTGTCAAAAGATGTTGACATTGGGATAAATTATGGTATTTATATGCTTTCGATATAAATTACCATGAGTATGTTGATTTATGATGGTTTGTTCATATGGCGTTCTTTACATATTGAACATGGTGATAGAATTGCAATTAGACATTACATTGCATTTACACGGAAACATCGCATTCATGGGCAATTGGGCATGAGTGTGGGTGGTGTGGGCATGGTCAAATCAAACACCATACTTGGTGGATGATGAGTGGGCTCGGTACCATTGAACCAAGGTTCAACAGAGTCGCACGGCTACATGAAAAAGAAAAACTTGTGTCAGGTATAGTAAGAAGGGCTAGACTCTCCCTCGGGTGCAAGACCCGGCTACTGGTTTATACACTTCCGTCGGTGCAAGTCCAAAAAAATGTATCGGTGTGCGGAGCCGACGATGCGACACCAAAAGTCCGCTACCCAACAAAGACACATGAGTTTTACTATAAAATTGTCATAGGATGTATAACATCAATGACGAATTTATCATACATTTACATACAATGTGTGGTAGGAGCTAGTGAGGGCTCGGGTTTGAGGGCATGATTGAGTCTTATCTCATTTCATAGCATGTCATGGTAAAATTCGAACCTTGAATTGTATATTCTTGCTTAGCATGGTAGTTGCTTGTTAAATGTTGCATGCGAGCATTGCATATGCACTTAGGTTGTGGAGTAGCCTCTTTAGGAGATACCTTTTTTAGCGTGGCTCACCCTTCGTGGGAAAACATTTCAGGTGCGGGGTTTACACCGGCGGATGACACCCATTTCGAGCCTTAAGGATGAAGAAAGCCGACTTGTGGCTTTTATAGTTCATTTTGTAAAGTTTTTATTAAAATTTTATTTTGATGTGCAAATATATGGAATTGTATGTAATGGAACCAGTATGGATCATGTTTTAGGTGGAAAAACCTTAAAAAACATGTTTTGGTTAGTTGTAGAATTGATTGGAATGGATTGGAAATGAATAAAAAAAAGAATTTGTAAAAACACAGGCAAAACCTTTTGAAAGGTTGATAAAAACCTTCCGGAAGGTTAATGTAAATTTTTGTCCAGAAGGTTGTAACTATCTTTCTAGAGGGAAAAACCTTCAGGAAGGCCGACCAAAACCTTCCGAAAGGTTTTCCAAAAGTCTGAAGGTGAATATAAATATTTTTCGGAAGGTAAAAGCTTCCGGAAGAACTTTTCCAGTAGGCAAAACCTTCTGGACGGTCGACCAAAACCTTCCAAAAGGTTTTCCAAAATTCTAAAATTTTAAAATTGTTTTGTCATGCATTTGGACTTTGATTCTTTTAGTTCAAATGATATAAAAGGAAATTAAATGAGGTATATTGAAGCAAATAGGACCTCAATTGAATTAAATGACTAAAGAAATCACGGATAGCACGTGTGATTTATAATTCCAGTAAAAAGGATACTATTAGCGTGATGTAGGATTGTGCGGCATTCACGGATATTTCTGCGGGTTGACGGTTGATCAAGGGTTTAAAGGACCCCCGGTTTTAGGGGTGTCACAAGGAGCATCATCAATTAACTAATCTTCCATGGCATTGCAATAAAGACACCAAAGTGAAATTTTGCAACAATTAGTACACCATGTAGAAGCAAAGCTATAAATATCTGCACTTGCATAATCACAAATACAATTAAGAAGTTTTGAAGATTTGACAATGGAGCCAAGTGCAAATGAATCTTGATTAGGATTCATTTCTCAAACTTCTTGTTTTCCTGCCATAACAATACTTCCAGAGAGGTTAGATAGTAATGAGTCAAAATGATTCTCTTTACAAATCAAATTTTCTTTTAGTTGATTTGTCATTTCTATTTGTGTTGGAGTTATAAACTCAAATAATATTTGTTGACCATTTATGGTAGTCAAAATTCCTTTAGAGTCAATTCTCTCTATGGGCTCAATCATAGATAAGAATGGTGTACCGAAAATTACTAATTGATTTAAAATATCAATAAGCATAAAAGCTATAAAAATAAAAATTCTTTCATTACATATATAAACATTAGAAATTTTAAATTTTATATTTAATTTTGAACCATCAACAGTACTTACTGATTGAGTAGTTTTCGCAAAATATTTTGTGGGAATTAATTCTTTTTTATGCAATTCATATCTGCTCCACTATCAATTAATGAAATTGTTTCAACAGTAAATTTAGAATTTATCACTAATATAATTTTAACATGTCATTTATGAAAAGTTAGTTTTTCTAATACATTTATATATTCTCTGGAAGAGTTTAACTATTTTTTGTCTTCTTCCTTAATTTGCATTTTTCTAAAGTTATTAGTATTTGATTTATGACTTTTAAGTCTTCTTTAATATAATGGATTTCTCTTTGTAAATCCCGTCATTCTTATTATTATTATTTAAAAAACCACTGAGAATGTCAATAAAATAATCCTAAACTCTTGATCTCTTACTTTCCTCTATCTCTCTCTTTAACACTAAAATCATTTTTATGTTTCAATTTTGTAGCTATCATCTTGTTGTACGGTGATCATTGTGATTGCCCCTTTTACCATGATTCAATCCCTACATCTATTACTTCTAGACCCTAATCCTTTGAAAATCATTAAAGTAGACATATATAGTGTTCCAAAACCTTTCAACCACCACAATCACAACACTCATATATATCCACACACACACACATAAATATATATATATACTAGCAATAATTTAGTGTCTCATGACACTCTACAATACCAAAAATCAAGCATTGCTTGTATAATGATTGATTTTTATTTTTCCTTAATTATGAAATTTAAAATCAAAGTGAATAGAGGGAAAATAAATGGAGTTATTAAATAGGGAAGATAAAATAAGTAAGTGTGAATTAATAATGATGATGCACTAATTGGTTTTATGCACCACCTGTCAAGTGACTGATAATTAATACAGCAATTTAGTACTCTACTATGAAGGACTAGGATGACCTGATGTTTTATTACTCCGAGGAGTGAAGGTAGGCAAGGGAGAGTAATGGAGATATAAGCTATGAGAGAGATATGACAGTGATAGCAAATGTACTCGATGCCCCCCAAGTTTTGGTGGAGCTTATAATTTATAATGCCTCTTAACAAACTGAGGCACCTTTTTCGTAACTAAATAGCTAATCTGGTGGAGTTGACGCTATCTTCTCATTGGAAGAGACAGTTACAGAGCTTCCCTTAACACAAGTTCAAGAAGACATGGTGGTTGAATTCTTTCAAGGCGGTATGGATGAGGCTCTTGGGATGACCCTGTCTACTCTCTTGGTGATGTAGTTCCCCGAACTCTAATGAGCTTGACTAGGCGTCAACCTCTTTTGAGTTGGCCCCATTGGATCTTCTTTATTCAAACTAAGCTTATAACATGAGTTTGGCCTTTTGGCCTGGCCCATCATTTTCCCAACAATGCCCTGTGTCCAATGAAACTTAGAGAATAGGGCATTTAGTTGAACCTGGATCCTAGCTGACGAAAGCTCCTCTTGACTATAGAATCAAAGTCAATGTCAAAGCAATCAGTTTTAACCCAACAAGATTTCTCTAGCAATCGAAGACGAATCCGACTATGTCCATGTTGCGCTTTGACTGAAATTCGAGGATTGACCTGCCCTGTTAGGTCTTGGGAGAAGATGTGCAAGGGTTCGTCGATCTTGGTAAGAAGCTTGGAGCAGTCGAGTTCGAGGCGAGATCTCAGGCGAACACTATTGAGGCAAAGAAGTAGGGAGGCGTTGAGGCAACAAGAGAGAGGAGAGGTGAAGGCGAGGAGCAAAGGGCCAAAGCATTGTGGGCACCGCCAGGCATGGCTACCTAGGTTGCCTAAATCAAGGCGCCACGGGTGCCACCTGGCATGGCAACATAGAAGGCACGGGCTTGAGGGTGAGTTGGCCATAAATTGGCATTGAGGTGAGCTAAGCATTGAGATCTAGGTGGCACCACTGGGTGCTTGGCACAATTAGGCAAGCATGTCATGGACGTTGAAGGCAAGGCGTCTCTAACGCTCTAGAGCAGAGGTCATGCCGATCATAGAGGAGGCTATGAAGTCAAGGCACAAATCCAAGAGGTCGAGGCACCATGGGATTGCACCGAGATCAAGGCACCATGTGTGTTATGCATTGGAAAATAGGTGGAAGCTCCTTCAAGAGAGGCCGATTGGGGAGTTAGCATCTAAAAATCGGTACCTCTAGGAGTTGGGAAAGGGTCGACTAGTGCGAATGAGGCGTCGACAGCTACTGGGCATGACCAGGCAGGCACGCTGTCACTTGGGCATGGAACCAAGAAGCATAGTACAGTGGAGAATGCAAGCGGCGATGATTCTGGTCTAATAACATATGATTTGGTTCGTTCATGTGGAACTCCACGGAGTCGGATACCTCAAGGCTCTCCTGGTAGTGGTCTGGGCAATGTTTCACGCCCCCATAATGGCAAACACTAGAGAAAGGTAACTCTTGATGAAGACGGATCAAAAGTGAGTATCATTTCTAGTACTCTTAATACTGGCTCTAATATTTTGCGGATCGTTTTCACTTATAATATTCTCCCAATAGTACTATGTCATCGAGCTGAAATTGGTGAGCTTGCTTATGATGACTCCTCTAGAGACGTTGCTATCTATGAGGAGGTGCTTGTGGTTGGGTTGAGCTTCCCATTGCCTTCCTATGTTTATCACATTCTACATTTTTTTTTACTTGCGCCAGGGCGGTTGGCGCCCAACGATTAGAGAGTTTTGCTGGGATTCCTGACACTGTGGAGAAAAGTGCACCATAAGGATGCTTCTCCTGAAGATTTTTGTGTAGCTTATACTTTGAGTGAGACTCATGCTCCCAACCGTGGCTGGTACTACTTCACTTCGAGGGGAGGTAAATTGATTATTGGATTGCACTTTAATTGTCATAGCTAGAAGGCTAGCTTCATGTTTGTCGGAAGAGAGTGGACTTCTGGGCTGACAGAGCTTTGGTTCCAGTAAGATGGGACACTCCCAAGAGAATTGGTATGTCCAATATTTATTCTTTTTGCTTTGCCTTTTTCACGAACTTGTTCTTATCACATTTCATATAGGCTCCCCGGTGTTCTCAAAGGATCAAGAATAGAAGGTACAGGCTGTGAAGGCTCACCTAGTGAAGGACTTTGGAGCTCTCATGCTCAAAGAGGGTGGAGCTAGAGACTCTCCTACTGGAGGTTCTAGGTTTGGTGTTCCCTCCCAGAAGAGAAAATGTATATTGATTCTCTTGGATTCTCTTTATTTGCTTAGTTTTACTTCAAGATAACACTTTATTCCTCTTGCAGTGGATAGGACAACGGTGGAGTCTCATTGTTAAATTATGAGTACTCTGATTAGTAGTTAAAATTAGCATCGTACTATGCCTTTTTAAGACTAATTATACTTTAATAGAGTTTCAATGATGACATTTCAGGACATAAATCTTACAAGAGTTCAAAGGCAATTTATATAAAACTTTCAAGCAACACCAGCATATTCTAGAAGAAAATTGGAGAAGTTTGAAACAATACAAGAACGTTAGAATGCCAATCCACGTTCAAACGTTCACTTGAATTATTTGAAGACCAGAATTGCTGAAATGATGATTCATGACTGATTAATCTTGATTAATGCATGATTTAATTAAGTTAATAGGTCAATTGTGTTAGTTAAACTAATCAAAATTGACCTATTACAGTTAGTGTGTGAATTAGGGATAATGCATTAATTGTTGTTATTTTCAGGATTTTATGCGTCAAAGCTACAAACTACCGGGGAGCAAATTGTGAATTCTAAGATGACAATTATTAAAGCCCTAAACAAAAAGAGATTAAAGTAATCCAAATGTAATGTTTTGGAAGCTTGTGAATGACAACTTTTGGAAGCTTGTGAATGACAACATTTGGAAGATTGTGAATGTTATCCCTTGGGGTTTGTAAAGGCTTAGCCTATAAATACCACCCCTTTGTGGCTTATAAGACATAAATTTTTTGCTTGACATAAGTCTTTTGAGAGAAATAAGTTTTTGTTAGATAAAA
>CM042188.1:24548545-24606849 GCA_023539305.1 Ilex asprella | reverse complement strand
AGCCATACATTGCATCATTTGAGGGAGAGTAATTAGGGGTTATTTGAGGTAAGGTTTATTGGACAATCAATGGCGTGTTGCAGGTAAGAAGAAAAACACAGAGGTACTTGAGTACCACGTTCGAACGTTGGCCTCAATTATTGAGGACCAGGCAGCTGAGTGCACAGGCAATGATACATGGGGTATTGCAGTCACTCTCACAGAAAAACATAGGCCACTTGAGTAGGAGGTTCAAACTCCATCAAGCGTTCGAACGCCCATCAAACAAAACAAGAGGCAATGTTCGAACGCCAGACAACGTTCGAGTATTGTCCCTAGACAGTCTGCAGAGTAGTTGATTTTCTATCCAAACCTTGGGGTTTTCACTTCGACTTTGAAGACCTTGTACTATTCATCTACACGCCATTACCCCTCCTTTTTGCCTATAAATACTCCCATTGTGGGAGCATCAGGGAGACTTGGAGGAGACTAACACTTAGAGCAAGAGTTAGTTATAGAATTAGTCTTAGTCTTAGGTTTACATTTACTTGCATTGAGGACGATAGATCATCTTTTATTTGAGGTGAAAACCCTCCAAAAGTGACTAGTTTTCTTCTACTTTCATTTTTAGTTTCATTTGGTTCTCCCTTAGAGGAGTGAAACTCTTCCATTTTTCTCGATCTTTACCAATGCTGTAAAGGGTGAAACGTGATTCACTCATTCTTCATAGAAGATCGGCTCCTTGTGTAGTGTGTTTTACCTTGTAACTTCTAAACTTCGAGGGATAAGCATCACTCACGTTTCTAGCTTTACCAAAGCCATGAAGAGTAAGTAATTTTTTATTTTCTTTTTCAGCAAGAGGTGACGGACACGTATAAATCATCCGAAAGTCATATTTGTGCATTTAGTTTATGCTTAATGTTTTATATTTCACTTGTTTATTGATTGATTGAATACATCTAGCAAAGCTAAAGTATTTTGTACAATTATGAGTACTTTCTATGACACAGATGACTCTTGCACAGAAAGACTCATTGGTTCAAGGCAAGTACCCCGACTAGATCTTCATGACTGCCCTTCAATTTTTACCGTTATTGTGCTTCATTTAAAGAATGTAATATTAATGCAATGGATGGATATCTTATAGAAACACTTGTTTGTTTATAGACAGGTTGAGTCTCGACACAGACAATTCTTATAAACTTCTACAAAGACATCGGAGACGTGCTCTTGATTCTCACAATCTATCTTTATCTTCCGATTTACTTCATGTTGAAACGGTGGTTAATTGATTTCTCAAGGACAAGTATAATAAACATAATGGTTGACTACATGTTCAGATCCACGAACTAAAGGGTGACATTTATATTTGATATTATCTTATATTTTATCTAGAAATCCTCTTGAAAAGAATTGTATATTCGACCTAGAAAAAAAACCCTAAACATCACAACTTTAAATCTCTAGGGTTCCAGTCACTTTGGTCTCTGTCACTGCTTACTTCGAAACACCAATAATAGTACCCTGTCGATTTGACTCCGTACTTAACCGGATTATTACTACAACTTGACCGTCTGCACTTGGGTGTACACATATTGGAGCAAGTCATACTCCTCCTCCAAAGGTTGAAATGGTAAGCGATGCTCTGGTGAGCCTCTCTCAAATGACCCCTCCTCAGTCAACGACTCCTTTAGAGGTAACCGTCACTTTAGAGACTCCCTTGTCTGCCAAACCTTTTGCCCCCTATTCATTAACTCCTCCTGCGAGGACTTCTACAGGAGC
Source organism: Ilex asprella (assembly GCA_023539305.1). Taxonomy (NCBI): domain Eukaryota; kingdom Viridiplantae; phylum Streptophyta; class Magnoliopsida; order Aquifoliales; family Aquifoliaceae; genus Ilex; species Ilex asprella. The sequence goes on along the minus strand of CM042188.1, from coordinate 24,605,088 downwards.
AATTACTCATACTGACTCCATGTTAGATGATGTGCGAACCATCAAGGAGCGACTTGGGAGGTTTGTGTTTCTACTGGACATTAGTGAGGCTAGCACTTGGGGCACTGAGGGTGTCGTCGACATTGTTCTGGAAGGTTTGGATCAGGTAAGGGTCTGCTTGCTCCCTTGCTCCAGTCCCTCTTTAGTTACTAATATTCTTTTGTCTTTTTTAGGTTTTAGCTGCGTCTGTGTGTCTCTTTTCAAAGGCTATTTATTTTAGCCAGCTGAAGCAGAGTTATAAGGCTATGAAAAAAAAACTTCCTGCTGCTCAAGGGAGGATTGCTGAGCTTAAGGCTGATGGTAAGGGTTCCCAAGCTGAGCTTGTGGTGACCCGTGAGAGGGTAGTGCTTAGAGAAACAGCTTACACGTGGGCCAAAGTAGAGCTTGTGGCAACCCGTGAAAGGGCCGCTAAGCTCGAGAGTGATGGTGAGGTTGCTCGCTTAATAGTGGAGATAGAGTTGAAGGCAATTCGCGAGAGGTTTTCTTAGGCTGAGGTGGATCTGCGATTGGCTCATGAGAAGGCCGTCAAGGCTGAGGCTGATTCAGAGAGTGGTCTTACAGATGTCTTCATTGATAGCTACGAGAAGCTTCAGGAAAAGATTTATGTTGCTTTCCCTGATATTAACCTTTCTCGCTTTGTGTCATATAAGGGGTCTGATGATGGTGACTCTGATGGTGCAGAGAGCGAGGACGAGGAGGATGACGACAACTATGATAGTAGTTAGAGTGTTGGGGAATTTAATTATTTTCTTCTTTTTTTTTTGGAAAGGCAGTGTGTAGCCTCCTTTTGTAAAAGTAAATTTTTACCACTGATGTTCACTTGAAATAAAATGCAAGGAACTTTTCAAAGTGAATTTAGAAAATTTTATTTGATGATTTCTCATGTTAAGCAATGGTGGGTTATAACCTAAAATGTACAAGAAAATATAAAACCAAGGCCCCAGCTTCTGCTCTTCTCAAGTGTCATTGGTAGTACCTCTTTAGATGCTCAGCATTCCATGGATGGGGTAAGACTTTTTCCTTGGAATTCTAGATCCTGTAGGTGTCTGGCCTTACATTTCTGTTATGAGGTAGGGTCCTTCCCAATTTGGCCCAAGCTTCACTTCTCGCGAATCCTTCGTGGCGAGGATTACTTTTTTTAGGACTAAATATCCTGGTAGGACGGAACGAGGCTTCACCCTCCAGTTATAGTATCTTATTATACAATGCTTGTACTCTGCATTTCGGACCGTGGTCATTTCCCTTTCCTCCTCCACCAAGTCGAGGTTAACGCAAAGTCCTTCCTCGTTGGTGATGGGATCGTGATGTTGGACCCTTAGAGAATGTACTCCAATTTCTACAAGTATGACTGCTTCAGTTCCAAAGGCGAGTGAAAAAGGAGTTTTACAAGTCGGGCTCCTTGGCATGGTTCAATATGCCTATAATACATCCTGGAGTTCATCCACCTAGTGGCTATTTGCTTCTTTCTAGCCTCGTCTTTAGGTTGTGTAGTATTGTTCTGACTGTGACCTTTGCTTGTCCATTTTCCTGCGAGTGCGCTGGGCTAGAATAAGGCTACTTTATCTAGAGGTTGGCATAGAACGAGTTCAGCAGTCTATTGTCGAATTGCTTGGTGTTGTCACTGAATATGGCGTGGGGTAATCTAAAGTGATAAACTAAGTTTTTCCAATGAAGTCCTTAACCTTTGTGTCCGTAATCTTTGCTAAGGGCTCGGCCACCACCCACTTCATGAAGTAGTCGATGGCCACCACCAAGAACTTGCACTACCCCCTGTTTAGAGGCATGGGGCCTAAGTTGTTGATGCCTCATTTGGAAAAGAACCATGGACTTGTGATGGTTGTCATCTCTTCTAGTGGCTGCCTGAGCACAGTGATAAAGCATTGGCACTTGTCTCATTTATTGGTGAAGTCTTGTGCGTCCTTAACCATGCTAGGCTAGAAATAACCCTGTCTGAGTGCTTTGTGAGCTAGTGAGCGTCCTCCATAGTGATTTCCATAAAATCCTTCATGGACCTCTCGTAGGGCATGGTTAGCTTCCTCTGGGGAGAGGCAGCATAGTAGTGGTAGCGAGTAGCCCTTTTTGTACAAGATGTCCTCCAGGATGGTGAACTTAGAGGCTCTTATCCTGAGCTACTTGGCTTCCAGTGGATTGTCTGGCAACGCGCCCTCCTGAAGGTATGCCTTTATTAAGGTTATCCAATTTGACTCGATGGATGTGTAGTTGATGTTAGTGGCTTCCACATCTAGCCTGCTTAGTTCCAGCAGGTGACCCGATGAATGATGATTTTGATGGGGCGTCTGAGGATGAGACGAGTCTGGCTAGTGTATTTGCAACAATATTATCTTCCCATAGGATATGATGGATTTGGAAGTGGTGGAACTTAGTCAGCAAGGTTTGCACCATAGCGAGGTACTCCTACATTTTAGTTCTTTTTGCTTCGAACTCGCCATTTACTTGGTTGACTATTAATTGAGAGTTACTGTAAGTGATGAGGTGTTGAAATTCTATTTTAATTGTCAACCTTAAGCTAGAGAGGAGGGCTTCATATTCTGTTTCATTGTTGGAAGCTGTAAAATGAAGCTTTATGGCATACTTGAGTGGAGGGCCATCAGGGCTGATCAGTATTAGGCCCGCTCCACCTCCTTCGCTGGTTGAAGAGGCAACCATGTAAAGCTCCCAATGAGGTGGGAAAGAGGGGGCCTTGGAGGTCGTAGGGAACATCAAGGTACTTTATGTTGGTGCTAAAATGTCCTAGGCGCCCAGGCAGGGCGCCAAGTCTAAGCACCAATGCACCTGGTTAGGCTTCCGATGATGCTTCTTGAGGTGCTGAGGTTTAGCTGTCTTCTTCCTCCGCTAGTGTAAGCTCGGCAACGAAGTCCGCTAAGACTTGTGCTTTGATGGCTGCCCTTGGTTGGTACTGCACATCGAACTCACCCAGCTCTACCACCCTTTTTAGAAGTCTTCTAGAAATATCTAGCTTTCCTAGGACTCTCTTTAGAGGTTGGTCTATGACTCTGAAAATAATGTCGGAGATGTCTTATTGTTGAGATCAGGATGAATGCTAGCTTTTCTAGCCCTAAATATCTTATATCTGCTCCTCAGTATGTCCTGTTCACGTAATGCACAAGCTTTTTCACTCCTTCATTGTCCCTAATGAGGACAAAGCTTACTGCTAATGGAGAAGCGGAGATTTATAGATATAGGGTTTCCCTTGGCATGGCATGGGAGATGAGAGGGGGCTTTGCAAATAAGCTTTTAGTTTTTGAAAAACTTCCTCTACGGTAAGCCCCACTCAAAGGATTTTCAGAGAATTTTGAAGAAGGGTAAGCTATTATCTACAGACTTAGAAACAAATTTGTTGAGTGCTGCAATCCTCCAATTTAAACATTGGAGCTCTTTGGTTGTGGCGGGAGATCTCATAACGAGAATGGCCTTTATTTTATCTGAATTTGCCTCTATTCCTCTTTGGTTGACCATAAAACCCAAGAACTTTCCAAATCTGACCCTGAAGGCGCACTTCTCAGGATTCATCATCATGTGGTACATTCTGAGAACATTAAAAGTCTCTTGTAGGTGGTCTACATGGTCTGCCATGGCGAGGCTCTTTACCAGCATGTCATCCACGTATACCTCCATTGTTCTTCCAATTTGTGACTGGAACATCTTGTTCACCAACTACTAATATGTAGTTCTTGCATGTTTTAGTCCAAAGGGCAAGACACTGTAATAGTAGGTTCCCTTTGGAGTAACGAAAGATGTTTTCTCCTGATCCGGGGGATACATACCGATCTGGTTATGCCCAAAGTATGCATCCAAAAAAGTGAGCAGCTCATGACCAGCATTGGCATCAATGAGGATGTTGATTCGTGGCAATGGGTAGCTATCCTTAGGGCACACCTTGTTTAATTCAGTGAAGTCGACGCAAAGGCGCCAGTTTCCACTAGCCTTGGTTACCATCACCACATTTGATAGCCAGACTGGATAGGCTACTTCTCTTACCGCTCCATGTTCTATTAAATTTGCCACCTCCGTATCCATTGTTTGCGTCCTTTTAGTGGAGATTCTTCTCAATTTTTTATGAGCAGGCTTGTAACGGGGATCAACGTTGAGGCAGTGGGTGGCTACCTCAGGGTCAATGTCTTCAAGGTCTTCATGTGTCCATGCAAAGATGTCCATATTTTGCCTTAAAAAATCAACTAGCTAGCATACTAGCTCCTCCTTGGAGAAAGAGGAACCAATGTGCACCCTTTTCTGGATGCTCTTGTTCTAAGACCACTGGTGTGAGCTCCTCTACTGAATTTCCTCTCTCCAGGCTATCATTATCTCTAGGATCGAGCACCTACACTTGTAGGGCTTCTTGTGGCTTCCTAGTTTTCATGGAGGAGACGTAACATTCTCTTGCAGCAACATGATCTCCTCGGACCTCTCCGATTCCATTCGGAGTTGGAAAATGAAGGATAAGATGATAGGTGGAGAGAAAAACTCTCAAGGTTTTGAGAGTGGGTCGCCCTAGGATGACGTTGTAGGCTGATTGGCAATCTATCACCAAGAAGTTCACCACGACTGTGGAGTTTCGAGGTGCTATGATGGCAGTGATTGGTAGGGTGATGGATCCTAAGGGGTACACTTTTTCCCCTGAAAATCCAATAAGGGGCAACCTAATAGGCTATAATCTTTCTCTCCCAAGGTGGAGGTTGTCATAGACTTCTACGAATAAGATGTCCGCTAAGCTGTCACTGTCTATGAGAATTCTTCGCACTTGAAAGTTGGCGATGGTCATAGTCAGCACTAGTGGGTCGTCGTGGGGGTGCTAAATCCCTTCCAGGTCTCTGTCTGAAAGGATATGACCTCATCGTTTCCTTGCTTGGGTACCTTTGGCGGGCGTAGATCGACAAGGTGTCTAGCTTTTCTGGTATGGGCTTTCATGGATGAGAGGGATTCTCCTCCTCTTGTGTGGCCTCTAGAGATGGTGTGAATTTCTCTAAAAGGTTAATGATCCTCCTGGTTATGAGTTGGTGGCGACGCTTGACCCCTACCAGCAACATACTGGCGTAGTTGGTCACGTTGTATGAGCTCATCAATCTATCTTTGGAGCTCAAAGCAATCGTCGGTGTCGTGGCCCTTATCCCTTTAGAAGCGACAATATTTGTTTGGATTCCTACGGTTTGGTGGAGATTTCATTCTTCCAGGCCACTTTACTGCGAGGTCACCCTAGATCTGGAATAGGATGTGCCCGATAGTGACATTGAGGGGAGTGATGATTTGCCGCTCCCTTTGAGGGGTAGGACCAAGACGGTATTTAACCTAAATATAGAGTATCACTGCAGCAAAACGTTATTTTAGATATTTTGAAAACAATCTGTTAGAATGAAATTTTTGGGCTAAATAGTTAAAATTTGAAGATTTTGTATGTTTAGATCATCTGTTGGAGATGGTCTAACATCTTTTGAATTAAACTATAGAACGTAAAAGGAATTTTAGGGGAAGAGTAATGGTAGTGATAATGATCGCAACCATTTTGGTGGAAAAAGGCTGTAAAAGTTGTGAGCCATGATGATAGTTGTGTTGGTGTTGGCAATGGTTGTTGTGTAAATAACACCTGGGATATGGGATATAATGCTCATAATGTCATTGTGTTGGTTGTTGGTGATGATGATTGATCTATCAATGCTGGTGTCTAGCTAAAATTACATAGCCACATAAAATAGGGTGGCCGGTTGCAGAAAGTGAAGGTGGGATCGTAGCCACGACTTCAAATGTAGTTTTTTAAAAACAAGGGTAGTCATACGGGTGTACAATGTTGTATCTACCTTACTTTTTTTTAAAAAAAAAAAAAAGGAAATTGCTGTGCGACAGGAGGTAGGGTAGATAACTTCTTAATTAACTCCTTCAGCAAGCCCAGTTTTCTGATTTTATTTGTAGTGTATTTCAGTATAGGGATGTATCCAACCTACATTTAAGGAAAGGGGGACCATAAGGCGACTGGCCCAGTTTTGCTTAGAAATTGATAGCTCCATAACCACTGGGCCAAACTTTGTATAGTTGAGTAAAGTTCTTAAGTATTTATGATACTTTAGACGAATATACGGTTCGATTAAGCTTAAAACAAGGGAGCAAACCAGTAAATGAACATAAGAAAAAAAAAATTCGCAGAATAAATACTACTTACAAAAGAAAAACAAAAAAAAAAGTTACCTAAAAAACGTTTCCAAATAATAATGAATTTCAAATCAATGGATAATGTTTTTCACTGTCCTCATCTTTCTAAAAATATCAATATCAAACTAATATTCAAAGGAGAAGAAAAATTACATTTCATATAACTTATTTATAAAACCTCAATCCAAGTGGTCTTCTTTTCTGTAATTTTGTGGGTTTCAGCATCCACTAAATGACAACGGACAATAGACCCTGTCAGCCATCATCATTCAACTTTACCTATATCTTGGTGAGAAAATTAATACCAAAAAAAATAAAAATAAAGAATAGATTCAGCAGATAGATCCAAGAATTTAGCTTGGGAAGCAATCTCAAACTGCATTTGCTCCCATTTCTCTTCAGTCTCTTCTCCCTCTCTCTCTTTCCTTGTTGATCATGCCATAATCTGTTATCTCTCTCTCTCACACACACGCTGATTACAGATTATGGCTTGACCCACACGGTTTTATTGAGTTGAACCAGCTCAAATAGAATTTTTCTATGCCCACAGCCGAGAAAGTTGAATCATATGTGTGGCATTGACTCCATGCATGAAGCTTTTATGTTTGGGTTCAATCAGTGCCAAGGACTCAAGGGATATCTAGTTTTAATACAAATTGGTAGTTAAATAAGTGAAGTTTACATAAAATTCAAGGTTGTTTTTTTTTGTCTCTTCGTGAGATGTAAGCATCGTAAAAAAAACTTTGTACAAAATCAGAATGTAATTTTTGTTTTAGATTTATAGCACTTTTAGTATATAAAGTACACATTTTTTTTACAGTTTAGTCTTTATTATATCACGTGGTCACTTCGATCAAAAAATTTAATTTGTGTTAATTTGATCTCTACATAGACAAACTATTTAATTTTTTGACGAAATGATCACGTTTTGGATACGTAATATTATCTAAAAAAATAACACGTGGTCACTTCGATCAAAAAACTTAACAGTCCATCTATGTTGGGACCAAATTGACATGTTAAAAATCAAATTAACAAAATTGATATAATAAAGATTAAATTGACAAAAAAATATGTACTTTTAAGACTAAAACTACTATTAAACCTTTTGGGTTTTAAAATTAAGATACTATTAAACTTTCAAGGTTCAAGGGAAGGGAGATGGCAGCCGTTAGGTTTTTTTTTTTTTCAAACCCCCGCAGTCTACTTTTTGAGAAGTCTAACATTCTTTAATTCCAAGGCATAAATAATGCATTCCACAGAATACTAAAGATCATTCAATTCAATGAATAAGCCTGTGATTCTTATTATTATTATTATTATTTAAAAAACCACTGAGAATGTCAATAAAATAATCCTAAACTCCTGATCTTGTACTTTCCTCTATCTCCCTTTAACACTTCAAATCATTCTCATGTTTCAATTTTGTAGTTATCATCTGGTTGTTCGGTGATCGTTGTGATTGTGACCTTTACCATGACTCAATCTATTACTTCTATACCCTAATCCTTTGAAAATTAATAAATTAGATATATATAGTGTTCCAAAACCTTTCAACCACCACAATCACAACACTCATATATATCCACACACACACATATATATATTAGCAAAAATTGAGAGTCTCAGGACACTCTACAATACCAAAAATCAAGCATTGCTCTTATAATGATTTGTTTTTCTTTTTCTTTAATTATGCAATTCAAAATCAAAGTGCATAGAGGGAAAATAAATAGAGGTATTAAATAGGGAAGATAAAATAAGTAAGTGTGACTTAATAATGATGATGCACAAATTGGTTTTATGCACCACCTGTCAAGTGACTGATAATTAATGCAGCAATTTAGTATAGAGAGAAAGTAATACAAGCAAGATAAAGATATAGAGTGGTTCGGTCAACGTAACATACTCCACTATGAAGGGCTAGAATGGCCTAATATGTTATTACTCCGAGGAGTGAAGATAGCGAGGGAGAGTAATGGAGATACAAGCTATGAGAGAGAGATAAGAGTGATAGCAAATATACTCGATGTCCCCTAAGTTTTGGCGAGGCTTAAAATTTATAGTGTCTCTTAACAGACTGATTGCACCTTTTTCGTAACTAAACGGCTAATCTGATGGAATTGACACTATCTTCTCAACGGATGAGACATTTACAGAGCTTCCATTAACACCAGGTCAAAGAAGACACGGTGGTTGACTTTTTTCAAGGCGGCGTGGATGAGACTCTTGGGATGACCCTGCCTATTATCTTGATGGTGTAGTTCCTCGAACTCTGATGAGTTTGACTGGGCGTGGACCTCTTTTGATCTAGACCCATTGGATCTTCTTTATTCAAACTAGGCTTATAACATGAGTTGGGCCTTTTGGCCTGGCCTATCATTTTCCCCCGAATGCCCTGTGTCCAATGAAACTTGGAGAATAGGGCATTTAGTTGAACCAGATCCTAGTTGACGAAAACACCTCTTGACTACGGAATCAAAGTCAATGTCAAGTCAATCAGTTTCAACCCAACAAGGTTTCTCTAGCAATCTGAGACGAATCCGGCTATATCCATGTTGTGTTTCTACTGAATTTCAGGGATCGACCTACCCGATTAGGTCCCGGGAGAAGATGTGCAAGGGTTCGTCGATCTTGTTAAGGAGGTTGGAGCAGTCGAGTTCGAGGCGAGATCTCAGGCGAACACTATCGAGGCAAGGAGGCTGGGAAGTGTCAAGGCTACAAGGGAAGGGGGAGAGAAGAGGAGAGGTGAAGGTGAGGAGCAAAGGGGCAAAGCACGGCGGGCGTCACCTGGCGTGGCAACCCAGGAGGCACTGGCTTATGGGTGAGAGGCCATGAGTTGGCATTGAGGCGAGCTGAGCATGGAGATCTAGGTGGCATCGTTGGGTGCTTAGCACGATCAGGCGAGCATGTCATGGGCGTTGAAGGCGATTCGCCTTGGGCGCTGCAGACCGGAGGTCATGCCGATCATGGAGGAGGCTCTAAAGTCGAGGCATAGATCTAGGGGGTTGAGGCACCATGGGCTGGCACCGAGATTGAGGCGTTATGCGTTGGCAAACAGGTGGAAGCTCCATCAGGCGAGCCTGATCGGGGATTAGCATCTTAGAATCGGTACCTCTAGGTATTGGGCAAGGATCAACGAGCGTGAATGAGACGTCGACAGCTACTAGGTATGACCAAGCAGTTACGTAGACAATTAGGCATGGAGCTAAGAAGTAGAGTACGGTGGAGGATGCTGGCGGCGATGATTCTAGTCTAATAACAGATGATTTGGTTAGTTCATGTGGAACTCCACGGAGTCAATACCTCAAGGCTCTCTTAGTAGTGATGCAGGCAATGTTTTCATGCCCCTAAAATGGCAAACATCGGGGAAAGGTAGCTTTTGATGACGACGGATCAAAAGTGAGTACCATTTCTAGTACCCTTAATACTAGCTCTAATATTGTGTGGATCGTTTCCACTCATAATATTCTCGCAGGTATTGTGTCAATCCGAAATGAGTGAGCTTGCTTGTGATGGCTCCTCTAGAGACGTTGCTATCTATGAGGAGGTGCTTGAGGCTGGATTGAGCTTCCCAATGCCTTACTATGTTTATCGCATTCTACATTGCTTTTCACTTGCCACAGGGCAGTTGGCGCCCAACGGTTTGATAGTTTTGTTAGGGTTCCTAGCACTGTGTAGAAAAGTGCACCATAAGGATGCTTCTCTCGAAGAGTTTTGTGTAGCTTATACTTTGAGTGAGACTCCTACTCCCAACCATGGCTGGCACTACTTCACTTTGAGAAGAGGTAAATTGATTATTGGATTGAACTCTAATTGTCATAGCTGGAAGGCTTGCTTCATGTTTGTAAGAGGAGAGTGGACTTTAGAGGCTGATAGAGCTTTGATACCAGCAAGATAGGACACTCCTAAGAGAATTGGTATGTCCGCTATTTATTCTTTTGCCCTTTGCCTTTTTCACGAACTTGTTCTTATCACATTTCTTATAGGCTCCCCGGTGCTCTCAAAGGATCAAGAATAGAAGCTATAGGCTGTGAAGGCTCACCTTGTGAATGAATTTGGAACTCTCATGCTTAAAGAGGGTGGAGCTGGAGACTCTCCAACTAGAGGTTCTAGGGTTGGTGTTCCTTCCCTGGAGAGAAAAGGTATACTAATTCTCTTGGATTCTCTTTATTTGCTTAGTTTTACCTCAAGATAACACTTTATTCCTCTTGTAGTGGATAGGACAATGGTGGAGTCTTGTTATTCCACTAGGATTACTCTGATTAGTAGTTAAAATTAGCATCGTACTATGCCTTTTTAAGACTAATTATGCTTTGATAGATTTTCAATGATGAAATTTCAGGACATAAATTTTACAAGAGGCCAAAGGCAATGAATATCAAACTTTTATGCAACACCATCATGTTTTGGAAGAAAATTGGAGAAGTTTGAAACAATACAAGTACATTCAAACACCAATCCACGTTCAAACGTTCTCTTAAATTATTTGAAGACCATAATTGTTGAAATGATGATACATGGCGTGTTGCAGCTAAGAAGAAAAACACAAAGGCACTTGAGTACCATGTTCGAATGTCAATCCACATTCGAACGTTAGCCTAAATTATTGATGACCAGGCTACTGAGTGCAAGGGCAATGATACATGGCATATTGCAGTCACTCTCACAGGAAAACATAGCCCATTTTAGTAGGAGGTTCAAACTCCATCTAGCGTTCGAACGCCCATCAAACAAATACAAGAGACAATGTTCAAAAGCCAAACAACGTTCGAACGTTGTACTCAAACAGTTTGCAGAGTGGTTGATTTTCTATCTAGACCTTGGGGCTTTCACTTGGACTTTGAAGACCTTGTACTATTCCTCCACACTCCCTTGCCCCCTCCTCTTTGCCTATAAATACTCCCATTGTGAGAGCTTCAAGGAGGCTTGGAGGAGACCAACACTTAGAGCTAGAGATAGTTGTAGAATTAGTCTTAGACTTAGGTTCACATTTACTTGCATAGAGGAAGATAGATCATCTTTTGGTTGAGATAGAAACCTTCCAAAAGTGACTAGATTTCTTCTACTTCCATTATTAATTTCATTTGCTTCTATTGCTTGAGCTTCTTTTCTTCCCTTAGAGGAGTGAAACTCTTCCACATTTCTAGAGTTTTACCAAAGCTGTGAAGGGTGGAACGTGATTCACTCATTCTTCGTCAAAGATTGGATCCTTGTGTAGTGTGTTTTACCTTGTAACTTCTACACTTGGAGGGATGAGCGTCACTCACTTTTCTAGCTTTACCAAAGTCATGAAGAGTGAGTAGTTTCTCATTCATTCTTTAGTAAGAGGTGATGGACATGTATAAATCATCTGAAAGTCATATTTGTGCATTTAGTTTATGCTTAATGCTTTATATTTTACTTGCTTGTTGAATGATTGCATGCATCTAGCAAAGTTAAGATACTTTGTACAACCGTGAGTACTTTCTATGACACAGATGACTCTTGCATAAAAAGACTCATTGGTTCAAGGCAAGTACCTCGGCTAGATCTTCATGACTACCCTTCAATCTTCACTATTATTGTGGTTCATTTAAAGAATGGAATATCAATGCAATGGTTGGATACCTTGTAGAAACACTTGCTTGTTTGTAGACGGATTGAGTTTCGCCACAGATAATTTTTGCAAACTTCTACAAAGGCATCAGAACCATGCTCTTAATTCTCACAATTATCTTTATCTTTCGATTAACTACATGTTGACATGGTGGTCAATTGAGTTCTCGAGCACAAGTATAATAAACCTGATAGTTAACTACATGTCTAGATCCTCAAACTAAAGGGTGACTTTTACATTTGAGATTATTTTATATTTTATCAAGAAAATCCTCTTGGAAAGAATTGTATATTAGGCCCAAGAAAATTCCTAAACATGACAACTTTAAATCTCAAGGGTACCAATCACTTTGGCCTCTGTCACTGCTTACTTCGAAACACCAAAAATAGTTCTCTATCGATTCAACTCCGGACTTAACCGAATTATTACTACAACTTGACTGCCTACACTTGGGTGTACACATATCGGAGCAAGTCATACTCCTCCTCCAAAGGTTGCAAAGGTAAGCGATGCTCTAGAGAGCCTCTCTCAGATGACCCTCTAGTGGCCTCCTCAGTCAACGATTCCTTCAAAGGTGACTATCACTTCAGAGACCCCCATTTATTGACTCCTCCTGCGGGGACTTCTACAAGAACACCTGCTCAGACTGACTCCATGTTGGGTGATGTATGAATCGTCAGGGAGTGACTTGAAAATTTTGTGTTTCCAGCGGACATTAGTGAGGTTAGCGTTTGGGACACTGAGGGTGTCATTGACACTATTCTGGAAGGTCTGGCTTAGGTAAGGGTCTGTTTTCTCCCTTGCTCCAGTCCCTCCTTAGGTACTAATATTCTTTTGTCTTCTTCAGGTTTCAGCTGCATTTGTGTGTCTCTTTTCAAGGGCTATTTAATTTAGCCAACTGAAGCAGAGTCATAAGGCTGTGAAAAAAAAGCTTCTTGCTACTCAAGGGAGGATTGTTGAGCTTGAGGCTGATGGTAGGGATTTCCAGGCTGAGCTTATGGTGACCCGCGGGAGGACCGCACTCAGAGAAGCTGCTTGCACGAGGACCGAAGCAGAGCTTATGGCGACTCGTGAGAGGGCCGCTAAGCTCGAGACTGATGGTGAGACTGCTTACTTAATAGTGAAGATAGAGTTGAAGGTAGTTTGCGAGAGGTTTTCTTGGGTTGAGGCGGATTTGCGATTGGCTCATGAGATGGCCGCCAAGGCTGAGGCTGATTCAAAAAGTGGTCTTGCAAATGTCTTCATTGTTGGCTACGAGGAGCTTCAGGGAAAGATTTATGCTACTTTCCCTGATATTGACCTTCCAAGTTTTGTGTCGTATGAAGTGCCTGATGATGGTGATGGTGATGGTGATGATGGTGACTCTGACGGTGTAGAGGGCGTGGGGGACAACAAGGAGGATGACGACAACCATGATAGTAGTTAGAGTTCTGAGGACGTTTTTTTTTTTTTGGAAAGGTAGAGTGTAACCTCCTTTTGTAAAAGTAACTTTTTACCATCACCACATTTGATAGCCAGACCAGATAGGCTATTTCTCTGACCACCCCATTTTCTATTAACTTTTTCACCTCCTTATCCATTGCTTGCATCCTTTGAGTAGAGATGCTTCTCAATTTTTGATGAGCAGGCTTGTAATAGGGATCAATGTTAAGGTCGTGGGTGGCAACCTCAGGGTTAATGTCTTCAAGGTCTACATGTGTCCACGCAACGACGTCCATATTTTGCCTTAAAAAATCAAATAGCTGGTAGGCTAGCTCCTTATGGAGAGAGGAACTAATGTGCACCCTTTTTTCTAGATGCTTTTGGTCTAGGACCACTGGTGTGAGCTCTTCTATTGACTTTTCTCTCTAGTGTATCATTATTTATAGGGTCGAGCACCTACACTTGTTGAGCTTCTTGTGGCTTCCTAGTCTTCATGGAGGAGACGTAACATTCTCTTGCAGCAACCTGATCTCCTCGGACCTCTCCAATTTCATTCAGAGTTGAAAAACAGAGGAAAAGATGATAGGTGGAGGGCACAGCTCTTAAGGTGTTGAGAGCGAGTCGTCCTAGGCTGACTTTGTAGGCTGATGGACAATCTATCACCAAGAAGTTCACCATGACTGTAGAGCTTCCAAGTTATACGCCGGCAGTGACTAGTAGGGTGATGGATCCTAAGGGGTACACTTTTTCCCCTAAGAATCCAATAAGGGGCGATTTGATAGGTTGTAATCTTTCTCTACCAATGTGGAGCTTGTCATAGGCTTCTACGAATAAGATGTCAGCAAAGCTGCCACTATCTATGAGACTCCTTCACATTTAAAAGTTGGCGACGGTCATAGTCAGCACTAGTGAGTCATCATGGGGGTGTTAAATCCCTTTCAGGTCTCTATCTGAAAAGGATATGACCTCATCGTTTCCTTGCTTTGGTGCCTTAGACAGACTTAGATCGTCAAGATGTCTAGCTTTTCTGGCATGAGCTTTCATGGATGAGAGGGATTCTCCTCCTCTTGTGTGCCCTCCAAAGATGGTGTGAATTTCTCTAAGAGGTTAATGATCCTCTCAGTTATGAGGTGGTGGTGGCACTTGGCCCCTACCAGTAACATACTAGCGCAGTTAGTCAAGATGTATGAGCTCCTCAATCTGTCTTTGGAGCTCAAAGCAATCGTTGGTGTCATGGTCATGATCCCTATGGAAGCGACAATATTTGTTCGGATTCCTGCAGTTTGGTGGAGATTTCATTCTTCTAGGCCACTTTACTGCGGGATCATCCTGAATCTGGAATAGAATGTGCCGATAGTGGCGTTGAGGGGAGTGAATATTTGCTGCTCCCTTTGAGGGGCAGGACCAAGGCGGTATTTAGCCTAAATACAGAGTATACTGTAGCAAAATGTTATTTTAGATATTTTGAAAACAATATGTTGAATTGAAAATTTTGGGCTAAATAACTAAAATTTGAAAATTTTGTGTGTTTTAAATCAGTTGTTAGAGATGATCTAACATCTTTTGAATTAAACTACATAACGTAGAACGAATTTTCAGGGAAAGAGTAATGCAATGATAATGATGGCAACCACTTTGGTGGGAAAAGATTGTAAAAGTTGTGAGCTATTATGAAAGTTGTGTTGGTGTTGGCAATGGTAGCTGTGCAAACAACACCAGGGATATGGGATATAATGCTCATAATGTCTTTGTGTTGGCAGTTGGTGGTGATGGTGATCGATCTATCAATGGTGGTGTCTAGCTAAAATTCCATAGCCACATAAAATAGGGTGGCCAGTTGCAGAAAGTGAAGGTGGGATCGTAGCCACGACTTCAATTATAGTTTTTTAAAAACAATGGTATTCACAGGGGTGTACAATGTTGTATCTACGTTACTTCTTTCTTTTTTAAAAAAAAAAAAGGGAAATTGCTATGCGACGGGTAGGTAGATAACTTCTTAATTGACTACTTGAGCAAGCCCAGTTTTCTGATTTTTTTGGTAGTGTATTTCTGTATAGGGATGTATCCAACCTACACTTAAGGAAAGGGGGACAACAAGGCGACTGGCCCAGTTTTGCTTAGAAATTGATAGTTTCATAACCAGTCGGCCAAACTTTGTATAGTTGAGTAAAGTTCTTAAGTATTTATGTTACTTTAGACAAATATACGTTTGATTAAGCTTAAAACAAGGGAACAAACCAGTAAATGAACATAAGAAAATAAAAATTTGCAGAATAAATACTACTTAAAAAAACAAAAAAAAAGTTACTTAAAAAACATTTTCAAATAATAACGAATTTCAATTCAATGGATAATATTATTCGCTGTCCTCATCTTTCTAAAAATATCAATATCAAAACATTGTATTCCAATCTAGAAATTCTTTTAAAAAAATACAAGGAGACAAGCCTATACAGTTTGAGAGTATTATAGGGCCCACTCAATTTCCAATCCATCATTGATTATAGTTATAAATCTGCTAAAAATATCCAACTTCAAAAGCTAGGATTTGAAAAACACACGGACACCTGACCAAAAAAAATGAAAAAAGAACACCACACGGACAAAACAGAAGAAGAAAAAAAAAAAGCTTTTAAAGCAAACCAAGCTCATATATTTTTGCACTAGAGGCAACCCGTATCTCAAAGCATTGTAAATGAGAAGTGATGAATTTGAGAGAGCAGGAAAAAGAGAATTCAATGTGATTGATTTTGAGAGAGATATTGATGACCGTTGGATGAGTTTATTTGAAACTGTCGAATGAACTTATTTAAGTTTACCCTATTTTATATTATAGATTTGTTCACATTTCTCTCCGGTCTCCTCTCCCTCTCCCTCTCTCCTTATGGATCATACCATAATTTGTAATCTTTCTCTTTCACACACGCAGATTACATATTAGAGCTTGACCCGCACGCTTTTACACAGTTACACACGGTTTTAGTGAGTTGAACCAGCTCAAGTAGAATTTGTCTATGCCAACAGACGAGAAAGTTGAATCATATGTGTATTATTGACTCCATGCATGAAGCTTTTAATTTGGGTCGAATTTGTGCCAAGGACTCAAGGGATATCTGGTTTTAATACAAATTGGTAGTTAAATAAGTGAAGTTTACATAAAATTCAAGGTTCTTTTTTGTCTCTTTTTTTTCCTTTTTTTGTCTCTTCGTCAGATGTAAACATCGTAAAAAAAATATCTTAAAAAGAAAATGTAAAAAAAATATCGTAAAAAAATGATACGTGGTCACCTCCGTAAAAAAAAATTAATGGCTTATCTATGTAGTGACTAAATTTATACGAATTAAAAACTTTATGAATTAAATTAAAAAATAATAATATAATAATGACTAAACTAATAAAAAATATATATGAAAAGAATTAACTCTTTTGTTTTTAAAATTAACATACTTTTTACTTTCAAACTTCAAGGAAGGGAGATGGCAGCCGTTAGTTTTTTTTTCTTTCAAATCCCCAGCAGTCTACTTTTTGAGAAGTCTAACATTCTTTAATTCCAAGGCATAAATGCATTCCACGCGATACTAATGAACATTCAATTTTTATTTTTTTTTAGCAGCAAAGAACATTCAATTCAATGGATAAATCTTTGACTACTGTTATTATTATTATTTAAAAAACCACTGAGAATGTCAATAAAATAATCCTAAACTCCTAATCTCGGACTTTCCTCTATCTCTCCCTTTAACACTACAAATCATTCTTATGTTTCAATTTTGTAGCCATCATCTGGTTGTTCGGTGATCGTTGTGATTATCTCTTTTACCATGATTCAATCCCTATATTTATTATTTCTAGACCCTAATCCTTTAAAAATCATTAAAGTAAGTATATGTAGTGTTCCAAAACCTTTCAACCACCACAATCACAACACTCATATATATCCACACACACATAAATATATATATATATATATATATATTAGCAATAATTTCGTATATGAAAACACTCTACAATATCAAAAATTGAGTATTGATCGTATAATGCTTTGTTTTTCTTTTTCTTTAATTATGTAATTTAAAATCAAAGTGAATAGAGAAAAAATAAATAAATGTATTAAATTGGAAAAATAAAATAAGTAATTGTGAATTAATAATGTTGTTTGACTTTAAGAGAATACATTGGTTGAATTGTATGACACCGGAGGAAATGATAATATTTTTTTAATAAAAAATTTTGAGATGAATTTTATATTATTAGATTAAAATAAATAAAACTAATATTAATCTTAATTATTATTGTATTTTATTAAAAATAAAAAATCGTGGTGGAGGTGAAAGTTGATTGAAGACGTGATTGCAATACAGATGTGTAGACAGAGAGGGACACGAGGATGCGTGTGAGTGAATATCACTATCTCGATTTTTATTTCATATATATTTTAATTTCAATTAGTGTGAAGGGAATCATAAACACCCAGGATTTCGAATTGTTGGATTTTTTGTCTACGCTAATTGACTGACCAAAAGACCATTCATCATTCATGACTAACTTTTGATTGGTCAAGTACGAGAATGATTCTTTAAGTATAACAGAAGTAAGCTTCACGTCGAACACCGGCGTTGACGCTATTAAGGTTTAGATTTCACACTTTCATTCCGTCCTCAACTGACACGTGGATATTGTATTCTGTTCAGGCCAGCGGCGTTATTTTCCACGCTTAGTCCGCCATCTTTGTATATTTCCCTTGTTAGCCTTACATTACAAAATAAACTACGAGAGAGCCCTTTAATATTTTTTAATAATTAAATGTAATTTTATAAAAGAAAGTAATATAAATACACAAACTTCCCGCCTTTCTATTAATAATTATTTGTCAATTCATTACTCTTCTAACCAAAAAAAAAAAACTCCTCTCTCTACAAAATCGCTTTTGCAATTTTAAGGATTTGGATTTTTTTAGTATATTTTTTTCTCAATTTTTCAGTTCAACTAAGACTTACGTAAGTCTCCACCTATACACAATAAATAATTTAGCCTTAAAATTTTTTAAACAATATATTAAAGAAAATCTAAAACCCTTATCATTAAATCGCATTTCCGAGCAATGAGTAGACTAGGCAATTGAAAAATGGTCTCGTTTCATGAAAACTCAAGGTTCTTGTGCCCTTGCTATTTTTAGTTTGGGACATGTTCATGTGCTTTCACCATTTAAAGTTTCAAAAGAAATACATTTGATCGTCAAAGTGATTTCATATGTCTGCTCTTTCCTTGTATTCTGTGGCACATATTTGAAGGTAGACAATGGTGGAAGGGCACACATAGCTTCTCTTATCCAGAGTTTATACATAAGAGTTTGAAAATATAGACTTTCTCATATTTAAGGGAATGGAAAGGAACATAATTTGCATGTATGTTTGTTTGGGAAATTTTGTAGGGTGTATTACATAAATCCATACTTTAATGTAGGAATAAGGTAATAGTTAACATAGTTATAATTTTTTAACAAAAAATAATAAAATTTGATGGAAATATTTTGCCAGAAATAATAAGTGATAATAATGTAAGTTCTTCAACTATTACTGACTTAAATCACGAGAGGTAAAAAAATATTTTAGCCTATCTTTTAGAATCAACACAACGTAAAATAAAGAGTATGTACATAGAAGAAAAAGAAGGAAGATGTTCCCAGGATTTTATGCCATGCTAGAAAAGGAGGGATGTGGATAGTTTAATTTAGCTTAATTTTGTATTGGCAAATAAAAAAAGTGATAAGAAACCACTTAACAATTGAAATTTTTAATTACGCAATTAGTAAAAAACAGGATTAACAGTAGGATAACACAATCCAATTCAATCTTGCATTTGGATATCTTCACTACTTAGACTTTAAGGCTTATTTCCCTTCACACCATGTCTTCCTTTAGGAAGGCATGGGGCCTAGGGTAGTTCTAAGTTTTTCTATAAGATACAATTTCATTCTTCAATCTGCCATAATAAGTATCCAAATGATTATTAATATTCTTCTTTTCATCATTTTTACGTGCAAAATAAAAGTGTCTAGGTATAGGAATCATAATCAGACTTGAATAAGTTTGTTTTTTTTTAAACAGGGGTCATCATCTCACAATAATTGTGCACTAATGGATGAATCAATTGATATGGAGCCTCTCATTTAAGCAGAAGTTTGAAGATCAAATCTCCACTCTTTTGGTGGATCAATGATCAGTTCAATATATCTTAATATTTTAGAGAAAGGGTCACAAATTTTAGTCTTTAGTTATTCCTATTTAGATTAGGATTTATTTCCTTATTAGATTAGAATTTGTTTGCTTATTAGATTATGATTTGTTTCTTTATTAGATTATGATTTGTTTCCTTATAATGACCATCCTTATAAATAGACGTTTAACCAATGACAAAAGGGGAGACAATACATAATGAATTTTGATTGTGAGTTGAGTTGAGTTTGCTCCTCTTGTTCTTGATTGAACTTCTGAACTTATCAAAGGTAAATCACAATCTTTGTGGCGTTCTTCCTTGTAATCTGGGTTCTTGAGACGAGTTCTGCAACAAGTCTAAATTTTAATATAATTTATGTTCTTGAAACGAGTTCTCAACGGGTTTAAATTCTTCATCCATAGACCTGAGTTTGCCTTTTTTGGGTTATTTTTTCAATATTGTTGTTGGGTCTCAAAGCAAGTCGATTGAAGTTCACATCACTTTATAATATTAAAAAATATGAAAACAAAGGACTAAAAAATCTAGGGATCAAAATGTTGTTCTAAAGGAGTGTAAATCCTCGCTCCAAGGATCCAACGAGAGGTTTTAGGATACTTGAAAGAAGGAAGCGATGAACTCTTCCCCGATTAACTTACATCAATAAACTCATGCAGGTTGAAAAATTGGAGGTGTAGAAATTGAAGGAACTCTGTTTGTCTTGTGCAAGGGATGGTTTATTATGTTTTATGTTGGATAGTCAATCAATGAGTAAAAATATTTTTCCATTAAAAAGTTAATGACAACCTATTTTTACCTTCAGTTGGGGTTGTCGTGTCATTTTATGGAACGTTTGCAAGTGTAGGTGTCATTTGACCAAATGTAAGGGGGTCTGTATGAAATTCACCCACATCTTTAATTAAGCTCTTTGTATTATTTTGGGGCATACGTATAAATTCAAAAAAGTTGCAAAATAGGATATGCCTAGTGGACCCACCTTGGCCCAAATATTCTATAAATAAAAACTTTCTGCCAGTTTGGCCCCATTGGGCATCTCCGTAATTAACAGCATATCCAATACCTAAATTTGAAAATCTCAACTGTTCAAAAAAGACCACCAAATTTCAAAACTCCACTCCTCCACCAGAATCCACCCTTTATCGTTTTCGACACTCTCGTTGCTTGTCCCTTTCCCTTTCCCTTTCCCTTTACTCTCTCTCTCTCTCTCTCTCACACACACACACACACACACACACACATACTTACACACATGAAAACCATACAATTCTACATTCATATCACATATAGTTACAAATTTTCTTCAACCCCTTGAACTCATCTTCAATCTACTTGACTTTGATTTTTGCTACATGGACTCGCCGCCGGGGTCCGAATCGGCGACTCGTGTCGCGGCGACTCGTGTCGCGGCGAGGTCGTCCGTGATAGATTCACTGAAGGGTTGCACGTTTGCTGGGGTGAGGATTCCGAAGGAGGAATTGAGGAAGAAGATTACTGTGCCGCATTATCTTAGGCTAGCGATGAAGGAAGCGATTGAGGCTAGGGACGTTGATGGTGGTAGAAGACATTTTGAGGCGACCCATGTGGCTGGGGCTGAAACTGTGGAACTAGTCGAGGCACCGTTGGTGGTGTTTATTAATTCGAGGAGTGGTGGCCGGCATGGGCCGGAGCTCAAAGCCAGGTTGCAGGAATTGATGGGTGCAGAGCAGGTGCCTCTCTCTCTCTCTCTCTCTCTCTCTATTACCATACTTATATTGATGAACGTATGTATGCTTGGTGTGTATATATGAGCTAGAGGGTGATAGTATTAAAGGATAGATGTTCTCTTTTGTATAAGTTGTTAAACATGATGGCGATGTGTGATCTTCAAATAGAAATTATGGAATGAGAAATATGGCGGGAGTACTTATACATTTTTGTGTATGTATATGAGACAGGAATTGTCATTTGTGTATTTTTGATAATAAAAGGTGCGGGTTTTACTGTGGATTTTATGCATTTGCGTGAAAAGTGCGTTAGATTTGTTATTTTGGAAAGGTTCAATTTTGATTGTGTTTTTTGTGCTTTTGGAAATAAGTGTCTAGTGTGTGATTATGGAGCAGAAGCTTGAGTTTCTTTGTGGGTTTTGTGCAGTTGGCATAGTAAGTGTGTAAAATGTGTAAACTTGGACAAAAAGGTAGGACTTTTGTTCGTGGGCTTTTTACCGTAGAGGGGAGCAATATCAGCAACAAGATTATTAAAATTTTTAACTAATAATAAGTAATAAAATTAAAATATTGATTACTAGTGCGTATTGTCATACATTTGGAATAGATCCTCGCAAGTATTCATATTTTAGAAATAGTGCATAATAATCTCATTATCAATGTCATTAAACATGTTTTTCTCAATAGAGCAATGTTACTTCGATGGAATTTACTGACTTAGTTTGTTGACCTAATCAATTGTCGTCATTAGGTTGATAGTGGATCTGAGCATTAGTTGGGGCCTATTATAAATCCAAAGGTAACAATTGATTTGATCAGCTAAATAGATCAACAAATTCATTCAAAATTGTACTTCCGTTTTCAATATATCCAAATCAATAGTAGTGGGACAAAAAAGGGTGAGATATAGTGAGAAAACAAGAAGAGTTAAATCTAAGAAAACATATATAAACGTTATTGCTTGTAAAAACTTGAGTGGTAGTAATTGCCCCCATAAAGCATCATGTGGCTTTGCCACTAATTCTGAGTGCATTGAATTTGTTATTTTAAATGAGTGGTTGTTTGCATTTCCCTAGTTGGGGTATTATTGATGATGCTTGAATAGTTATTTACTTGCTGTTAGATTGGGTGAGGGGTGGAGGAAAAAAAATAGCAAATGAAGATATGTAGAGGAGTTTTTCACATTAAATTTAGAAGAATTCAGAAGTAAGGATGCACAATTATCTTGGTTAGGTGGAATTCCCAATTTCATGGTTGAAAGTGATTTGTTTTTTTGGGCCTCTTTTGAGGGATATGCATCATGTTAGTGGATGATACAATGAAAACAACCGCTCCGGTTGATGTAGATAGAATTTTACTTAACCGCATAAATATGTATGTTCATTGTTCTTTATTTTCTTTATTGTTAATTGCTCACCACACTGCAAGTTCTCAACACATAAGTTGCATAAATCTTTTATGGAGTTTTTATGTTTAGTCATCTAGGTTGGCCTTTTGCCTTTTAAAGCCAATGACATTTAATTCCCGTAAAAAATATCAGATGTTTTGCTAACATTGCAAATGTATGAGATATTTGCTGCTGTGCTAGTGTGTCTATTATATAATTTGACTGTCATCAACTAAGAAATCCTGTTGTTAGATGACAGCACTAAGGCTAATGGAGAAGAAGTGAAAGTGTTGATCCTTTAGGAAAGTAAGACGTGCAAATTTGAGCATTCTTTTTGTTTTCATAAGCAGCAGATTTGTGGCAGAAGAGCGTCAAAATGTTGCAGTAAAATTGAAGCTGCGTCTCCATAAACTGATTATTATTTAATTTTCCCTTTGTTTTTTTTTTCGGGGCTGGGGGGGGGGATGGGGACTTGTAGGCACAAAAAGTGTTTTATCTCCCTTGCAGATTTTTACGTGATTTTGTTAAAGATTTTTTTAAATTGAACATTTTTTTTCCCTGACAGGAAGCAAATTTGTAATAGAAGAACATTTTTAATGTTTAAGTAAGCTTGAAGTTGGGGCTGCATAAATATATTTATTCTTTTTTCTTCTTTCCCTTTTTTTTTTGGGATGTGGGCTCATAGGTACAAAAAGTGCTTTGTCTCCCTTTCAGATTTCCAGTTATATATTTCAATAATTACTTAACGTAGGAGTTGTTGATAACCTTTTCAAGTTTTAAAAATTGGAAAAATTAATGTTTTTTTTCTATAAAAGTCATAATAGAAGAGCAAAATTAAATCTACTTGGCGAATAGCTCTCAATTTAGAAACTAGGTCTGAAATTTTCCTCCAGTTAGGTTTCACTTTTTTTTTATCATCAGGCAAGCTCGATGTGGGCTAGTACTTAAATTTTTACTCATGTAAATTAATATACTCTAGGACATAATGTCAGTGACTTACAAACTTTTTCTTTCTGGGAAGTTATTCACTTGGAGACTTGACTGCTCTTAATCCAGTATTAAAGTATATTTTCAGTTTTTTCATCCAGCTACTCATAGTTAAGAAGTTTTTGGCCACGACGAGGACATATAATATTGTGATAGTACTAGGGGCACAATTACACTCCTCAAAATTGGAATAAAGGTCACTACCCATTTTGATCCTCGTTAGAAGGTGCTGGGAGGGGTTAACTGGGTATAGATCTAACCTTGGCACTATTTGTGCCAAATGGTTCTGCTCCAATTTGAGTCCCTGGCTACATGCCTGAGTCGTTTATGACTGCAACACAGTGCCCCTTTAAATACAGCAATATTAATGGAAATTATGGGAGGACACGGACCTTGATGTAGAACAAAGACTTAGATATCTATCAAGTAGCTGCTTAGGGTCCAAATGCTACTTGCTATTTAGTTCACTTGGCCTTACACCTTTTGGATGCTTCCACTTGAATTCTTTTTGATAGCTAGTCAGCAGTACTTCTGGTGTACCATGTGATTGTTCACTAGGAGACATCTCACAGAGCAGTTGAAGTTCCTTATAGCAAAATATTCTAGGTTTAATGAATTGGAAATATCATTTTCCTCCAGTGAATAATAGAAGTACATCGAGAGTTGAAATAATTTTTGGTATCAAAACCGCAAATGGTGCCAGAGATTTGGTTTTCATTAAGTCAATTTTGCCAAACACTCTATGTCGGTGGGCCAACACCAGGTAGTGACCTAACTTTTTACTTTTATGCTGCCATAACTTTTCTCCCCTAAACGAATGGTTACATTAGACATAGTTCTTGTATCATCATTGGCTGGCATGAAAGTTAAAGTTTCTATTTTATTCCTTGATGATGTCATGATTCATATTCATGGGGAATGAGTAATTCTTTTTAATTTTTCAAATTGTGCAGGTTTATGACCTTTCAATTGTGAAGCCTCATGAATTTGTTGAGTATGGATTGGGTTGCTTGGAGAAGTTTGCTGGACTTGGAGATAGTTGTGCCAAAGAGACTCGTGAAAAGCTGAGGGTTGTGGTACGTATCAGGCCAACTCAATTTTTTGCTTCTTTATTTCAAGTAGCCACCTTGCTGTATATTTTCTCCACCTATCCAAAAATGATGTTAAAGAAAGCAATCTAATTCATATGAATACCGTGTGAGTTGTTGACAAATCCAGAACATTTTGTTGGGAACTTCTGAATTGCTAGATTGGTTGTATAGGTTGCCGGAGGTGATGGTACAGTGGGATGGGTCCTAGGGTGTCTTGGACAGCTTCATGTACAGGGCCGAGACCCAGTTCTACCAACTGCAGTTATTCCGCTTGGTACAGGAAATGACTTGTCCAGGAGTTTTGGTTGGGTAAGCTTTTCATTTGAGCCAACTTTCCAGTTTTCTGATCCCATGTAGCCTTGTTGAACTGTCCCTTGAATTCTCTTCAGGGTGGTTCCTTTCCTTTTAACTGGAAATCAGCCATCAAAAGAACTCTTGATAGGGCTAGCAATGGTCCAACTTGTCGTCTGGATAGGTGAGTTTCCTTGTGTGAGTAGTTAAAGAACTTTTATCTGCAAGTATTATAGGTTCAGTATGTTATAATTTTATATCTGCTGTTTAGATAAGTGGATGTCCTTTTAGTTTCATGGGTATTTCTCTCTCTCTAAATATATATATATACATATCAATATATATATTTATTATAGTTATAATTGGGTATATATATCTATATCTCTCCCTATTCTTTTTTTGGGGGTGGCTCAGTCACATGCTTAGCAGTTTTGTGTAATAGTGCAGTTGGAATATTTTGATATCAATGCCAGCTGGGGAGAAAATGGAGGCACCCTATTCTCTGAAGTGGACAGAAGAAATTTCCCTTGATCAGGTAGTTAAATGAGTATGCTGGGTCAATTTTGTTTGATCATTGATATTCTCTGGGAACATTATAGTTTTACAAATGATGATCTTTGTCAAAAATTCATATCTGTGTGAATTATTCTACTCGGGCTGTTTCAGGAAGTTTGTGGTCTTTTTTATGGAGAACTTGAGTATCTAGTTTGATAAACTTCAATTCATATGGATTAAATTGTGGTCATACTGACTCTTGCATTGCAACTCCCAATGTGAGGCTTCCAATCAGATAATGCTCTATTTTCTTTTCTTTGTTTTTTAGTATTTTCCTTTGTTCCATATATAATGCTAAAAGTTGTTGATAAGCAAATGCATCATAACCCTTCATGTCTGGGTATTGATTCATTGATCTTTATGTAAATATCATACTAGTTTGACTGTGCATGCAATCATAGGGATCCGTATATGTTGTTCAGGTCAATCAGGAGGTGCAGAAATATCTAGAACTAAATGCGGAAAGTATGGAAAAACATCTTGTAATGTATTTCATCAGAAAATCGATTATGCTCCTCAGGAAGTATCTACTCGTTACGAAATCTGTTTGTAGCTGATGAAATGCGCCTCCATATGTGGGGGCATTATAGACCCAAGAAAGGCATGAGTTATTTTGAGAGAGGTTAATGAACATGCGACATGATTTTATATGTGAATAAGTAATGTTTCTGATCAATAATGATGCCTTATTCCCTTATATGGGGTTGGATATATTGAAAAAGGAGAAACGAAAAGAAAAAAAGAGGAAGAGAAGGAAAAAGAAAAGACGTTGAGAAAGAGAGGAGACTATCGGGGTTCTCTACCTCTTTAAGTTATATTTATAACTTCAATATCATATTGACAAAAATACTCTCCATAATAACTACCATTAAAATAAAAGGCTAAAAACACTCCAACACTCCCTCTCAACCTGGGGCAAAGATATTACGCATGCTTAGCTTGCCAAGATCGAATGAAACACTTTACTAAGTACTCCTTTTGTTTATCAAAATACCTGCAAGTTGATCCCTTCCTTGTCTTCACAAATGGAGCACAAATTAAACCAACATTTTGTTTTTCTTTAATGAAGTGCTTGTCAACCTCAATATGCTTGGTTCTGTCACGCTAAACTTGGTTATGAGCAATGCTAATTGCTGCCTTATTATCAAAATACAAGCTCATCGGCTCCTCAAAATTGAAACCAAGCTCTTCTAATATGGATTTCAACCACAGCAATTCACAGATACCATGGGCCATAGCTCTAAATTTTGCATCTACAATAGATCTGGCCACAACCGACTGTTGTTTGCTATGACACCAAATTTCCTCCTACAAAGGTACAATACCAAAAGTTGATCTTCTGTCTGTATCAATCCAGCTTAGTCAACAATTGAATAGGCTTCCATGTGCAGATCATCATGTTTCAAAAAAAGTAGCCTTTTACCAAATAGTAGCTTAAGGTATCTCAGAATTCGAAGAACTACCTCCATATGAGACTCACGGTGTCTCTAATATCGACCTTTATCTACACAAGTATCATCAACACTCTTTCCCAACGTATAATTCTGCTCAATCAGAGAAATAACAGGCTTGCATCCTAGCACACAAGTCTTGTTAAGGAAATCAAACACATACTTTTGTTGTGAAATAAATATACTCTAGATCTCCTAACCTTAATGTCCAAGAAATATTATAGGCTTCCTAAATCCTTTATCTCAAATTCTTGAGCTAAATAGGTCTTCAATTTCATAATCTTTTTCACATCATCACCGGTGATTACAATATCATTAACATATATAATAATTACAATCACATTCTCATAATAAGAATGTTTAGCAAATAATATATGATCACCATGACTTTGATGATGACCATGCCTCACCATAGCTTGAGTAAACCTCTCGAGCCATGTTCTTGCTTTAATTCATACAAAAATTTTTTTCAGTCTACATATCTTACTACCATCAATGGCAAGTTTAAAATCGGTGGAACATCCTTGTATACTTTTTCCTCTAAGTGCCAATGTAGAAATGTATTTTTAATATCAAACTATTGAAGAGGTCAACCATGATTTGCATCCAAGGAAAGAAAGACATGGATAGAATTTATCTTTGCTATCAAGCATGGGCGGAGCTAGTATTGGCCTTGAGGGGGCGCTGGCCCACCCTAAAAATTTCTCTTGTTATTACTCATGTATTATAATCCTTAGCTTATTTTAATGGTGCTAGCTAATGGTGCCCACCGATGATGCAGTGGTGCCCACCCGTGAAGGTCATGACCCATATAATGAGCCCACTTTCTATTTACTTACACTTCTTGGGCCATTCATTGTTAACTTATTCACACTTCCTGAGTCAGTCTATTATTTATTTATGAGCACTGGTATTGAGACCTAATTTACTGATATAATTTGTTGACCTAATTTACTATAACCTATGGATTGACTATGAGACTCATCAAGTATTAGAACTTGGTGTTGATCTAATGGTTTTACTGAAGCCACATCATTATGTTAGCAAATTATGTAAGATTTTTAAGTCCAAATGTCATTACTCTTTATTTATATATATTATTATTATTGGTCCAAGCTCATGTAGAATTTTTTTCTCTTCAAAATTATTTTATTTGTTAAGTTGGTATTGCATTAATGTGTTTAAAGACTTCTTAAACTCCTCTAGTTGTATTGTAACCCATCAAGGGCTCCTTGGTTCTTGAAGTTGCAAATATCTTCTTTCAATAACAATGCTATGCTTCGACAGTGTTTTTCTTCCATCTTCAATATTTTATTATTTGATTCTTAATCAATTATGAATATTGTTGGGTGCTTGATTTTGAATGCCTCTATTGAGAAAATTTATCAAGGCTAAATGTTTTTAAATGACACCATTTTTGGCATTTTGTCTTTAAGGTAATTTTGAAGTATTAAATGTAGCATAATCAAAAAATTAAATGTATTATCTTACTCTTGTTGATTGTGAGGAAAAAAATTAAAACCTTATTGAAATGTCCGGTGTCTACCTAGAAACAATTTTTTGTCTCTGCCCAGCTCTCAGGGCAAATGTTTTTGAGTAGTCAAATCCCAATAGTCCGTGTAAAATTTTTTGCCATCAATTTGATCTTTTATCTTTCAACTGAATCATCAACCTTATATTTTACCACAAATAACCATTTACATCCGATTGACTTCTTCCCATCTTCTTCCTATCAGGTAATTGAACTAATTCCCAAGTATTATTCTTTTGAAGTGCATTCATTTATTTACACATTGCTCCCTTCCACTTAAGATCATTAAGTGCTTCTCGTAAATTATGAGTTAAGAGGTGGTATAGAGATACAAAATTGGATATGCGACATTGATTGCAAACTTGAACACCTTTACGAAGATCAATAAGAATATCAAACTCGAACTCAAGAACAAAAAGTAATGCAAGATTACTTGAACTCGAGGAAACTGTTAAGCAAGGTGGTGGAATAGAGATAATCTTATCCTTTTGTCTTCTTGAATAAACTTGTGATTCGTTTTTTTCTTGCTGCTGTTGTTCGTTATTATTTTCCCGCTCTTATTCCAATGGAAAGAAAGGCATTTATGAGACCGATGGGAGAACAACTCTAGACTTGTCTCACCCAAATTCTCCCCCCAATGTCTTTGGAGAGCAATAAGTTGTAGTCGCAAAAAAGGCGACATCTATAGAACCAAATCTTTTACCTAAAGGACAATGAAAACATTTGTAAACTTTTTTTGTGTAGGAGAGTAACCTTGAATTATACATTTGACTAGATCTAACTTACTCTGAAGCCAAGTAGGAACATGGACAAAGCAAAACACACCCGAACAACCGAGGAGGAATTGAAAAAAGTTAGAAAAGGAAGGGAAAAAGAGGAAGAAAAAGAAGATAAGACCTCAACTGGTTATCGAAAGTTTAGAACTCAAGATTCTATTCTATTAATAAGAAATGCAAAGTTAAGTATGGTATCTCCCCAATATAACTTAGGAACATTCATAGAAAACATTAAGGCCATTATAATTTCTAAGAGATGATGATTGTCCCTTTTAGCAACCTTTTGAGGTGTATCACTATAAGATGTTTGGTGAATTATACCATGCCAAGCAAAATAGGAACGAAGTCCCTTATAAACATATTAACCCCTCATAACGATTTGTACTTGAGTATGAAATTGGATAAGTACTGTCTTGTTGAGTGTTTGAAAACAAGAGAATATTTTTTTCTTTCAATAATTAAACCCAAGCGGTATTAGAAAATCTGGAATAAATGTAAAACATCCATCTGAAACCAGACAAACTAGAAACATGGGAAGGTCTCCAAACATTATTATGATGAATGGCAAAATGTGAAGTACTTCTATTGAAAATTATACACTGGTGTTTTGCAAGTTCACATACTTCACAACGGAATGAAGAGACATTCGGTCTAAGAAAACAAGGAAGAAATAATTTTTTCAACAAAAAGAAATGGAGGATGTCCTAATTTTCGATGTAGTAGCTAAATCAGTTCCTCATAAGTACCATATATTTTTGACTTGTGAGCTTGTGTAATAATAGCATCGCGTAATTCTTGGAAATTCAAAAAGGAAAAACCATATCTTTCCTCACCAATACGAATCATTTTTGACAATGGCATGAAAGATATAATGTGAAGGAAAATAATGTTGCACAGTTTCTTTTCTTGAAATGCTACTCACAGAAAAAAGATTATCGAAAGGTTTTGAACATGTAAAACAAATGGGCAAGATAGAGAAGAAATGACTAGAATATAACATGAACATGTAAAACAAGATGAGATAGATAGAGAAGAAGTGATTGGAATAGAACCTTTACCAGAAGACAATGAACCATCAGTTATTTTAACACGTTCTTGAACAAGCAGTATATGATGAGAACAAAGTGGACAGTCCAATCATATGGTCAATCCTGAATAAATGATCCAGCAGCAAGAGGAGATATTACACGATGCACTCAGTGCTGTAGATGAGTTACCTGAATGGGCAAAAAGTGGATGCAGTGACAACTGTCTCTAGTTTAGGCATAAGGCGACACATATTCTCCGCTTCCTCCTTAGTAAGAGCCACTATCTCTACTGTAGAAGATGACGCAAGGCAAGGTGATGGAGTCTCCACTGCATTATTGAGATGGGCTCACGATCCTTCTCTATCGCCTAAGTGTCATTCTCTCTCGATTATGTCTCGATTATTGCAATAATCACAATACAACTTACCTTTATCATTAGATTTAATATCATTTGCATGTCATCTCTCAACTTTCTTACTTCCCTATCCACTGTCTTGAGAAGCAATAGTGCTCAGGGTTAAACTATTCAGGGGCACTGGTTGATGCATGATATGTCGCGTGTTCTCTTCTGATAGAATATAAGCATATACCTCCCGTAAAGTAGGGAGAGGCTCATTCCCTGAGATTTGAATCCTAATTTGATCAATTTAAGATTCAAGCCAACAAGAAATTTAATAATCCTCTCGTGTTCCATTAACTTTTGTAGTTTTGAGGCATTTGTAGCATAAGACATGTCAAGTTTTTGATATCCAATTCTTGCCATAATCCTTGCAAAGTATGAAAATAGGTCGCCAAAAAGGGATCTCTTTGTTTAGTATCATGGATTCGACATTTCAACTTATAAACTTGTGCCATGGTTTCCATCTTTGAGTAGGTGTGTGAAACTGCCTCCCAAATATCCTTGGTAGTGGGAAGAAACAAATAGCCATTACTTATCCGGTTGCACAGAGTGGAGTAGCCAAGACATAATTGTTAGAGCAGCAGCAACCAACACTCAATTGTTTGATCCTTTGAGCAAAATTAGGGTTTGGGTATTGTATTTTTGGGATAAGGGGGTAATTGGTTGTATGGACATCTTATACTTTTTTTTCAATTGCCTGAAAATTGCCTCAATCCAATGGTCCATAATAAAAATAAAACAATCCAAGACAACCTCGCCTCGCATAACTAAGGCGCTTGCTTTTTCGCCTTTCGCTTAAGCGCAAGGCGCTCGCTTTTCTCACTTTTTCCTCGCTTCAGTCACATTCGCTTCGCCTGGGGTGTTCAAGGCGACATATCGTCTCTTTGCTTTGCTTCTTGCCTAGGCGAGTATTTCAAAACACTAACTCACACGGCGTGTTCCCAATTTGAATCATATAGGAATCAAAACCTCTTTTATTGTTGGGGTGAAGATTGGTCAAGTCCATATAAGATTTCTTCAATCTTGAGACAAGTTGTTCAGTTCTTGGTTTGCTTGAATCCCATTGGCTGCTCCATATAAATATGCCCCTCCAAATCACCACTTAGGAAAGCTGTTTTTACATATAGCTGCTCTTATTCTAGATCATGACTGGCTACCAAAACCAGCAAATAGACGTGCCATATTACCAAGGAGAACTCATCATAATCAACTCCTTTCCTTTGTGAGTAATTCTTTGCCACTAACTCAGCCTTAAATGCTTCTCATTTCTTTTTTGATAATGCTTCCTTGTTCTGGAGAACCTACCTACATCCAATTGTCTTCATCCCCTTAAAAATTATGACCAACTCTTAAGTCTTGGTCTTGTAACGACTCTGTCTCCCCTATCATGGGTTTTATCCATCTATTATTCTTAGAGCTATTGATAATCTTTTTCTAAATAAAAGGATGCTCACAACTAGTTATCAATTCATAAGAAACAACGTACTCAGACCCATGCATGGCTGGTGCTTTGATGCTATGCCTGGGTCTGTCTGTGGCCATACCTTGTTTTCTTAAATGAAACTGTGGCTACGCCTTGTTGTTCCTGATTAAATTGACATACTTGCTCAATGTTGTTGTGCTCTGAATCACTAAGTTCAGTCTAAAACACCTTTTGCTTGTTGCTGCTGTTTCATTTTGATTTAGCTTTATTTGCTTCTTTTGATGATTTTAACATTGAAGTTTCATCAAATTCCATGTCTATTTTGATGGATCCCGAAGCTTATACTCTTTAACCACTTTTTCATACCAGAGAAAAATAAACCTCTTAGATTTCGAATCAAGTGTTGACCTTGCATCACTAGAAGTACGAACATAAGCAGGACACTCGAATGCCTTCATCATGGAGTAATCTATCTATTTCACTGTCCATATCTAATCTGAAACCTTCCCATCTAGTATTGCCTTCAGTACTCTGTTAATGGAGTAACGAGCATGTTTACAACCACTGCCTAGACACTCTTCTAAATCCCAGCTTTCACTCTCAAGCATCTTGTTTTTCTTGAAATTATTCTGTAGCTCTTTTTGCCATCCTATTTTGTTGGGGTACCTTATGAATCACATCCCTACATGACCTCTACATCCTTGTACTCTATCTGATTACTAGTTCTGACTTCTGAGGCACTTCATTCTGTTTTCCGTTTTGCTCTTCATGAGTTAAACCCAAAACTTTTTTGGAGCAGTTATCAATGAAGCTAACAAAATACAGAGATTCTCCAGTTGAAACTACTGCCATTGGCCCCATATATCTGAAAGAATGTAGTCCAAAGCATTTTCTTACCTGTGATTGGCAGATTTCAATTAAACCTGACACTATTTATTACACAAAACACAGTACATGTAGAACTCCAGCTTGTATGATTTAATCCCCTGCAACAACTTTCTCTTTTGCATCTCCATCAAGCAACACTCACCTGCATACTCCAACCATATATGCTATACAAGACTGCTACGCATTGGTGGCCTTTTTTTTCCTGAGAACTTCTGTTTTGTTGTTTATGAATCATTTGCCTAGATCAGAGCTATGGTATCAAGTTGAAACTCACAATAATTGAATATTAGGGTTTGGGGAAGAGGAAAAAATGATAGAATTGAGAATACAAATTATATATGTTTGTGATTATTTTGTCCTACACTGTCTTAAACATTTATATTGGAAAGATATTGCATGTAATTTTACAACATGACTGTTTACTAGGTTATTATGATCAGTAATAGAAAACGAGAAATCTAACAATTTTAAGTTTGATGTGCGGTAAAATCAAGGAGAAAATTAGGAATAAATGTTTTCTTGTTACAGTAGAATTAGCTTAGTAAAGGATATTTTAAAATAGAATCAATTTAGTTGTTTGAATACATTCATCAAAGACTTCTTCCTGCACCGTCGACAAAGACTGATGTGATACCTTATCTGGTAATGCGAGGGGTATAAATAGACCAATTCTGATTGATATAGAAAAAAAGGATATGATAGATTGTGGTTTAACAAGGAATACACCCCTGGATATAGCACCAAGATAGAACATATTGGCAGAGAGAGAGAGATGTTTGGAATTTTCCAATGCATACATAATATATCTCCATGCTGTTTCATCGTTAGTTGATTCTCAATCTCAATCTAGAGCTTGCATGGTGGTATATATATGTCGAGATTTCATTCTCTTCTTTTTTATGGTTGAAAGTTGATGGGGATTATGCAGGAATTGGAAATCGAAGGGCAATTGCCTGAGAAAGTGTCCTGCTATGAGGGCGTGTTCTATAATTACTTCAGCATAGGTATGCTCTCTGGTTTCAGCGAATAATATGTAATTCATGTTTCACATGTGGTGTCATCGGGGCCAATTATAGAGTTGATGTATACACATAGATATGTATGTATGTACAAGCTTTGAGCGTACTTTTTTAGTTGGACCTTGAACTGGGAAGCTACTAGCTTTAGTTCATAAGAATCTAGAGTATAACAAAAATGAAGCATTGCTTGCCAAACAAGTTCCTTATGGTAGGATGAATTTTTTTCTTCCCATCATGTAGATTACTCTTGCCTTTTGGCAAACTGAATTTATGCAAATAACCTATGCAAATGAATGTTGAATTATATAGTTTGCTGGAAACTTTTTCTGATGTAAAATCATGTTTCAAAGTTGCGGAATCGGCCATCGACTCGAAGAGTTCTGAGACATATCGGTCGTGGCATTGTATCAGGTGATATTGATCTATTTTTTTTTAAACATGACGAGAAATTCAGGATATACTGCAGCATCGCGGAATTTTATCGACTGCTTCGGTGATGATAACTCGGCAATTCAGGAATTGACTCAGATACAATTCAGCCAATTTGACTGAGTCATGCGAGACTCGAGGTTTATACGTATTGTATAACGGTATCGTCTAGGAAGGTGTCGAGACGGATATGACTTGGCCAACTCGTATCGGTATCGGTCGATACTTTGAACCATGTGTAAAATTTGTTCAAATTTGGTAACATTGCCATGCATGCACCTATATGAATCTTACGCTTTAAGGGGAGATAACTGTAGTCTTTGTTCAACCATTCAGTTTTTAGGTGTTGTGCTGGGTGAAAACAACTGTAATATCAAAATTAGGTTAGCAATTGTCAAGTTGATGAAATTTGTTACTATAAGATTCGTCTCAATTTTATTGCGGAGTATCATTACTTGCTTATGATGAGTTTGATATTCTTTATTTTCTTTGTGACTCTTAGTTATATGTATGCTTGTGTTTATGTTTTGATACTTGGATGCAGGAATGGATGCCCAGGTTGCTTATGGTTTCCACCATTTACGCAATGAAAAACCCTACCTTGCACAAGGTCCTATTTCAAATAAGGTCTACATTTCATACTACACCGAAAGTCTCTTGTGAATGCACTTATATTTGAAGACCTTGTGATAGGGATCGTAACGGGATTGTATAGACATAAAATTGAAGATTAGAATTTTAATTATTTATATTTATTATTAGATTATTTGATTAGCTAATAATCATCTCATTAGAGCATCTCCAACTATGACATAAATTTTTACTCAAATTTAAGTTAGTATTTGAGTAAAAAGCTTGATTTGATACAAATGACTCCAATGGAGAAATTCAAATTTAAAGAAGGAGAAACTTAAATTTAAATGAGAGCAAACTCAAAATTAAATGAGGGTGAAAATGACCATTGGATCTTTAAAAGAGAGTGAAATCTCACTATTAAAGATTTGGGTAAAAATTTGAGTCTCCCTTAATTTGAGTAAAAAAAAGAATCTCTCTTGATCTGATATAAGTTTGAGTAAGAGTTGAAACAAATTTTTTAGACTTTTTTTCTCAAATTTAAATTTGAGTTTAAATTTGAGTCAGAGTTGAAGATGCTTTTAGGAGATTTAGATAGTATTTATCAGATTGAGATTGGTAGAGATATGTTGATAGTGTTTTAGCAGTTGAGTAGTTCATTTATGATGAGACATTTGGTCTATAAATAGGGATGTACTCTACATTGTTTTGATCAGAGTTGAATATTAGTTTGAGAATTTTTTGCGGAGATTTGTGTTTCTTGACCTAATCCTTGTGAGGATTGATTATCCCCTTTCTTTTTCTTCTTTCTCTGTATCAATTGATATTAGAGCCTAATTTTGGATCCAAATTTTTATGTGTTCTTTCTCAATTTTCAGCCATTGCAACTACACTTGTTCTTGCTGCTCACTAGAGACAACCTAAAGTTTTAACTACCTTTCATCATAATATCCCATTAAGCGTTTTCAAAAATTACATATCTAACTCCTAGAGTTTTTGAAATTACACTTTTGCCCCCAAAAGTTTCATAAATTATACTTTGGCCAGAAAGTTTCTAAAATTATGGTTTATCCCCAATAGTTTTGGAAAATTCAGCCCTGACAGTTTCTAAAATTTCACTTTGGCCCAAATGTTTTTGAAATTATAGTTTGGTCCCAATATTTTTTTATAATTTTTTAAGTCACTTCTTCTATGAAGATGGTTTTCAATGCTGAGTTAAATATCAAAGTACTAGTTTTATAGCAAGAACGTGTTGATGCACAAAAGCTTTGAATAAAAGACTAGATACATTTCAAGCATCCATCAATTCTTTGAGAGAACTTGTGCTAGCTGTAATTCGTGAAACTAAGACCATGGAAGATTTCCGTTTCGTCTCGTTAGTTGCTAATCACCAAGTGGATGAACACATTTTGCCCCATGTTTCGATCAAAATAGATAAGAAACTAGAATTGCTCAACGTTGATGAGTCCAAGAGTTCTTTGCTTCATCCTATGTCAGTCGTTAGTAATGATCAATCTTTAAAGGATCTTCCTAAAGATGAAGTCAAACAAGTTTAAAAAATGGTTATTATAGTTGGAATCGCTACTTTGTGTCCACCCGTTTATATGCTTCCTTCACCCATAATAGTGTATATGGACAAGACTGTGAATGATGCAGCATTAAGGGATTGTGTTTCAACTCTTGGGATCTACAATGCTATTTTTTTGGGAATACAAGCTTCTTCAGGTCTCTTGGAGTATCACTTTTACAACTCTTTAGAAAAGAGTTTGTTTCAATCGAGGAGAATTGATAGGGATCGTAAAAGGATTGGATAGACATAAAATTAAAGATTAGAATTTGTTAGTTAATAATCATCTCATTAAGAAATTTAGATAGTATTTATTAGATTGAGATTAGTAGGGATAAGTTGATAGAGTTTTAGTATAGTAGTTCATTTATATGATAGGACACTTGGTCTATAAATAAGGATGTACTCTACATTATTTTGATTAGAGTTGAATATTAGTTTAAGAATTTTATGCTGAGATTTGTGAAAATTAGTTATCCCCTATCTTTCCCTTCCCTCTTTGCATCACCTTGATTCTGCTTGGAGTTGTCGAATTTTGGAGATCTTTTCAAAAGAAAGAGTACACAAAATTAAAGTATTGTCAAAGAGGGGAAAAAGAAGAAATACGCCCCGAAAATGAAAGCTTGGGACTGTGGGTCTAAGTGAACTAGTGAAGCACAATTAGGTAGCACACTGCTTCCCCAGTGTCCAAAAGCCTACAATACCTTTAGTTGTTAGATCTTGGAATCCATTTTAGAAGCACTCTTCAGCTACTAAATCATATGGATACACAAATCAATATGAAAACCAAGCAAAAGCTATTTGCCTTGCTGTAGATTGCAAATTTTCAGATGTGTGCTTCCTACTTACCAAATAAATTTTAGAATTTTTATTCGGACTAGAATTCTTCTGCTTTCAAGAGAGTAGTAGATCTGCTAACTACACATGATAATTGAGGTTATTTTGACTTCTAGCTTCATGTAACCCAAATTATAAGTTTTTGTCCATGTTAAATGTAAGTCTTGGCACAGGTTCAATCAGGGAGAGTGAACCTAAGTTTCTTATCAGAAGATTATTGTCCGCAAATTAGGGATTTGTTAATTAATCATCCCCTGAAGATGCCAAAAATTTCCCCTTTCTCTAAAGACCAAACTAAAAATAGGAAAATTGGGAATCATACTTGGTATCTTGATTTAGGAATAGAAGTATAGCTGGTTGCAGTTACAACCTTAAATTCATCCTTGGTTAAACGCCACTGCAATCCTAAAAAGGAGGCTTCTTGAAGCCATTCAGAACAGTAAGCAGCACAAAAAAGGGGACTTCATTGATACATGTTTTGAAAGCCAAGCCTACTTCTTACTGTATGAGATGTGAGGATACGAAATATTAAAATAATTTCAATAATATTTATGTGACTTACTTTCCAGTACGATGAGCTATGAATTACTTGGGTTCATGATTGTTGGTGGAATCTTTTGATTTGATGAAGAATTGTTAGAGGTTTTGGCTTTGGAATGATACAAAGTCTTGAAATGTGCTCATCTACAAATTAAACTTTTGAAGATAGAAGGTTGTGGATATGAAAGGCTGTGGATTTTTTCAAGATGAGAGGCGATTGAGACAAGTTCTTAGATCTCTCTATGAGCTATTAAAGATTAAGTTTTTTTAAGAATTAAAAATTAAAGTTGGGGACAGGCTGGAGACTTTACTTTAAACAAGACGTAAAGCACCTAGGTCACTCAGTGGTGAGTTGTTCTTCTGGAGGCAGAGGGAATGATGCAGGCATTCTGGGTGTCTGGTAACTGTTCAGTAAGTCGAAGAGCCATTCTAGGGGTCTTAACATTTAAGTCTTATGCCAATGGAAGAGTCACTAGAAGTATAATCGTTGTTCTATGCTATATTACCCCTAACTGAATGAAAAAATGGTCAGGAGCGATGCTTAGTATTGTGTAATTCTTCCATTGGCATGGAGTGAAGATTTTCCTCTTTTGGGATTTAAATTTTCCTTTGGCATGGGTAATCTCATCTCAGCTGCTGGAAAAATCCTCAGCAACAATTCTGCCGTTCATTTTCTTACATTATAAACTGCTTTCAAACTAGGTGATTAGTGCCTCTAAAAGAATACAACTTTGGGAGAAAGTCAAAACTCTTTAATCATCTTCTAATGGAATCTTTTAGTTATATTGGGCTGACATATGTTATTTAGGTGGCTAATTGAAGTTCTTTTGTTGTGTTTAGCGGGATATAGAAAAATCAGTTTAATGATTAAAGTTGTTGGAGTTCTCAATTATTTCCAAGCCTTTAAAATTGTGTGGTAAGTATCAGTTAAACCTTTTCATCTGTTCTTTCATCGCAGGTCATTTACTCGGCATACACTTGCAAACAAGGTTGGTTCTTCACACCTTGTATCAATGATCCGAATTTAAGGTAAAAATCTATTCTGCAGAATTCTTCTTTGTAATGCTCTTTAATCTTATGGTATGGCCATTTACTTCTTATTATTGTATCATAATGTGTATCATAACATGAAACACAGCTCATTCTTATTTTCTTGTTCTCTGAAATGGTGCACCATATCTCATATGGGTTTTTTTTTTGGCCGATCAGAGAACAAGAAAGTATAGCATCTGGCAGTGTTTTCTCAGCATAATTGAACACATTTGTTCTTACAGGAATAAGGAAAACAGATATAAATAAGTACCATTGTAAAGTATTGGCCAGGAAAAGCTTACATTGAATGCCCAGTGTGGCAAAGATTTAAATGGCTTGAACCTTAATTTCTTGAGCTTATGCCTCCGCTTGGTGGTGCATTCTCTGTTTTTGTGACTGGTCTGAGGATATTTGTTCATATGATTCTCAGTCCTCACTATCTGCACATGTTCGACATTCATATAAGCACTTGTAAAGTCCAATGTTGATAAGTGTCCGAATGCAAGAGGGTTCATTTATTATTTGACTTAGTAGATTCAGAAGGTGTACACTTATACCTGTTTCTGCATCTAAACTATGGACACTGCTGTGCCTGACTTACTTTCCACATCTGTGTGAATACAAAATCAGATTCGTCTCTTAAATGACTAACTATGCAGTGTGTATTTGTGATCTTTACTTCATGAATGCAGGGGACTAAATAACATTTTAAGGATTCACATTAGAAAGGTCAATTGCTCAGAGTGGGAGCAGATTCCTATCCCTTCAAGGTTGATTTAAATTTTATTGTATTTTATCCTTATATTATTCTGGCCAATAGAAGTGGACCTATAAACGATTGAATATTATATGGTGCTTTTAGTATTGAGAGATCTTATTTACTTGTTTTCTTTTTATTTGCTCTCTTATAATACCACTCACATGCTGATTACTGGGACTTTCTCATGTATTTTTTTTTTTAAATCATCTTCATATTATGTTCTTTTGACTTGATAATTTATTTTATGTTTCAGTGTTAGGTCTGTAGTTGCTTTAAATCTTCATAATTATGGAAGTGGAAGAAATCCTTGGGGTAGTTTGAAGCCAAATTATCTGGAAAAGGTATCACTTTCTTGTCCAATAATGTGAAACGATGGTGCTTATTAGCACAATGATGATTCCTTTTTCAAACTTTTTTACATGCTGTATTAATGTGAAATGGTGAACCATGAGTGCCCGTGCCCTTGCCAATTTTAACTATATTGACAAAGCAATTAAATCAGAATCTCTCTGATGGATGTGGTGTTCTTATCCTCTCGACAGATTATGATTCTTTGTGTTTACTAATTTTTCAAATTTTTGACTATTATTTTAACCAACTAGAGTTTACTAAGTTTGACCAACCTTAACTTCTTGCTCAGATATCGCATATTGCATAGGTGATATATGATTTTTGCACGAAATTGTTTGCCTCACACATTGGTTATTATGGTCATATTCGCTGGATGTTTATGTTACATCATTTCTAATAATTTTAGTTTCCAGATGAGTTGATGTTATAACATGTCATCAAAACTGCTTCAGCAAAGGCTTTTGGACAAGGCTCTATATTCTTTAATAATTATTTCCCATTTGTACTGCGTTCATGGACTTCCATGGTAGAATATACCGCGCTGGTGCATTACATTTTCATGAGTGTGATTTGTCAAAAAGTTTGATTGTATTTGATGAGAATATCTCTGTAATATATTCAGAATGTGAATTTTTGAAGCTAAGATGTAGATTAGCAACAGCTGCATCCTTAAAGTATAAGAAATTTCCATCATATGAGAAAGCTTTTCCCTATGTGTGTTAGATCTTTTCCCAATAGATAAAATAGTACAACCTGAACTTATATAAGAGCTTCCCTACGTGTGAACTCGTGTCACACGTGAGAGGGTGTGAGGCAAGTTTATGTGGCACATTGAAATGTTAGTCATACAATGTTGGGTATATGATTGAGGGCCGTGACTGTCATATGTGAGAAGGTGTGAAGGGAGTCTGTATTCCAAATTAAAGGCTTAGACTCATCCAAGGTTGGTTATATAATTAAAGGGCCTCTCCATCCTGACGAATTGGTTGTGTTTGATGCCTTTAATATGATATCAGAGGCAATGACTGGGGATTTGAGCGGATGGTATTAGAGCATCCAAGTCAACCAATTGATAATGAGTGGAGATGTCCATTAAGCATATAAACCAACTTTGAGTGATATCAATTATTTGATGTGGGATACAAACTCAATTTATATCTTTTGTCATGTGGGACCTTTGTTTGGGCCTAGGTCTAACAAACATACAACCAAACAAAAATTTTAGTCACACTCCTTCTAGTTGACTATATCGTCGATGATATCTCCTCTATTATCCAAAACATCACTGACACTCTCTACCATTAAACCATCATTTCGAACAAAAAAAAATCATCAAAAATACTAAAATTACCCTTACATAAACCCAAAACAATCTTTCTATATAAAATTCGATTAAAATTTGAGTCAATTAAAATGAATTTTTCTACATATTAAAATTTGAGCTGATTAAAATTTATTTTTTTACATATTAAAATTTGAGTCAAATAAAATTCGATTCGAGCTGATTAAATCTTATTTTTTTACGTATTAAAATTTGAGCGGATTTGAGCTCTATCTGAGGTGCTAGCATTGATTAAAATTTGCTTCGAGTTGATATAAATTTCTATTTTTTCTTAGTAAAATTCATGTAAATTAAAATTTTATTCAAATGAATTAAAATTTATTTTTTACGTATTAAAATTTGACTTGATTAAAATTTATAATTTTTTATGTATCAAAACTATGACCGATTAAAATTCAATGCAGGTTGAATAAAATTTGATTAAAGCTGATTAAATTTTAATTGTCTTAAATTTTAATATGTAAAAAAATATAATTTTTAATCGACTCGAATTTTAAGACAAAAAATAAATTTTAATGAACTCGAACTGAAATTTAATCGGCTCGAATTTTAATACGTAAAAAAATTTAAAAAGTAAAAGGAGTTTCATTGAAGATATGTCTATCTAGATGGGTTGTGGATGAAGTTTTTCTTAAAATATATCATGGGTAATTTAGTAAAATTTTATTCTAGTTAACACTTTTAATTTGATAGGGGGTGTCAGTAAAGATTCAGAAAATAGAAGGGGTGTCTTTGAAGATATGATAAATTAGAGGGGGTGTGATTGAAATTTTCCTAACAAACAAACAATATACATACTCAGAAGTGCAAATGGGTAAGAGATTTGATCCAATGACCACTCAAGACTTAGTTTTGATACCATGTTAGGGGATTCAACTAAAAAACAGCTAACAATGAGTAGAGAGGTTCCTTATGTAAACTTTGATCAAAAACAGAGAAAAGAAAAAGGAGAGGAAATATCATTATGACATACGTTGTTTGTGCAACATCAAAGCCTAAGTACATAATAGAGACCCTTATATAGTAGGATAACATACAATAACATAAATGACTAAATTACCCCTATAATACTAAGTATATTAGACTATTCTAACATCCCTTTCAAACTCATGATGTAGTGGCAGACAATATCAAGAGTTTGCCAAGAAGAAAATGAAAATATATTATGGTGTGAGACTTCTTAAAAAAGTCTACTAACTGCATGATAGAAGGAAGAAATGGGAGACTGATGGTGCCTAGTTGAAGGTGATAACACACAAAATAGCGGACAATCTCAATATGTTTGGTACGTTCATAGAAGACCGAGTTGCAAGCTATTTGAATAGCATTGGGGTTATCACAATATATAAGGGTAGGATAAGACAAAGTGATGCTAAGATCAACAATTAGCAATCGTAATCAGACTATCTCAACTGTAGTAGATGCTATAACACAATATTCAGCTTTAGTAGAGGAATGAGCAACTGCCGTTTGTTTTTTTCTTTTTTAAGAAATAAAAGAATTACCAAGAAAGAGACAAATTAGTGGTGGACTTGCGATCCATAGCGTCGCTTGCCCAATCAACATCTGAGGAAGCCCTGAGTTCCATTGAAGACGAGGAAGGAAATAATAAATTTTGATGCAAAGTATCTCAAAGATATCAAAGAATGTATAAAACCTAATGAATAGTTGTAGGTGAGGCAATAAATTGAGTCACAACGTGAAAAATATAAGAGATATTTGGGAGAGTAACGATAATATATGAGACTCCTAATAATAGTGCGATATAGAGTAGAATCAGGTAAGAGAGTGCTTTCAGTAGAAGAATACCAAACATTAAGCTACAAGGGTTTCTCAATTGTTTGGTTATCTAATAAGCGAGCTTGATGAATAACATCCAATACATATTTGGATTGAGAGAGGAGATAACCTTGGAGAGAAAGTAACCTCAATCTTCAAGAAATATCAAAGCTAATCCAATCTCTCTTCTCAAAATGATCCTGAAATTAATTTTTCAGTAGTTGTATGTTAACATTGTCATCACCCGTAATATCCATATTATCTACATAAAGTAAGAGAATTATAGAACCTGAGGAAATGAACCACAAAAAGAAAGCAAAATCATGATCACTGACACAAAAGCCCAAGTCACATATGATTGAAAAAAACTTGGCAAATCATGCCTTAAAAGCCTATTTCAGACCATATAATGCCTTGTGGAGTTCGCACACTTAACCAGACTATGAGGTAATCCAGGAGGAACATCTATGAAAATTTCTTTAGTCAAATATCCATTGAGAAATGCATTTTTCACATCTGTTTGTAAGATGCTCTATTGATGAACAGTAGCCACTGTAATCCCAATATTAGTGGTGACAATCATGTCATGTTGTGTTGTATTTGAGTTGTGCCATGTTGGGTGTGTCATGTCGGGTTTGGGTTTAAGACACATTAACTCCAAATACGACCTACGAATTAAACAGGCCTGATCATCTAGACACGAACACGGCCTCATTCTAAATACAACTAACACATCACGACCCGTGACTAGAGGTTTACATAGGTTGCGTCGGGGTAAGCACGACTCAACCCACCTGACACGACCCAACCTGCCTAATCAATTTAAAAATTCATCAATTTAAACCCTGAACCACAGCCGGATAAACTTGGTAAACATCACTGAATCTGGTGAAAAGGTTTCTTCTACTTATTCTAATCAAGAGATTCGGTGCCTCCATCTACTATGGCCGCATAAAACTTCAAAGCGAAACAGAGGGCGTGAACATGTGCTACAAAAAAAAACAATGTGATGTAGTGAATAAATAAGTATTCAAACCAAAAAAAAGGGCATGAGCAATAAAACTTCAAAAGCAAAACATAAAATTAAAATTACAACTTAGGAAACCAAAACAGAAGGTCTGCCATCCATACAACCAACCTAAATATTAACATTCATACAAAAGAAAAAAGCTAGAAATACAAAAATACAATAGGGTTATGATTAGATATCTTCATATAAAATTTAATTTCTAAAAGAAGCAAATACAAAATGTCTAGATTTGAGATGGTAGAGTCTAGATCTGAGATGGTTGGGTCTAGATGTGAGATAGTTGGGTTTCAAGTATGTTGTGTGTCGACTGCCTTATACAAATTCATAATCGCAGGAAGAGAAAGAGTGCTAACTTGGTTGGTGCCTTGGTGGATGCTAGCGATGGTGAGTGAGAGCCTGGGAAAGG
Source organism: Ilex asprella (assembly GCA_023539305.1). Taxonomy (NCBI): domain Eukaryota; kingdom Viridiplantae; phylum Streptophyta; class Magnoliopsida; order Aquifoliales; family Aquifoliaceae; genus Ilex; species Ilex asprella. Next base: position 24,560,459 of record CM042188.1, on the reverse strand, counting down.
GAGACCAAGAGAGGGAGGTGGGTCTCAGACTCTCAAATGTGAAATGAAGACTTAGGGTCAGAAGAGTACTAATTGCTTTAATTTATATAGTGCGGGTCAACTTCGGGTTTAAACAGGTTAATCAGGTTCGTGTCGACCTGATTAGATATGTGGGTCAATTGGGTCACTTTCGGGTTAAATGTATTGAACTCGAATACGACCCATTAATATTTTATTTTGGTGGCTCGTGTCATATGTTGGTTTATGTAAAAAAATAGTCAACTCAAACCCATTTATTCGTGCCGTGTTTGTGACATGTTATCGTGTTGTGTCGAAAAGTACCACTCCTACGTAGTATGAACAATGGTCATTTTAGCAACAGGAACACGTTTCTTCATAATTTATGCCATACTTGTGAGCAAATTTCTTGACTACCAATCGGACCTTGTATTGTTCTACATAACTATTAGATTTGGTTTTAATTTTATAAACCCATTTACAGCACTTGATGTATTGGTCAAAATTGAGGGGATACAAACTAAGTGTAGAGCCCCCATATATATAGTCAAATAATAAAGGTACAATAAGGATAAAAAAGTAAAACAAAGATAAAAATAAACCCTAATAAACTAGGTTATAACTCCAACACTCCCCCTCAAGCTGGGCGCAAAAATATCAACTAAGCAAAACTTGACAACAGTCTCGGAGAATGGATAGAGTGACAGGTTTGGTGAAAACATCCGCAACCTGATCACTAGTCCTCACAAACAATGGAGTAATAATACCACAACTAACCTTCTCCCGAAGAAAGTGAACATCAATCTCTATATGCTTCGTCCTCTCGTGTAATACAGAGTCAGAAGCGAGCTGAATAGCAGATCGATTATCACAATATAAAGTGGATGGAGAAGTCACTGAAAATTTCAACTCTCTAAGAATAGAGCGTAGCCAGATAATCTCACATGTGCCAAGTACCAGTGCTCGATACTCTGCTTCTGCTGACGAGCGGGAAACAATTGCCTGCTTCTTGCTCTTCCAAGAGATGAGATGAGTCCCTCGAAAAGTACAGAAGCCCGTAGTAGATCGACCATCACACGCTCCCCATAATCTGAATCTGAATAACAAGCTAGAGAACCAGTCTGAGATCTTGATGCATAGAACAACTCAAGTCCAGGACAAGACTTGAGGTACCGAAGAATATGATAAACTGCATCAAGATGAGGTTGACATGGCTTGTGCATGAACTGACTAACTCGGTTAACAGCGAATGAAATGTCTGGCCTAGTGTTGGCTAGGTAAATAAGTCTATCTACCAACCTCTGATAGACAGTCAGATCTCTCAACTCCTCACCTTCAGCAGTAAGCTTTAGATTTGGAATCATGGGTGATGATGCCGGTTTGCACCCCAACATCCCAGTGTCTGAGAGAAGATCCAGAACATACTTTCTCTGAGAAAGAACAACACCCCTGCTGCTACAGGCAACCTCAATCCCAAGAAAGTATCGTAGAAATCCAAGGTCCTTCACATCGAAGGCCTTTTCAAGGTCTACTTTGACCTGTGCAGTCCCAGAAACATCATCTCCAGTAATAATAATATCATCAATATATACCAAAAGAATGACACACTGTCCAGAAGTATTCCGTCGAATAAAGCAGGTATGATCAGAATGACATCTGGTGAACCCCAAATGTACGACTACATCACTAAAGCGAGAAAACCAGGCTCGTGGTGACTGTTTCAGTCCATAAAGGGACTTACGCTGTCAACATACCTTTCCAGCATACTCCCCCTCATCACGAAAGCCCGATGGTGCATCCATATAAACAATCTCATCCAGATCATCGTGAAGAAACGCATTCTTCACATCTAACTGATGAAGAGGCCAAGAATACTCCGCAGCCAGAGAAATAATCAACCGAACAGTAGTCGATATTGTCACGGGGGCAAATGTAGCACCAAAATCACGACCTGGTACCTGAGTAAAGCCCTTTGCCACAAGCCTAGCCTTGTGACGATCAATAGTACCATCCGCAAGAAATTTCAGGGTGTAAATCCAGCGACAGCCAACAGGCTTCACCCCTGAAGGTAAAGAGACAAGATCCCATGTATGATTACGTTGAAGAGCGTCCATCTCCGTCTGCATGGCAAGAACCCACTGGGGATCCCGCATAGTCTCTGAAATAGAACGAGGAACTGGTGTATCTGATAAGGCCATGCTATAAGCTCGAAATGTAGGAGACAAATCACTATAAAAAACATAAGCAGAGATCGGATATAAAATCATGGCGGTCCACCCATAACGATCAACTGGACGGCGATCACGTCGCGGATAACGACGCCCTAAATCACCATCCACCACTGACGCTAAGAAAGAACAAAAAGCTAAGAAAGAGTGTATATAAGCTAAGAAAGAATAAAAACTAATAGAATACCAGGAGTAAAAACTAATAGAATACTAGGAGTTAGAAAAATTAAACTGATCTAGACATTTATGGGATCACTGAGGATAGGGAGGAATGTGATCCATATTGTCAGAATCTAACTATGTCATAGTAGAGGAGGGACGTATTGTATCTATAGAATACACAACTTGAGTCTAGCGAGCAAGTGTCACATCCTAACCCAGAGGTAGTAATTATTGCCTACCCCAGTAGAGTGGACCCCACTCCTAAAACGTAATTCAGTTACCTAGTGCATGAAAAAAAAAAATTCAATTTACAAGCATAGGCCAGGTGCAATGAGATAGACATACAACTTATGCATATAAGCATTTCACCTTATAGACTATCCACTCACGCTTGCAACTTTGGCTTTGACACTTTAAAACATGTACATGACTCAAATGTACACAAAATGATACAAATAAGGTCCAAACTCCAACTTTTCCCTCAACCGTCTAGACCCAGCAATGGACATTTCTATTTGCTTGGTTGCATACAAACTGTGGAAGGGTAAGTATGACACACTCAGTGAATGTGCACATTCATATAATAGAGAATAACGAAAATACACTTCACATGTCATTATCATCTCAAAAAAATAAATGAAAAACCACCATAGAAGCCATCATATATGAGTATACATATATATTCGCCATTGTGACCATATCCGCCACTAAGGTTATATATCTATTTTTAAGGCTATATTCTCCACTAAGGCTATATATCTATCTATAAGGCTATATCTACCACCAAGTCTATTTAGCATATTCACAAGCCACAATCATACATCAATAGCGAATTAGCATACTCTTGCCATTTCCAATTGCATGAAATAGTACACTCAACTTGAATTCAACTCTAATCCCAAAATGTCTCCAGACGAGACTTTAGGTGGAATCGATTTTAGCGTTGTCGCCTCTGTACCTAACACACATCGTCACAAATTACATATGCATATCCTCCGTACATTTGTTTTGTCCTAAATGCACATGTATCGATGCTTGATCATACTTGAATTAGTACATTACAAATCCTCTCCCCAAATGATATAACATAAACCACTTAAGACTTGCTTGCATATTATTCGTTTTACTTCAGTTAAGTTTGTGTTTAATACGTAAATCATGTAGTTGTAGACAAATAAATCAAAAAAGAGTTGATTTGAACTCAATCGGATATTTCGGAAAGTTTTGTGGATGGATAAAGAATCAAAGGCATTACAACAAAAACAGAAATAAAAACATTGGTTGCACTGGTATAACTCATACCGGTTCTTTGATGTATTGGTTCTATATTGTTATATCAATTTTTCCCAAGGTAGAATGCCTTTGTATCGGGACAACATAATTTTGTATCAGTTCTTCCTAGAACAGAGGACATTTTACTCGGTTCTAGTTCCTCCTACAATTATTTTTCTCATCCCCATCCCAAGGATCGAAATATCATTTCGGAGTACTGTTTTGGTTAGTTTGAAAGCAGAAACATAAAGGAAACGCAGAAAAAAATATGAAAATCTGTAAAAACACAATTATAATCCATTTATTTATAAAGATAATCTTAATAATTAATAATTGATCAATTAGATTCAAACACTTAATTTTTATCAAGCAAATATTTTTTGTACATAATGTTAAGGTTTCAAAATAAAAATGAAATGCTAATGAGTACATAACTATATAGCTACATCCATCCCGTGTAGAGTGTTGAGGAAACTCATAAATCGGTGCAGGCTCTTTTTACACACATAAATATTTAATTTTAAATATTTAATATACCATAAAATTAATTATAGTTATTTTTGAATTGTCTTAGTGCCCCTAAAAAAATGGTGTTGTTGAGCGAAAAAATTGTCATCTTCTTGAGGTTGCTCTTTCATCGAATCTTTTTGGGGTGATGTGGTTCTTATTATCGCATATCGTGTTAGTCGTCAATCTTTGAGTATCCTTATGTTTAAGTCACCTATTGAGTGTCTCTCTTAGTTCGTTTCCATTATTTTTTTTATTTTCCTTCTAAAATTTTTCGGTGTGTTTATTTTATATATAATTATAGATCTTCCAAGGGAAAACTTAACCCAAGGACTCTGCGATGTATCTTTATTTGTTATTCTGTCAACCAAAAAGGATATAACTGTTATCATTTACTATCTCAGAAAATGTATGTTACGATGGATATTATCTTTTGTGAATTTGAGTTCTTCTTCTCTACTACTCAAACATCTCTTCAAGGGGAGAATGTCAATATTAGTATAGAGGAAGAGATGTTTTGTTAGGAGGCTTTTCTTCAATTGTCTATTTAGTGGAATGTAAGCAAGGAGGAACAACTACTTGTAGAGAAAATATGTGATGTCAATGATCCATATGGCCATTCACCTGAACAAGAATAATCTGAAGCGTCAAAAGGTACCCATGTGTCGCCAAATGAGTTGAATTCCCTAACTTGAGTTCAATTCTGATTTATGAGGTAAAGAATCTCTTGGTGTTGCTCTTGTTATTAATAATCTAGTTGTTGATGACTCTAAGCTTTTTATTGCAGTTAGGAAAGGTGTTTGAGCATGTACTCAACATCCTATCTCTAACTTTGTCTCTTATGATTCTTTGTTTCTATCCTATCGTAACTTTGTTTCCTCATTGTTTTTTGTGTCTATTTGATCCTAGATGGACAGAAGCTATGGTAGAAGAAATAAAAACTTTGAAAAAAAATGACACATAGGAGTTGGTTCTTATTCCTCCTAGAGCAATTCTAGTAGGGTGTAGATGGATGTTTATTGTCAAACAACAAGCTGATGAGACTATTGAGAGGTACAAAGCTAGGCTGGTTACTAAAGAATTTACTCAGACATACGGTATTGTTCATCAAGAGAATTTTGTTTTTATAGCAAAGATGTACATGCTCTTATATCTTGTGTAGCTAATTTGAAGTGGAATTTGCAGTAGTTGGACGTTAAAAATGCTTTTCTTCACTGAGACTTAGAGGAGAAAGTGTACATGGAGACAAGTAATTGAAGGGAAGATGTGCAAGTTAAAGAAGTCTCATTATGGGTTAAAACAATCTCCTAGAGTTTGATAGGTTTCTTAAAGCCATTCTGAAATTTCGATATAAACAAAGTTAGGTTGATCATACTATGTTTGTTAGACGGGTTGATGATAGGATTATAGTTCTCATTGTATATATGGATGACATAGTGATAACTGGAGGCTTAGTTGCCTAAGGAGTTTGAAATGTTTTGACTTGGTTCATTGAGTTACTTCCATGGCACAGAGGTTGTTAGATCAGATAAAAGTATTTTCATCTCTTAGATAAAGTTTTTTCTTGATCTACTTGAAGAGACAGAAATGTTGAGATCTAGACTTACATATTCTCTTATTGAAGTCAACTATCGACTGAGTGGTGAAGTTGGTGAGGTGGTAAAAAAGGAGAGATACCAGAAACTAATGGAGAGATTAATATATTTCTCACATATTTGGCCAAATATTTCTTTTGCAGTAGGTATTATCACTCAATTCATGCATAATCCTCAAATTTTTCATTTTGAAATTGTTTATCGCATTGTGAGGTATATGAAGTCGGCTCTAAGAAAAATGATCTTGTTCTCTAATAATGACCATTTGAAACTAGAAGCACCCTGATTCAGTGGATGATAGACGATTTAGTTCAGGCTATTGCACCTTGATCGGAGGAAATCTTGTCACGTGGCGAAGCAAGAAGCAAGCAGTGGTGACAAGGTTTAGTATAGAGGTTGAATACGGAGCAATTACCAATGGAGTGTTTGTGCTTATGTGACTCCAAACATTACTGGGAGATGGACTTGTGAGACTAGATTGTGACAACATGGCTACTATCAACATTGCTTATAATCCAGTTCAATATTACATAACTAAATATGTTGAAATTGATCGGCCTTTCATTAAAGAGAAGTTAAATAAGAGTTTAATTTACACGCCTTTTGTGAAATTATAAAATCAATTAGCTGATGTTTTTACCAAGGTGCTTACTAGTAAAGTTTTTCACCCCATTGTTTACAAGTTGGACATGAGAGATATTTATACAGTAACTTGAGTGTTATGTTATATGATGTAAAGCTTAAGGGTATTTTAGTATTTTTTGAATACATATAAAAGTTGGGTGTAGTTGTGTAACCTAACATACTGGTCTCTTCCCATATTCTTCTCCTTCTCTCTTCTCTAAACCCTAATGGCTTCATAATCTAACCGAAAGTTAATTGACGGATCTCATCTATCCAATAGTTTGACATTTGCATGGCTAATACATGGTTGTTTTTCTTTTATTATAATTCTCTACAGAATATGAAATGTGGTTGTGAACACGGGTATGCATAGACAAACACTCGCATAAAATAAACGTTAAAATGATTAGATGAATACAATATCTTAACATGTATTGATTTCATTTTTGCTAAGTGGGGAAAGTGACTTTAGAATTGATGTTATTGGTTATTAGTGTTTAAGAGTTTATCCCACGTCGGTATAACATCACTTCTTTAATTGTTGTATGAGTTTTGTGGTCGTCTATACCCATTGTTCATTGGTTTCGCATTAGATATCTTTAACATGGTGTCAATCTAGTTTCGGCAGGTTTTGGGCAAAATCTCAGTGTATATGATATTGATTTTCTATTTGGTTTCTCCTATGTTTGTGTCATAAGTGTACTGTATTATGTTTCTTGTTAAGTTTGTCTACCTCTCCATGTGCCAATGGGCATCATAAGTGAGGATGATATTAGAGCTTGTCCCATATATGTATAATAGCACTCCAATCTATTACATGAGCCTTGTGGACCATTTCACCCTATGCCAATTGGTCTTGTTGGATGCTTTTGACTTTTGACAATTCGCATGGTTTCATAGTGGGGTTTGATATTTTGATCGAAGTCTATATCAGTTTTTTCTTTGACCAGAAAGCAACAAGGATTCAAATGTTGCCACACCCCCCCCCTCCCCCACAAAAAAAAAAATAATGAAGTGTAATAAAAAAATGGGGCAGACTTCCTTGTGCCATAACAATTCTAAAATTATTTTTGCCACTAGATTCTTTTGTGATTTAATACATTATAACTTGTTTTGCTCCCTTGATTGCTTCACGAGGCTCCAACGAGAAATATCTATGCAAGCATATTTCTTCTTAGTGGTTCCATCTCCACTTGTTTTTTCTTTATGCTGCTCTTACTACTTGGTCCACTTATTTCTGGTATATGATTGAATTTTAGTGTTATTTTGTTTCAACTTGATGACTTAAGAGCATGAACACAAATCATTATCGTAAAGAGAAATAATGTTGAATCTGAAGCTAAAGATGGTTTCTTTGCAATTGATTGTTTTGTTTGCAGAGAGGGTTTGTTGAGGCCCATGCTGATGATGGCCTCTTAGAAATATTTGGCCTAAAACATGGATGGCATGCTTCATTTGTTATGGTTGAACTTATCACTGCCAAACACATTGCTCAGGTACTGGTAGTTGGGTTAAAATTTGCTTACTTTACGTTTTAGGTTGTTGCGGTGAGTGTGTTAAATTTTCATTAGACTTTGTTAGGGTTTATTTCCTTCAAAATTGAATTTATGCCTCCATTACAGAAAACAATATTAGTATGTGCTGGGTTATCATGGTTTAGTAGGGTGTAGTCCTTGAAATATGTGACACAGAGGAACAATTTAAAGATTGAGGGAAGCAAAGCTACTGATGTGGCATGCCCCCCTTTTGTGTGAGTCTTCAATTTCCCTGTTCTCTTCAAAGGTGACTCATTACATCAGCTGGCAGGCTTTATTGGCCAAATTCTCTCTAAGATAATTTCAAAACATGCCTATGCAATGTTTGGAATTAATTGATTTTTTTTGCTTGATTCTTCTACTTTTTTAGTGGAATAATAATAACTGGGCTGTCAAGTAGCCTTCGGTCAACAGAATTTGGTTAATTTTAGTTGGCATGAGAGGTAAAAGATCATGGTCTAGTTAAAGAAAACTTGGAATCAGAGTACTTTTATATTTTTCCTTCAGTGAAAATCTTGGCCTGCATAGGATGATATAAAACACATTGGTAATTGTTGAAGTATAAATACTTAAGTTATACTCTTTCTAACAACTTAAGCTTTTGGAGTAGATGGTTGTTTAACATGGTATCAGAACAGGAGGTCCTATATTTGAATCTTGTCGCCACCCTTATAATTGAAAATTTCCATGTGCTCATCCCAAAATCTAGCATGAGGGGATGTGTTGAAGTATAAATATTTAAGTTACATCATTACTATCATCGTAAGCTTTTAGAATATATGATTGTTTAACAGTAATAAACTCCATGTGATTCTGTGATTGTAGTAGAGTACGTTCATGGCTCAAGAAAAAAAGAATAAAAACCTTCTGAAGCACACCCAACTAATATTTAATTGTTCACTTTGTTATTGAAAAATTCTAGAAAGGGGAATATAAAGACAATATTGTAAAACCTCTACAAATATGACATAGAATATATTTTTCATCCCTACAATAATCGTAGATGTGTGTCCATTATAGATTATGGTGTTATAGAAAAACGACCACTAATACTTTTTTTGGAATCATTAGATTTATCCCCAATTATTTAATGCGAGGGAGATGCAGAATCAAAAACTACCTGTTAATCCATTGTCCGCTCGGTGGAGATTTGTGGGATCTTTTCCTTGACTTATGCGAGATAGGTCCTACGTATCGTGACTAGTTAAGCTTTGAGGTTCTGGTTTGTCAAAGGAAACCGGAATGAGAAGGTAAGTCTGAAAGGTGTGGCGGGTGAGAGCTCTTTGTTCATGGTGAAGCATTTGGAAGGAGTAGAATTGGAATGCACTGCTTGTTGCGAAGTTGAAGCGTACATAGATAAGCTTGTGACTTTTTCTTAAGTAGCTGACACGAATTTTTAACACTAGAAGCTTGTTAAGCTGTTGCATTTTCTCAGCTATGATTTCTAACACTCTGTATTTTAAACTGGTTGAAACATGCTTCAAGAACTGTTATTATGGATACTTCTGCTGTGGAGCCGGCTTTGTTTGCCATAAAAGAAGGGTATGGCAATGCTATAGTTGTTTCAACCTGTATTAATTCTCGAAACCGCTATAATTCAAAAAAAATTGAAAGAGGAAATTCAAGTTTCACTTACAAACCACCTATCAGGAAAGTAAAGCTTTAGACAGTTGGAAACAATCTCTGGTATTTCTACCGGCCCAACTGTCACGAACCGTCCGCGTTGTATTAGGAGAGAAAATTGTTCTCTTGGACTTAACTCAAGAAGAAACCTCTTATGTGCTTGTTCCAGTGAGTGAAGTGCAAAAAAAAAAAAAAAGATCCTATGACCAATCAACAATAACTTCCATGTATCTTGCAGCCTGTTTCATAGATTAGTATTTCATAAAAAGCAATTAAAATTATTTTAGCACTTGTCATGCAGAAAGTTGTAGTTTTGATGACCGAAGCTATTATAAAATTCGAGGTAAGAAAAAAAAAACCACCAAAAGTGGCAAAAGTGAAAAATATATTAGTTAATTATCTTCCATGACGTATTCTCTCCCTGCATCTCTTCTATTAACTACTACTACTACGTCATTATTCATGCATTAGATTTAGGGTACAATTAGTGACGGAACCAGGATATGGCTATGAGGGGACCAAACCCTTTATATATAAATTCGCTCCAACAATGTGAACTATATTTATACTTTGTAACTTCAAATTTACAATGCACAAATTATAGCCAACAAATGAATAAACAATCTATATAAACAAAAAAATAAAAATCATGAGAATAGTTTTTTACAAAATATCCTACCAGTCATCTATCAACTCGATGTCTTTTTCTATCTTGTAATATATCTATGATTTAATCCATACCAACTTTTTCAACAATTTTTTTATTATACATAGTCAAAAAGTTTGTGGGGAAACCAATCTTGAACTTGTTTTGAAGCTATGTTTTAAAAAAAAAAAACTTGTTTTGAAGCCTGGTGTCCATAAAATTAATAACCACAAAAACACAGTAGTACAAATAGCTATAGTTGAAACATAAAGTATAGGAACACATATTGTTAAGTTTGGAGAATGGAGAGAGACAAAACACAATATGAGGCAGACCAGTGTTATTAAAGGTGTAAAGCGAACCGAAGCGACCGAGGCTCCTACCGCCTAAGCGAGAAGCGAAGCGACACGCTTTACTGAAGCGAAGCGAACGGTTAAAAAAAAAATAAACATTTTAGTTTAATTACTTCTAAACATCTAAGTTCTAATTTTATATATACTAAATATTTAAATGCAAGTAAAGCCATAAACATTTAAATTAAAACAAACACTAATAACATCTCAAATCTTAAGAACAGTCATACCTTAAACATTTAAATTCAAACAAACACTAATAATATCCCAAATCCTAATATTTTTAAAGTATATTGTTTTTGTTAAAGTATATCAATCAATTTTGTTAAATCTATTTTTATGTACATTCGTAGGGTTATACACATGTACTGAATCTGTGAATCACATTTCAGACTGCAAAATAGAACAACTTCAGCACAATTAGAACCAAAAACAAAAGGGAGCAGAATTCCTACAAGCAGAATTAGACAGCAGCGGAATTAGAAAAAAAAAAGGGGAGCAGAATTAGACAATAGCATAATCAGCAGTCAACACAATCAGCAAAACTGCATCACAATCAACACAATCAGAAAATTACAAATGGGCTACATCCCAGCAAAACACTGTGTTTTGAATCCCAGCAAAACCGTAGCACAATCACAATTAGAAAATTGATTCAGATACATATGTGGTTAACAGAATCAGAAGAAAAAAAAATGCACTGAAGCAAATTCAAAATCAGAAAAAAAAAGGAATAGATCGTTCGAGGTGAAGAGAAGAAGAGAAGAAACAAAGAAAAATAGAAGAGAGAAGAAGAGAAGAGACTTACCTGTGCAGCGAGGAAGGTGTCTCTGTCAATCGTGAGGCGAAGGTTTTTGTCGATCAAGGAAGGAGCAGCGATACCTTCGATCGAGTCCAGCGATCTGCGATCCTTCTGTGTCGATGGAAGGTTTGTGACGAAGGTTTGTGTCGATCGAGTCCGGCGACCTGCGATCCTTCTATGTCGAGCAATACCTTCAATTGAAGGTCTATGTCGATCGAGTCCAGTGATCGATAAGCAGATTAATTTTAGGGTTTGAGGTAGTATTTATGGGATAAGGGAAAAATTCTGTGTATTACCATCTTATAATTTTTTTTCAATTGCCCAATCAATGCTCCAAATTAAAAATCAGATCCACTTCGCCTTGCCTACAAAAAGCGATCGCTTTTTCGCCTTGCGCTTCGTTTTTCTCGCTTCTCTGATGTTTGCTTCGCTTGGGGTTCTCCAGGCGAGATATCTTCGCCTCGCCTCGCCTCTCGCCTAGGCGAGCGCCTAGGCGCGCTTTTCAAAACACTGAGGCAGACAGAGAGAGGTGAAACTTACCCTACCTCTCACTCTCAACTTGTATTTATA
>CM042188.1:24458048-24508545 GCA_023539305.1 Ilex asprella | reverse complement strand
GATTTAGAATCAGAGACCCCAGAAACGAAGGTTTGACTACCGTACTGTTAAAATTTTTTTGATACCATACCTCTAAAAAATTTTACTTCCAAATGTATTTTTATAATTTTGTAATTCATTTTATAACTAAAAATGTTTTATGATATTTTTACCACTTTTGTAAATATTTTTATCACTATTGTAATAACTATTTTTATCATTTTTTTTTCATTACAAAAACATTTGCAAGTTTTATGGGTGATTTATCACTTTTGTTAGTTTTTTCCTCACTATTGTGGTAACTATTTTTATAATTTTTTTAGATACCACAATACTAATAAAAGTATCAAAAGATATAATAAATTTTGATATAATACTGAAATTTTATTTTTCGGTATCATAATCAAGTCCATGATAGGATAATTCTAGGTACCGTACCTACAAAAAAATGTTTTCAGATAAAAATGCTAAATACAATTCATATTCTAGGTATCATATATTTTAAATTTTTTTGTGACTGCAGTATTTATCGTCATAAAAAAATGCGTTTTGAAAAAAAAATTTATGATAGCATGAGCCAATTTTTTAGTTTTGTGCTCAAAAATTTTTTTTTTGATGCCATGACATAAAAATTAATTTAATAGTTTCTTTACAAATAAAAATTTATTATTGACAAGGACCATTGAATAATCCCATTGAATTAAATTTTTGTCTATGTCATTGTTGACCCTCCTCAAGATAAAATTTTGGTTTTGTCTCTATTTGTGACGGTAAATTTTTTTTTACCATCACAATTTTTTTTTCTTTCTACAAATTTTTTTTTTTCATTTTGTTGACGATAAACAGCTAATTTGGCTACTAAACACAAAAGTGGTAAAAAAGCCACGCGTGAACTATGAGCTGGGAACAAGTGCTTATCTTCGTATTTTTATTTTGTGCACACTAGATTCCATCATTATTCTCCTTAATTGAACGCGTTGGTCCCTCATCTCTTGCTTAAACTACTATTAGGTGAAACATTTCGTCAAAAGTGAAGTAATTCAAATACATCAAGCTAGTTTGGATGATTTGATTTTACTGGTTAATATTTAGAGGTTCTACGTTTAAATTTTATTGCAATAAGCGTTTTCATTGGTTAGATATACGTGATTCACAAGTGCTTAAATGTAAACTAAATTTATTAAAAAATACGTGATTACAATGGTTTTTGACTATCGAAATAAAATACAATAAAATATTTCACCAGTGGACCAATCCTATCACACTTTAGAGACATTCCACTCAAGTACCCCTATCCACCACATCTTGTATTATGTACTAAGCTCAAATTAGACAAAAGAATTCCTTGTTTGAAGATAATGATCTTATTATATTCATAATGCTCTAATTACAATTAAGATAAGACCAAAGAACTGTTTGGGAATTAAGAGCAGCCAAAAAGTGATTATGGTGGTGGTAACCCACTTCATAATCAACTAATTAGGCAACCAAGAAGCAATCAAGGTGGTGGAATCCAACTTAGAAAAAAGTAATTATTTTAATTCAATGAAGTTACGTCTATTAGGAGATAAGTAGAGCCGGGGGGGGGGGGAGATGGAAGCAAATTTTGGTATATCCATTGGATTGATGTGATTTTCTAGGTTATCTTTTGGTTAATCTTCTAGTTAGTTCACAAAGAATATTTGGAATTGGCTCTGGATTGTGACAAACTTAACTGTCTTGTTCAAGTCCGATTCATTAATTTTTAATCCAACTTCGGGTTTAGCCTAGGTTCAAGTGTGTATTTGAGTATTCCTGTATGTATGTTCACAGACCTAACGAGCTGAACAAGTCATTACATGAAATTGATTTGTTTTTTTTTAAAAAACGCTTTGAATTTCAATTTGAACTCAAGTCATTTGATAAATTAATTGAATTGCACAAGAATTTATTATGTATCTCAATCTTTTTTCTTCTCTTTCTATCTCGATCCAACAAAGAAAGACTCTATGTTTATCTTCAATGCTACACATAAACTACTTAGCACTTTGGATCAAATTGGAAAACTTGACACTGATTGAACGCCTCTATCTTCCCTATATCTCAATTTCTCTCCCTAATCCTCTATCTTGTAATTTGTATCACTTTCCTCTCTCTCCCTCTCCTTTGTATCTCTCTCTTTCTCTCTCTATAAAATTAAAGTTGAGCTTGAATTTGTTTGGTAAAGAAACACTTTGAGCTTTTATTCGAACTAATCCCAAACTATTAACAAACAACTCGATTATTTTACAATTCTTCTAGGAAAATGTTGGTTGCGTATGGAATCTATGTGCCCTTTTAATATAGGCATGCTTCGGTTTCAAGCCATATTCAGGGAGATGATTAATTAGTACATGTGCTCTTTGTCACCTAACTGAGATGCTCCCTACTTAATTAAGGTTTATATGCTGGATTAAGTGGAATAAAGCTTCTGCTTTGATTAAAATTTAGGCCATTTAGCATATATTCCTAACAATGTGACAATTTTGAATTAAAATATAACTTCACAAACAAACTTTAAACTACAGAATGCTCATTTAGCATATATTATTCTAATTATATATGAAATTCCATTTTTTTTTTCGAGTTCAACTAGGAAATTACTTTCTTAGGTAAAAGCCTGACATTTTCCAACACCATGCCCCTACGGAAAAGAGACTTCTTTATGAAAATACTTTCCTAGGTAAAAGTTATGTCTATTTTTTAAAAACTAAAAGTCTATCAATTAAACCACCTGCAGTTTTAATGCAAAATAAACTAAATTTAAGACCAGACAACAAAACAAAATACCTGACCAACAACTATAAAATTTAATTCTACTCTTCTTATCAATAAATAAAAGTTATGTGATAGACATAATAATATTTCATGCATCCTATCAGTAGAATGAACCATCAAGCTAGGTTGGGGGCCATGGCAGATGCAATTATCATTACTTGCAGTCGAGTAATTAAAGACAGTGATGTTGATGTTGATGTTGATAATGGAGATATTATACAATAAACATCACAATTTAGAAGTTCCTCAGCCCACCCGAGAGAGATAACTATTAAACAGGCCTAGCTCGTTGCAATTTTGCTATAGTAGGTGTTAAAGGGTTAACAATAAATCCAACAAAAAATAAAAACAAAGTTATCGTGTATGGATATATTATCTAATAAAGATTTCGATACAAATCAGATATGTACATACAAATTCGAATGTATATAGAATTATAATAAATTGTGTATATGTTCAGAAAATTTTAACACAAATCAAGAGATTCAAATTCAAGATAAAATAGGGTTCATTGGACAGAGGAAGATGACGCACCCAGCTGGCTTTGGACCTACGAAATTTGGACTGATTAATTGCAAAGGGAATATTACTCATTACACTTGCATAATGATGCTGCATATTAACCCCATTTCTCATCACATCACAAGCCAAATGATGGAGTGCAAGAAAACTTTCTAGGACACCACCTTCTGGACATGAGATCTTCAAGCCAATAACCACAGACCTCTTATTAAACTGATCAGGCTCAATAAATCTTGTCCCAACCTAATTCTTTTATATTTGTTATTGTAGTATGACTTCAAATATATACAATCACTCTCAAGCTATACATGAAATGTCGTCAATCAGGACTCAATTTTCTAAACTTAAACTATTATGCCTTCCCATTTGAACTATCTGAACTGAAATTTCATAAATTCAACAACTGAGGACTTCCTATAGGATTTCTTGATGTAAAGAAGGTTCCTCTTCATTATGATTTTTGTTTTCTAAGTCCAAAAGCTTCAAACACAAGTAATTAACTTCAAACTATAGACATCGACCTAAGCAGTACCTGAAATTATGATTTCAAGATGTATACTATTGAAACATTAGTTTGGAACCAAAATTCATAAATTCCAATTGTGGTACTATTATAGTTTTTGAGTAAGAAAAATAGTATCCTTCTATGCTGTGTAAAAACTGCTACATCTAATTTTACTCAAATGCTATAAAATCAATTTTTTTTTTCAATGGTTACTATTTTTCCACCATTATGATTGTTTAAAACTACAGTCTGACTATATAAATTAAAATATGAAACTCCAAAGCAAAGAAGAATAAAAAAAGTTTCTTTGCAGCCATGAAGTTAAATCCTTTTAAGAGTATCTCCAACCATTACTTATGATTTTTTTTAAATTTGAATAAAAATTTTGATTTGATATATGAAAAACTTAAGTTAAGGAGTTAGTGGGCTGTGCAAAAACAGAGGGAATAGAAATCAGAGTATGATGAAGAAGCCATGACCGTCGGAGTGGAGTTTGAAAATTTTTTGGAGGAGGATTTGGCTGAAACAGAGGTGGCACAATGGTGGTGGTGGTGATAATGGCGGTGGCAATGGTGGTGACGGAGGTGGTACAATGGTGGCAGTGGTGGTAGATATTAACAAGCATATTTGTCTATTACGAGGAATTGATAAAATTCTTAGTGACTAATATTTTTAGCATTAAGTAATAATTAGGTGGTTTCCTATTAAGTTTAAGAGTGATGCTAGATGGACTTAAAAACTAACTTAAAAAATTAACTTGATAATCTCAACCATTGAATAGGCATTAGGTCCCAATAAATGCTGGGATCTACAGTGAAATTAATGGTTGGGATTATCAAGTCAATTTTTTAAGTCCATGTAGCATTGCTCTAAGCTTAATTCATTAAGTACTTAAAATATTTAATTTTAAACTTTAAATGATATTATCAAATAATCCAAAAATCAAAATTTCAGTACACATTGAGTAAGGACAAGAGAGACGTCACTCGTCAGTGTGGATAAAGTACAATTCATGCCCCACTCTTCGGGAAAATAACAACATAATTCACCAAGAGGTTCGAAAATCCGCTACCCCTTTGAAAAAAAAAAAATCTCTATAAATAAGCACCGGAACCCAGCTTTGCCTCTTCAATCCATTTTCGTCTCCTCCTTCGCCACCACCGCCGCCACCACCACCACTAATTCTCTTCCTAGTTCCTATTAAGATAACCATAAAAAACAAACGATTCTTTCTACATAAAATGACCACTGTAGAGAGCTTAAGCGCACCATCGACGCCACCGCAGAGCTCGCCGTGGCACTCACCCGTGCCGTACCTCTTCGGTGGTCTGGCGGCGATGTTGGGTCTCATCGCTTTTGCTCTCTTGATTCTTGCATGCTCTTACTGGAAACTCTCCGGCTTTCCCGACAGCGACGAAAGAGAAGGTGGTGAGAGAGACATTGAGGCAGGTGAAGCCGACAAGAAAGATACAAATGAAGACTTGAAAGCACCAACATTTCTTGTTCTCATGGCTGGACAAGAGAAGCCTACGTTCTTGGCAACACCCATTTCGAGTAGAGCTTCATCTTTTGGCAGTAACACTGAAAAGGCAGAGAAAAATGAGGAAGAAAGAGAAAAGCAGAAACAGGGGAGTGGTGTGCAGGTACAAATTGTAAATATGGAAACCCATGAGACTTCATATCAGGTCTCTTAATTTCTGTTTTTTTTTTTGTTTCCTGTGATTTTTGGTTTCTTTTGGAATAGAGAGGTCATCTATTTGGTATAGGATTTCGTAGCACATGCGATACGTGTGTAACACGTTTTGATGCAAGTGTTACTGACAGATGAGAGAGTGCTAAGAAAGTGTTGGTCATGGATGAGAAGAAAAACATTGGAGAGAGAGATTTTAAATGAGAAGTTAACGAATGGACCTTGAGAGTCGAGGCTCTAGAGTCTTGAGAACTCTTATTACAGGAGGACGTTTGTGGTACTTGAGAGAATTTTAAGTTTATTCCTTTTTTCTCTTTTAATTCGAGCGATGTAAATGTTTACTTTGGACATTGAATCAGAAGAGTTATTTTATTCCTGAATTTTACAGATGTCCTCAGCTTCTTCTCCCGCCGATCAAAACAAATATTATGCCCTTTTACTATCTATAAATTTATTATAATATTTCAAGATTTGTAAGTTCGAATTTAAAAATGTACGTAAATTAAAGGGTGACTGATTTTCTCATATGAAATATTTAATTAATTTGATGGAACAAGGGAATCAAACTTACCTAGATGAGCCTGCGATGTGGATGAAACTTAATGTTATTCATAGAGGGTTACTCAGTCGGTTTGTTTGATCAAGATTTTTTATTAAGTTTTTTATATCAACTGATGTGGTATAAATTTTTTATTAAATAAATAGATTTCATTTATATTTAATAATAGAGTTTGTGTGATATCATTGAAAAACTTAGAAACCCTTTATGAATAACCAGTATAATATTTACTGTTTATCTGAGAAAAGTTTTGCATATTGAACCGGCCAATCTGTTTTTCAACCGGTGATTGGTCTGGGCCACCTAGAAACCCGAGTGAAGATGAAGAAGAAATATGCAGCATCAGACTCGGGGGTTTATAATGCTGATAAGGGTCTACGTGTCATGCTGTAATTGGTTAGTGACAGAAAAATGAGTAGAACTTAAATTATTTGCATTGCGGTCTCCGCTATGTTTTTTTTTTCTTTTTAAATCTCTTCAATTTGGTTAAAAGTTGATAATTTATGTGAAAATTAAAATATTTATGAGAGATATTTTTTTTTGTAATTTGACCTTAATAAATTATTAAAATTCGAATTTAAAATATTTAAATTTATATTTTATTTATATTATTACTTGAGCTATCCTCAGATTTGTTTATCTGGATAACTGAAACTGCGTGGCTTACTTATTGCCCTTAAATCTATTTTATGACTATGATGTCTCGTAGCAAGTTGTAGTATCATGTGTCTACCCGCTGGGAAGCTTTTTCTTTTTGCTTTTTAACTTTTTTTGTGTCATTACTTAAAGGTGTCTATGGGCTTGGCCAAGTTAGATCTGTGAGTTTTTTTTCGTATCGGGTTAGTTAGTGTAGGCCTAAGTCTTTATCTAAATGAGTTATTGGGTGGCTTAAGTCAGACTTCGAGTAGGGGTAGACTACACGCAGTCTAACCCGTAAAGATATTGGGCGGGTTTGCTAGGCGGGCCTGTTCGCGGGTTTTTTTTATACACAATTTTATTTAAAAATAATTAATATTTTTTTAACTTAATATTTGTGTAAATTATATTTTTGAATAAAAAATAGTCAAAATGAATAAAAATAAAATAATAAATAATTTTATTTTTAATTAGGGACATCCAATTGCATCAGAAGGGCTAATTTTGTTGTGTGTCAACAACCTAGATGTTATGAAAGTTATGACACAAATTCATGAAGGGATTTTTGATCTTCATTAGTCAGGAGAAAAAATGAGATGGTTAATTCATAGGAATGGACAATATTAGTCAACTATGAGAAAGAAATGCATCACTTATGCGAAGGTATGCCAAGCTTGTCAGAAACATGGACCAATTTTGGGTTCCTCTTCTATTGAATTACATTCGATTGTAAAGCCATAGCCATTCAGAGGTTGGACAACGGATTTGATTGGTCAAATTCAGCCTAGGTCATCGAAATAACATTCTTATATATTGATTGCCATTAATTATTTTACAAAGTGGGCTAAGACAATACCTATGAAATCGGTGGATCAGCAAAAAGTAATTGTTTTTATCAAGGAACACATTGTTTGTAGGTTTGGGTTGCCTTGAACAATTACTGTTAATCAAGAGACTATGCTCACAGGGGCAAAAATAATAGAGTTTGCGTATGAACATGGTAAACAAATGTTGAATTAATCACCTATTATGCTCAGGTCAATGGACAAGCAGAATCGACAAAGAAAACATTGAAGTTAATCTCAGAGAAGAAGATAACCCAAGGAAGTGGCACAAATTATTGAAATTTTTTTTGTAGGCATACAAAAACTTTTGAGAAAAACGGAACAGGTCCAACACCATTCAAATTGTTGTACAAGTGTGATGCTGTGATACCAATGGAGATAACAGTAAAATCAAGAAGGGTGTTAGAGAACCAGGGTGTGTCAACGGAGGCATGTTCTAAAGCCATGTACCTTGAATTGGAAGATATGGAGGGGAGTTGATTGGACGTGTTAAACCATATTCAAATACAGAAAAAGAAGATATAAATGACATATAATAGAAACGTTAAGTCCAAAAGCTTTTTAGAAGAAGATTTGGTGTGGAAAACCATCTTGCATTTGGGGAGTAAAGACAGGGAATATGAGAAGTGGTCTCCTACTTGGGAAAGACATTTCAAATTAGGAAAAAATATTAAGAGGTAGAACCTACCACTTACAGTCTTTAGAGGGAGAATAGCATAAGAAACCCATTAATGGAAGATATTTAAAAGCATGCAGGATTCTTACAACATTAATTGAAAAAAAAATTGCCAAAAAAATGAAAGGAATGTATATTTCCTGAAAAAAAGTTACTTACAAAGTAAAGAGGCCATGAGAATTAGCCCTTGCATAAGATACAATTTTTAAAAAAAAACTACAAGAAAAATCCATAGGGCAGTTGTCCTTCAAGCCATTTTTGTTGGCTAAAAATCATTCCTGGTTTGACCTTCTAAGAAGAATCAGAATAAATTTATATTTCAGGTGAAGGTTCAGCAGAAGTAGACAATCCGATGGTAGTAGTCCTTTGAAGAGACAAAAAAGATAATGAATCAACCTCTTATGATGATGTCTCGCCTGCCATTGGTTTGGCTGGCATAGAAGAAGAGACCCATTGTTCTGTAACTTGCATTTGTTCTTTGTGCTTCTTCCTCTGGAGTGAATCCTCCACAGTGGCTAGATCTTCAAAAGAGTATATTATAATATGTCCCTCAGAGGTGAAAGAAAATCTAGAGGGATGGGAGGCAAATGTTATTGCTTGGAGATCACTAAGTAAGTGTGAGGGCATAAAAGATAGTTCATTGGGCTTTTGATTGAAAAAACTTAGTCTAGATATATAACCGTGTAAGTGGTCATTAAATAGCCACCAATTGACAAAGAGGGGAGAGACGAATGGCTCCCCATGAAGGTGTTCGAAGGGAAAATTTTTCGAGGCTTTATTATAAGTTGAGGAAATAAGTTGAACAGTGTAAGGGTCCATGAGCTTAACCCTTGTATTTTCATGCTCATTGACAAGAGAATGCATATAAGGCATAAGGATACTTTGAGTGAAGCCAAACTGTTTGGCTATATGGTTAGGAAATTAAAATAGGATTTGAAGCCAAAGCGAGAGTCTTTTAAGTCATAGATTGCACCACCCACATGAAGATAGCAAGGTAAAAGAATGCTTCCCAAGAAATTAAGGAAAAAAGTGGATTGCTTATCAAAAGGATCGATGGAGCCATCAAAGAATGTTCTAAGACAACGATAAGAATAAAGGCATTCAAAGAAAGGCAAGAAGAAAGGAGGATATCTGGTAAACTCCAAATTATGAAATGCTTTTAAATAAAAATAAAAGTCCTTGTGCAGAGATGAATACATTGATACAAGGAAATGATGGGCGTAGTTAAGAGGATAAATTTGGAAAAGGAAGGTACTCAGAAGTAGGCATAGAGACATGCTTGGAATAGCAATAAAGGTCCCCCACATAGTTTGTCAATACCTCTTCAGCCATGTCACAAAAGCCTTTGTAAAGAGCTCCTTAGACGAAAGAGGCTAAGACCAAAACTTTGTGATCTCTAAAAGGATATCAATGTTGTAATTTTCAGTTGTAACCTTGAAGTAAGGGATACAAATGGCAGAACGACAAAGCCAATCAAGGAGGAAAAACAATATGTTTCCCATAGGAAGGAAGGCCAAAATTTGGCCTATAAAAAAAGGTGAGATTGTCTGAATATTTAAAATTGGTAGGAATGTCTATCAGAATTTGGTCAAGCTTTAGATTCACAATTACTTTAATCTCAGTCAATGAAAGCCTAGTTAGGTGACATCAAGGATTGAAGGGGACATTATTCCAAGAGGAAGGAGCGTGACATTAAAGGACTTCGACCATAAGCAACTAGCTGCACCTATGAGCCAGTGATTAATATATAATGGACAAGTAGAGAACTTGATTTTTTCATAAATCCTTTGTTCTTTCCATTGCTCAGAAAAGTGTACTTCTATTAGTTTACCCCATCCAGATCATTGTTGGTTTGAGTTAACCCAAGTTTTCAAAGGGAAGAGCCATTGATCCAACACTTCCATCAAAGTTGAGGACGATGAAGTGTTTGAAATTCTCCATGCAAAATGGGGTAATGTTCTTGGTTTATTTTATTTTATTTTGTTTTCTAATTTTATTAAGATTTCAGTTTCTTAGTTGATTTAGAGTTTCTACTATTATATAAATTCTTGTAAGCATTAGGACAAATTAGTTTTTGAATATAACTGAGAGAAGATTCCCTATTCTTCTGGTATTTTTGAAGAATCATTAAATTTATTAAAATCTTTAAGACTGGTATTCTTGTGAATCAACATGTCTAGAGTAGGATTCTAAACTAATATTTGTATGCAATCAACGGTTTTGTTTCATTCTATTTCTGTTTGGACATAAATACAAAATTATGAAAGCATTCGATGTATGTGTAGTTGGAAAGCCTAAAATTATTAAAGGATTCCCACTTGTCAATATTTGAAAGAAAGGCGGGAAGTAACCAACCACAACTATGGTTTGAAAGATAAAATAATTACCTGGGAGTTACAAAGTCAAATAACTGTCGATAAGGTAGAAATCGTCCAGAGAAGTGGCTCTAAAAGAGGAAAAGGAGGACGACAAAAGACAACTCAAAAAACCCCAATAAGACCCACGGTCAGGGCATAAGACCCTGTCGATAGCTGATGCTCTCTTCGATGAGTGATCAACGAAAAGTTCATAGTTTTATCTCAGGAACATAACATCCCACTAGAGAAAGGCAAGAAAGGAAAAGAGTATTGCAAATGACATAATTCATTTACGCATTAAACTAAGAATTGCATCACCTTTTGGAATCAAGTGTAAGATGTAATACCAAAGAGAAAGCTTAAGTATGCCACAAAAGAAGAAGTGACCACGAAAATTGACAAGGATACTTTTCCCAAGAAAGTAAACATTAATGTGATTTCTGCTAATATATAGGGAAACAAGGAATTTTCCATTTTTGTGATTGGCAGAGAGAGAATTGTTCCTAAGATGTGCGTTCCAGTGCATAACAGACTTGGCTCCAAAGACGAGGAGCCACTGGCTATGTGTTTCAAGTGTGCAAAAAAAATAGACAAACCTGATGCAATCCCACTGGATGATGCTGTCAAGGAGTTTACTGATAAATGACTCGAATTCAGCACCAGAAGCGAAGGGAATATTCAAATTTACAATAGTTATGTAAAAATCTTTGATGGTGCAGGCCTAGAAATATTCTCAATCAAAGAAAGACATTAGCTTGACCCACACTATTTTCCAAAGATCATAATGGATGCAAGGGGAAGTAGATACAAGGACCAAACAAGAAGAGGAAAAACACAAGGGATTGGATCATTTTGTTAGGCCATCGATGGCCAAATAGATTGTTTGACAAAATCAAGAGACAAGAACACCAAAAGTAGCAGTCCCAAAAGAGAAAAGAGAGATTTGAGATCATTTCGAAGAGTTGATCAAGAATAGTAAAGGAGGCTCAAAAAAGGAAAGAATTGTCTGCTGATAAGTGGCACCAAGTTCAACACTAAAAAATTTCATTTGGGGGATATTACCAAACACTCAAAAGGACTCAAAAAAGGAGAGAACAGAGGAAGTTTTCCACTTGGATGAGTAGGCAAAATCCCACATCCTTATAGGCTTACTCAAATCATAGTCCATCAATGGGGAACAAAAATCCCAATTGGACAAGGGAACAAAAAAAAATTCAAGGAGGTTCAGATCCAGCAAATTATCTTGACCCAGAAAATTGTTGAGTTCAAACAAATACTAGATATGTCTGAAGCGAACATAGATAAAATATGTATAAGTTCATCAGTAAAAGGGAAAGAGAAGGTGAAAGAAGACAAGGGCATGCTCTTTGATGAGGAGCTAATTTCTCAAATATGATGCACTATATAACACTATATTGGATTTACTTGAGTAATTCAAGGCTAAGACAGGACAACCAAGTCAATTGGCATGAGATGTAAAGGATAGTACTAAGACTGTAGTAGTGTTTATAGAAATAGTAAAGTAGTTTAGACTTGATCGAAGATCTTTAAGCATCGAGGAAGGAGACTAGGGGGCAGATAGATTAATATTACACCCACATAGAAAAGAATTTTCTAAACACCTAAGGCTGCTGCATGTTCAAGTCCACATCAATGGTCAACCTGCTAACAAGACCTTGGTTGATAATGGTGCAGTGATGAATATTTTTCCTTCAAGAATGCTTAAAGTTTTAGGCAAAGATGAAAATAATTAGTTTTATAATGACATAACAGTTAGTAATTTTTCAGGGGACTATTCTTGTGCGCAAGGAATTCTACTGGTGCAACTCCAAGTAGGTAATAGGGGCACCTCAACAAATTTTTTCATGGTGGATTCTTTATGCAACTTCAATGGTTTTCTGCGAAGAGATTGGATACATGCTGGTTGGTCAAAAATTTTGTTGTTTCCTAACCTCTAAAAAACATCATTTAAAATGTGTAGTGTATGGATGAAGGGGAGTGTCACTATCCCTTTGGGATAATGTCAAAAGAAAGGGCAAGGAAATGAGGAAAATTAAATGATGTAAAGGTGATGTGAGAATGCACAAAAATGCTCCCCAAGCACAAGGAGACTTTTGCGGGTCGTGTTTTACTTGGTGGTATTCCAAGGTCATTTCTACGGGGAATGAAGTAAATCAAGGGGAAGGTGAATTTTGGGTAAATAAAAGTGTAAAATCTCTGTGATTAAAATTTATTTTGTGAGGTGTGTTTAGGTGAAAATGAAATAAGACACAAATGTTGGCAAATCCAAGAAGTCACTCCAATGGTGATACCATCTCAACTCGAATCCTTCCTCTTATAGAGAATGAATGAATGATTGATACGTGGGAAGCTAGGGATAAGATCAGTGAGTATCTAAGTATAAATCGTGACTAGGACTACAGAATATCAAAGACTCACCGACTTATCCACTTTCAACCCAGTCAAACCAAACCATTCAACTCTGAAAGAAGGGAGGAGAATGAGTTGAAATGGTATACCAAAATGGAGGTTCCCCTTGTCTTTGCCAACTAGAAGATTTAGCTACTCATGCTTGAAATGAAATTAACTATGTAATGAGAATGCATTGCAAAGGGATGAAGTTCTTGAGTAACTATTTGCAAGAAGACATAAGCTATAAGTGAAAACAATGAAAACCCATTTAATGTTTAAGAAAATGAAGAACTTTGATGCAGTAATGCTAAAAGCTTCAAAAGAGCATTAAAATTGCATTAAACTTGAAGGAGAATTTCATTAATGACATTAAATGAAGTTCTAAAAATTCATACAGAGGATTACAAGACAATATATTAAAAGAAATGCAAAAATCTCACTTTATCTCTCTAGAATACTATTCATCCTCTTCTTTCTCTGACCTTTTTTCTCCATATCTATCTGTAGTCTCTGGAATTGTTGAACCTCTCAAACTTGGCTTCTAAAAAACGTGCTTGGAGAGGTCCACTAGACTCCAGAAATGACCTTCATCTGTAGTGGTGCAGAAGGATTGGCCTGGACAGGGGGTGTGCAGACTTGTTTGCACACCCAACTTCTCTTATCTTTCTCTCTCCTCATTAATCTCCATGAGTCCAAAGTCCAAAGGAAGGTGTGAGAGGATGAACAGTGTTGTGGGCGTGTCAGAGGAATGGAGGAGAAATGTTGGTGGGACCCTCAAGTACGCAGAGTAGCTTCTACAGAATTTGGGTATACTAGGCAAAGCGTACCGGTACGTCGAACTCTAGTAGGGTAAGCATACCGGTATGGTTTACTCCAATAGCCTCAGCGTACTGGTACACATACCTGTACGATTTGGCTGTTTTTCTGATTTCCTCCTCTCCTAAGCTATCCCCAAGCTATCTTTTCATCCCTATTCATCTCAAGTGGTTTGGGAAGGCCTTAAGAAGCCAAATTTAGCCTTTTTTAACTACAAATATAAAATATCGTCTTTAAGAATTCAATTAACATAACTCCTACCATTTAATCTCTAAAAATAGTTAAAAATGAGATGACTAGCACATAAAAATATACAAAGTTTTGGGCTAATCACATGCAAATGACTGTGTGTCATCATCCCTACACGAAGCCTTAATCTTTCTATAAGTGAGTGATAATGTAGGGAGGAAAGGGATAGAAGTACATTGGGCAGATGTTAACCCATTCCATGCAAAAGCATACACAATGGAATCTCACTTATATTATGGATATTTAACCTTTTTGTATGGAGAAGTGAGGCAAATTAGCTACAAAGGAACTTTGGTAAAACTCTCATCAAAATTTCCATGATAGGCTTAGTTTCCTACAACCAGGACTTGAAATGAAAAAAGCCAAAAAGTTTGATGGATAGAGCCTATGAAAATTTTTGGAACGGCATGCTAGCGAAGTTATTCACATATACCTTGGAATAAAGAATAGAGGTAGCAGGAGGTGCCTCCATTGATTAGGCAGAATGTATACTAGATGATGGTTCATAAAATATGAACCATGAAATAAGATTAGAAGACCTTCAATTCGCACCTTCAAGCTTAGATGACATAAAGGTAGAAGTCCAAGATCCTCTGGAGGAAGTAGATTTAGAAGATGGTACCAATAAGAAACCTATCTATATGTGTGCATCCTTAGAAACTCGTTTCAAGCAGAAGTTGATTGGGTTGCAAAAGGAGTTTAAGGATTGCTTAGCATGGAACTATGAAGAAATGCTTGGTTTAGATAGAACATTGTTTGAGTATAGGTTGCTAATCAAGAAGGGATTTCACGCTCATAAAAAACCTACCATAAGGATGACTATTGAGGTGATGCTTGACTTGATCCGAAGTGTGTACACCCAAGTGCAGACGGTCAAGCTGTAGTAATAATTCGGTTTGAGTCTGGAGTTGAATCCACAAGGAACTGTTGTTGGTATCTCAAAATAAGCAGTAACAAAGACTAAATGATTGTGATCCTTGTGATTTGAAGTTTGTGTGATGGATGAAGATTTCCTGAATAGAATATAAAATTATTTCCAGGCTAGTTTTCTAGACAAAATATATGATAGGTACAAATTAAAAAGAAAGTCACTTTTTAGTTCGAGGATCTGGACATGTAGTTAATCATCCAGTTTATTATATTTATGTTTGATAACTCAATTAACTCCCGTGTCAACGGCAAGTTAATCGGAAGACAAAGATGGACTGTGAAAATTAAGCACATGATTCCGATGCCTTTCTAGAAGATTACTAGAATTGCCTATGCTGAGACTCAAACCGTCTACAAAAAAGTAAGTATTTCTACAAGACATCCAATCATGACATTAATATTCCATTCGTTAAATAAAGTACGATAAAGAGGAGAATTGAAGGGTATTCATGAGGATCTAGACGGGGTACTTGCCTTGAAACGAAAAATATTTCTATGCAAGAGTCATCCGTGTCATAGAAATAACCACGATTATACAAAGTACCTTTGCTTTGCTAGATGCAATCAATCATCCAATAAGGAA
This sequence comes from Ilex asprella, assembly GCA_023539305.1. NCBI lineage: Eukaryota > Viridiplantae > Streptophyta > Magnoliopsida > Aquifoliales > Aquifoliaceae > Ilex > Ilex asprella. The sequence goes on along the minus strand of CM042188.1, from coordinate 24,492,990 downwards.
GGGGATATAAACATTAAACATTAGAACAAAACACAAATATAGCTTCCGCATAATTTATTCATGTCCTTCACCTCTTACTAAAGAGTGAATGAGAAACTATTCACTCTTCATCACTTTTGTAAAGCTAGAAAAGTGAGTGATTCTCATCCCTCCAAGTAGAGAATTTACCAAATAAAAGAACAACAAACAAGGAGACAATCTTCAACGAAGAAAGAGTGAATCACGTTCCACTCTTCAAGGCTTTGACAAAGCTCTCAAAAAGTGGAAGAGTTTCACTACTCTAAGAAAAAAAAAAGCTCAAGCTATGGAAGTGAAAGACATAAACAATAAAAGTAGAATAAAACTAGTCATTTTAGGAGGGTTTCCACCACAAACCAAAAGATGGGCTATCTCTCTTGATATATAAAAACAAGTACAACTACAAGGGGAGTCTAAGCCTCCAACACGGTTGCTACAACAAGTAGATAAAAGATTAACTAAACAACTACAAGGGGAGTCAAAGCCTCTATCATGGTTGTTATAACATGTATGTAACGACTACAAGTAAATAGAGAAACTAAAACTTTTAATACAAACAAATGAATCTAGCTAAATGAGTGGGAGTCTAAGCCTCCTTTTAAACTCTAGTTCCTTAATGTCATAAGAGAAAAGAACTACAAGTTTTTCTAGAGAAAAAGCTCCCTTTTACAAGCTCCCAGCATGAGAGTATTTATTGGCAAAAGAAGGGGGGGGGAGATAAAAGAGGGTGAATAGTGTTTGTCACCCAAGTTCACCGACTACTCTGCAAATAGTCTGTGGGGGACGTTCAAATGTTGTCGACGTTCGAACATTGTTATGTGTTTTTTCACTATGGATGTTTGAATGTTGTCTGGCGTTCGAACGCCAGATGAGGTTTGACCATATCACTCAAGTGGTCTGTGGTCCTCTGTGGAAACCTCCTTCTACACTCCATGCAGAGCTTAGCATTTTGCACTCATTACCTACGTCTTCAGTGGATGTTTGAACATGATCTGTTGTTCGAACATGGTACTCAAGTTCACTTCTTTATTTGCTGCAATACGCCATGTCTTCAATCTGGTCTTATCAGTGCTCTAGTGGACATTTGAACGTTAGTTGGCGTTCAAACGTAGTACTCAAGTTTCTCAGAGTCTTGGTTCCTGTCTGCAACATAATTTTTCTTAGCAGTCTGGTTTGGGCCTGCTTCAATTTGAGGTTCGAACGTGAGTTGGCATTCAAATGTCATTGCCTTGGTCCAAGATTTTCCAATTTTGTCCCTTATTCTGCTGGTGTTGCATCCTGGTGTGATATTTGTTGACTTTGAGTCCTTATTCACATTAAAATTTGAAATATCATCACTTGAACTTCATCAAAGTACAATTAGTCTTAAAAATGCATAGTAGTATGCTAATTTTAAGTACTAATCAACGCTGCTAGTAAAAGAAGACATTGAGAGATTACTAAAAGAAGACTTTATAGTGATTGCGAGATATGTAGAGTGGTTGTCTAATAGTGTCCCTGTAATAAAATAAAAAATTGGGAAAGTCAGGGTAAGTATAGACTTTAGGAATCTAAATATTGTGACTTCTAAGAATGAATATCCTATGCTAGTGGTAGACATTTTGATTGATTTTGCAGCTAGTCATGTTATTTTAACTTTCATGAATGGACAAGATGGATATAATCAAATTTTTATAGTAGAAGAGGATGTTCATAAGACTGCCTTTTAGTGCCTAGGTGCATTAGGGACCTATGAATGGGTGGTAATGCCATTTGATCTTAAAGAAAAGGGCAATGAACCTTATCTTCCATGACTTGATAGGAAGATCATTGGAAGTGTACATCGATGATGTGATTATTAGGTCTGATGGCCAAGAGTCACACCTAGAAAGATTAAGGAATTAAGGTGGATAAAATCAAGGCCCAGGCTATTCTGGAAGCCCAGGGGCCAGCAAATAAGAAGGAGTTGCAACGATTTCTAGGCTAAGTAAATTTCTTGAGAAGATTTATTTCAAATCTTGTAGGAAAATAGTGGCTTTCTCACCTCTGCTATAGCTTAAATCAGAGGCTAATTTCAAATGGAAGAAGTACATTAGAAGGATTTTGAGAAAATCAAAGAGTATCTAACAAAGCCTCTAGTACTAATGCCACCAAAGGAAGGCAAGGCCATGGACAGGAAATTTATTATCTGAGTAGAAAACTAAATGGGGCCGATTGTAATTATCCTCCAATAGAGAAGTTATGCTTGACTTTATACTTTTTCCATAAAACTAAGACAATATTTACTCCCATTTACTGTACGCATTGTGCCCCTAAATGGATGTAGTCAAATACTTGATTACACGCATTTGTTAAGGGAAAAAAATGGACAAATGGATCCTTGCCTTGACAAAGCACTATTTTCAATATGTACCACAAAAAGCAGATAAAGGCCAAGCTTTGGTTGACTTCCTAGATGATCATCCAAGCATCTTTATTAAAAAAGATCCATTCGACGTGAGTTTCATAAAGGCAATGTCTTGGAAGATGATGTTTGATGGATCCAAGAACCAGGGAGGAATAGGAGCTGGAGTCGTGTTGGTATCACTAGAAGGGAGAATGTTCTAATTTGCTTACCTATTGGATGAAACTTTTGTTCTGTCGAATAATTAAGCAGAGTATGATGCCTTAATCATAGGCTTGGAAATAGTTTTGGGAATGCATAGCAAGAGTTTGTTGGCTATGGACGATTCACATTTGATTATAAAACTAATGCAAGTTTGGTATAAATGTAATCACCCTACACTAAAAAATATATCATAAGGTATAGTCTCTCATAGAAGATGGTAAGCATGACTCCATAATGGAGAAGCTAATGAAATGGCTTAGGCAGCCTTTGGATTAAAAATCCCAGAAAGGATGGATGAGAAGATCATCAAAATTCAAAAAAGGCATTTGTCAACAGTATTGGCATGGCTAGTTGATATCCTTGCCATCGAGATGGAATAAACAGGTTTGAGGTTTCTTATTATCAAGTATCCTGCAAGACCCATCTCAGAGAGCGAAGATGATTACTAGCAATCGAGCTATAAATTATTGTCTTCTGGAAGAACAATTGTTTAGAATAACACCAAAAGGGCTAACGTTGTTGTGTGTCTGCAAGCTAGATGCTATGAAAATTATGGCAAAAATTCATGAAGGGATTTTTTATTCTCATCAGTCAGGAAAAAAAATGAGATGACTAATTCATAGGTATGGACAATATTGGTTAACTATTAGAAACATGGACCAATGCAGAGGTCCCCTTCTATTGAATTGCATTTGATTGTAAAACCATGACCATTCAGAAGTTGGACAATGGATTTGATTGGTTAAATTCAACCTAGCTCATCAGAACAACATTCTTATATGTTGGTTGCCATTGATTATTTTACAAAGTGAGGCAGTACCTATGAAATCGGTGGATTTGCAAAAAGTAATTGTCTTTATCAAGGAACACATTGTCTGTAGGTTTGGTTTGCCTCAAAAAATTACCGTCAATCAAGGGACTATATTCACAAGGGCATAAATAATAGAGTTTTCATATGAACATGGGATACAAATGTTGAATTCCTCACCTTATTATGCTCATGCCAATGGACTAGCAGAAATGACTAAGAAAACATTGAAGTTAATGTTAGAGAAGACTAAGAAGGTAACCTAAGGCAGTGGCACGAATTATTGATAATTTTTTTGTGGGCATACTGAACTTGAAAGAAAACCAGCACAGGAACAACATCATTCAAATTGGTGTACAAATGTGATGCTATGGTACCTATAGAGCTAACAGTAAAATCAAGAAGGGTGTTAGAGCATTAGGTTATGTCAACGGAGGAATATTCTAAAGACATGTTCCTTGAACTGGAAGATATGGAGGAGAGACGACTGGATGCGTTGAACCACATTCAAATTAAGAAAAAGAAGATATAAATGACTTACAATAGAAATGTTAAGTCCAAAAGCTTTTCAGAAGGAGATTTGGTGTGGAAAACCATCTTGCATTTGGGGAGTAAATATAGAGAATATGGGAAGTGTTCTCCTACTTGAGAGGGACCTTTCAAAGTAGGAAACATATTAAGAGGTGGATCCCACCACTTACAGTCTTTAGAGGGACAATGACATAGGAAACACATTAGTGGAAGATATTTAAAAAGATATTACCCAACCATGTGGGATTCTTACAACATTAATTAAAAAAAAAATTGCCAACGAAATGATAGGAATGTATCCTGAAAAAAAGTTACTTACAAACTAAAGTGGCCATGAGAATTAGCCATTGCATAAGATATAATTTAAAAGAAACAAAACTACAAGATCCTTTCTTGTTTGACCTTCTAAGAAGAATAAGAAGAAATCTTTATTTCAAGTGATGGTTCAGCAGAACCAGACAATTCGAATGTAGCAGTCCTTTGAGGAGACATAAAAGATGATGAATCAACCTCATATGCTGTTGTCTCGCCTGCCATTGGTTTGGCTGGCATAAAATAAGAGGCCCTTTGCTTTGTAACTTCCATTCATTGTTTGTGCTTCTTCCTCTGGAGTGAATCCTCTCATGTGGCTAGATCGTCAAAAAGGGTATGTTATAATATGTTCCTCAAAGGTGAAAGAAAATCCAGAGGGATAGGTGGCAGATGCTATTGCTTGGAGTTCACTGAGTAAATGTAAGGGCATAAAAGACAAGTCATTGGGCTTTCGATTGAAAAAACTTAGTCTAGATATATAACCATCTAATTGGTCATTAAATAACCACCAATTGACAAAGAGGGGAGAGACGAATGGTTCACCATGAAGGTGTACGAAGCAAAAAGTTTTCAAGGTTTTATTATAAGTTGAGGAAATAAGTTAGACCGTGTATGGGTCCCTTAGTCTAGTATTAACATGCTCATCGTGCATATAAGGCACAAGGATGCTCTGAGTGAAGCCAAACTGTCTGGCTATATGGTTAGAAAAATAAGATTCAAAGCTACAGTGTGAGTCTTTTGAGTCATAGATTGCACCACCCACATGAAGATAGGGAGTAGAAGAATGCTTCTCGAGAAATTAAGGAAAAAAGTGGTAAACTCCAAATTATGAAATGCCTAAAAAAGAAAATAAAAAATAAAAGTCCTTGTGCAGAGATGAATACTTTGATACAAGGAAATGATGGGCTTAGTTAAGAGGCTGAATTTGGAAAAGGAAGGTACTCGAAACTACGCATAGAACCATGCGTGGAATAGCCATAAAGGGTCCCCACAGAGATTGTCGGTACCTCTTTCAGCCATGTCAAAAAGGCCTCGTAAAGGGCCCCTAAGACGAAAGGAGTTAAGGCCAAAACATTGCAGTCGGCTAAAAGGATAACAATGTTATAATATTCAGTTGTAACCTTGAGGTAAGGGACACAAAGGACAAAAATGACAAAGCCAATGAAGGAGGAAAAACAACATGTTTCCCATAGGAAGAAAGGCCGGAATTTGGCCTATAAAAGAAGGTGAGATGGTCTGAATATTTAAAATTGGTAGGAATGTCTATTAGAATTCGGTCAGGCTTTAGATTCGCAATTACTTCAATCTCAGTCGATGAAAGCCCAATTAGGTGCACGACATCAAGGATTTAAGGGGACATCATTCCAAGAGGAAGGAGCATGGCATTATAGGACTTTTACCAGAAGCAACTACTTGCACCTTTGAGCTAGTGATTCATATATAATGGACAAGTGGAGAACTTGATTTTTTCATAAATCCTTTGTGCTTTCCAGAGCTCAGAAAAGTGTATTTCCATTAGTTCCACCCAGTCATACAATTGTTGGTCTGGGTTAACCCAAGTTTTCAAAGGGGTGAGCCCTTGATCCAATGCTTCCATCAAAGTTGAGGACAATGAAGTGTTTGAAATTCTCTATGCAAAATGGGGTAATGTTTTTGGTTTATTTTATTTTCTAATTTTATTTAGATTCTAGTTTCTTTGTTGATTTAGAGTTTCTGCTATTAGATAAATTCTTGTAAGCATTAGGACAAAATAGTTTTTGAGTGATTAATATAGCTGAAAGACCCATATCTTTTATTCCCAATTCTTTTGGTATTTTTTAAGAATCAACGTATTTATTAAAACCTTTAAGACTGATATTTTTATGAATCAACATGCCTAGAGTAGGATTCTAAACCAATATTTGTACACAATCAATGATTTGGTTTGATTATATTTCTATTTGGACATAAAATTCAAAATTATGAAAGCATTCGACGCATGTGTAATTGTAAAGCCTAAAATTATTAAAGGATTGCCACGTGTCAAGATTCGAAGGAAAAGGCGTCAAAGAACCAGCCACAGCTATGGTTTGAAAAATGAAATAATTTCCTGGGAGTTATGAAGCCAAATAATTGTCGACAAATGACAAATTGTTGAGAGAAGAGGCTCTAAAAGAGGAAAAGAAGGGAGACAAAAGACAACTCAAAAATCCCCCCACAAGACTCACGATCAGAGCATTGTGGAGTAGTGCTATAATTAATTTTTAGGGAATAGTTAGTGTTGTAATCAAAGATTGTTACATTAGTCACAGTGTAGCCAAAACTTACTCAATTGAATTAATAAAGGCATATTTTTTCGTTAGTTCAGTATTTTGTGTTTTGTTATTGAGTTTCTTCCAAGGAAGTCCTGAAACAAGGTAGTAGAACCCATTTACAAACAATTGCCTGAGAGTTGTCTGTCAATTGAGGCATTTAGGTGGATTGCAATAGATTTCAGAGCAACAATTTCTCACCTTTTTTATTCCTCTTACCTGTGTTTTTACACGCTTCCCTACATCACTTCTACATGTATCATAATGATTTTATTGAAAAACATATGATGTGGGGTGGGGGTGGCCATTAAGCTTTATCCTAATTGGAAAGGCAAATTAACAAGCTAAACTACTGTTAAAAAAATTGATATGAAGATGTGAGTAAGGTATTAAGATGCATGTTAATTGATGTGGTTTGGAAATACATTGAAAAAATCATTCTTGCTTCTATAGAAAATAGTCAAGTCAACGACTTACATTCCCCCCAGATCAAAAATAAAAATAAAAAATGACTTGCATTCCCCTGTATTCAATATTTTATTGATGAATTGATCTCTTATCATTGAACTTGTTGACAACAGAATCCCTGGTTTGGAAAATAGTTCAAAAGATTAGAAATTAACAAGTTGATGATCAACCAAATTTATTTCCACTCATTTGTTAAATAAAACTTATCATTTTTACATGTTGATGCTAAGACGATGATTCAATTATCATTACTACTTTTCAATTCATGCTTATGTTGATTATCTAGACACTTGGAGATGAGGAAGGGTGTAGTAGTTGAAAAAAATGCTTGAGGGAGTTGAAAATAAGGAGGATGTGAATTATGCTAATGAGATAAGTTGCATTTGGTAAAAAGAAATGTATTTAGCCTTTCTAAGTTTAGTGTTAGATGAATTATTGTTTTGCTATGGAATCTATTCCATGTTGACCAAAGGTGAAGTTTGGTCGTCTTGAGTTAAAAAGTCGTTCGTCACCACATTATCCATCTTGACCACAAATCATAACCCGTTCACACGTTCACAAGTATTACTTCATTGCTGGCATCTCTTTCTCCTTGGACGGGTGGGCCACAATTTATGGCTGGGTGATACAGGGAAGCGGGTAAAAACACGGGTGTTACGAACAAGAAATGAGTTGATAAATAGCATGAAACTAAGTTATTGATTTGCACACAAATACCAGTTCAAAATCTTACTCTAGGCCTATTGATTCACACTTAATATAAGTCCTAAGTGCTTCAATACATTTGTTGATTCCTAAGAATGCAATAATATTTGAAAAGAAAAGAAAAAACTCTCTCAATATTATTAATTCAACCAATACTATCTTACCCTTAGACTAACAATAGTTTTTATAATAGCAGAAACACTAAACCAACTAATAAACTATATTTCAAATTAAATTAAGAAACTGAATAAATTAAATTAAAATAAAAAATAAACTAATTAAATTAGAAAATAAAATAAAATCTCTTACAATTTCTTAATTGAATGACATTGATCAAATTCAAATAAAATATTAAAATTTTTTGTTATTTATTCTACATCATTCTCACCGGGTTGAACAAAATTCGCCCCTAAATTCAGTTTCATTTTGTAACGTCCCAAAAATCACCTTGGACGACATTACAAGTTATAAACTATTTACATCATGAGAGCAACTAATAGACTTAATAACAAAAAGGCAATTCATTCATCATTCATAGTAGATATAATAATATCCAAAAGAATATGCCCAAATATGGCAATTACATCCCCCAAAAAATTAACCTTAACCTGGCAGCGGAATGACAAAAGATTAAACTTGACATTGTTTCAAAATAATTTCCTTTTCTAAAATATGAGGAAATATAACCCTAAACGTCCCCCTCGGGATCCACGTTCCTATCTACTTGGGCTTCCTAATGAACCGACTCCTCGACTCCAAGCTCTTTCGCCAGACTGAAATCTGAAAAAATATTATTTGTAGGGGGTGAGCACTAAGCTATGTAACAACATTTCTCCAATACTCGAACAAGGTTTTAGAAACACATAGAAAAACAAGTCGGTCTCATTTCACAAATAGCATATATAACCTTTTGAGGTAAAATCATGACATTTTAATAGATCTCTAGTTTAATAATAACAATAAATTTAAACTGAAAGGTGAAACCAATTATTAACAATGAGCCATACAATTTTCAAAAGTAAACCAATATCCCATGCATGATATAATATTTTCCTCTTTGGCATGAACATCCTTACAAGGAACTTCTCACCCTCAAGGTTTTGTTTCTCAAGCATCCTTACAAGAAACCTCCCGAGAAGATCACATATTGTCCTCTTTTGGCATGAGTATCATTACTAGGAACCTCTCACCCTCAAGGTTTTATTTCTCAAGCATTCTTACAAGGAACCTCCCGAGAAGATTACATATTGTCCTCTTTTGGCATGAGCATTCTTACAAGGAACCTCTCACCCTTAATGTTTTGTTTCTCAAGCATCCTTACAAGAAACCTTCCGAGAAGGTCACATATTGTCCTCTTTTGGCATGAGCATCCTTACAAGGAACCTATCACCCTCAAGGTTCATCCAAACAACCAATACTAGAAATACAATACCAACAATTTTTTCAAATAACCAACCATTTCACAAATCCCCAATTTACGAGCAAATTATGAAAATCCCCAAATTCTCACAAGTGATATTTCCAATAAATTTTTTTTAGAAAAGGTACAAGAGATCATCAACAATATTATTTAATACTCAACCCAAAGCACTAGAGTTTCAAAACTAAGATTTAAGTGAAAATAGAGGGTGAAATCCATTTGTTTTCTCAAAACTAGGGTTTTAAAGCAAGAGCAAGAGATGTCATGAGTATTCAACCTTAACTTTGTGTAAACATGATAATAATTATAAGAAGACCAAGAAACAAACAATCCATAGCAAATACATATGATTAGGAGTCAAAACATGTATATTTATATAAACCCTAGCCTCAATGTAAGAGAATGGAAGAAAACCCCTACCTTGAATCACAGATTCCAAAGTTCAAATCAAAAGCCCAAGCCCTAGAGGCCTCCTTTATTCTCTTTCTTCTTTCCTTTATCTTCTCCTAAGGTTCTAACATGTTTAGGGAGAGAATGAAATGGAAGAATGGGGTGATATGTAGTGAAAAAAGGTGTTTTAAATGGCAAAATCCTGACTTTTACTGTACACAATTTAGGGTTTCTTTTGGGCGTACCAGTACGTTGTTCCAGTATGGTAAACTCTCTGGACCTCGGCGTATTGATACACAGTACCAGTACGGTTCAGTACTGGTAGGATTTGCCCAGTTTTGCCTATATTCTCTGTTTTTCATTTCTAATCCATTCCAAACCTTCCAAAACCAACCCCAACTCATACAATATACTTTTTTTGCATCAAAACTAGTTGGTGCAAGTGCTATTACAAACTATTCCATATATTCACCAGCCAAAACCAAATTTTAACTAATATGTACAATATTAGTTTTTTCTATGGTTATAACCTATATTATTCATTCCTACACTATCACATATATTAAATCACTATAACCCGATGGGGGTTTACACATTTGAATTTAGGCTTTCGATCATCTAAAAATTTTGTAAGATTCCTGATGATCCTAGCTATTTTGTTCGTCTCAATTAGATTGAACCACTACAAATTGCTAGCTTTCTTCTCAACAAAACCTTTCACAACTAAACACCCATGAAACTTTTCGTTTGCAAGGTGCCATCTTGTGGTTACAAACAAAGGGGAGACGATGCTTTGGTGGATCTACGAGAACATCTCTCATGTCTTCCTCTAGGGTCTCTAATCCTTCCACATCTTTAATAATGACCAAATAATTAACCTCAAGATATTTATCATATATCAGGAATGCAAAATTAGCTTTGTTGAGAATTTGAGAATCATTATCCAAGTATTCATCGAATATCGGGAGTAAATTCCAATAAACTTATGATTGAATGTAAGATGATTCACTATCAAAAAATAACTTTTCAAATTTCATGCTAGGAACAACAAATATTAACATCAACATAATTGTTCTATGATACCAACTGATTCATGGAAACATGGAAAAACACGGGTATTACGAACAAGAAGTGGGTCGAGAAATGGAATGAAACTAAACCGTAAATTTGTGTTCAAATATCGGTTTAAAATCCTATTTTAGTCTTGTTAATTCACATAGAATATAAGTTCTAAAGGTTTTAAAAAATCAATTGATTCTTATGAAAACTAGAATAATTGAAAAGAAAAGAAAAGACTATATGAAAATTAGTAATTCATCCAAAACTGTCTTATCCTACGGTTTACAAGAGTTTATAGAATAACAAAAACTCGAAACTAACTAGGAAATTAGATTCTTAATTAAATTAAGAAATAAAATAAAATAAAATAAAATAATTTTCTAATTAAATTAGAAATAAAATAAAATCTCCTAATTTTTTTAATTGAACAACATTGAACACCTTTAAATTAAATACCAAAATTATTGCAGTATATTCCGCATAATTCGGTCCTATTGATTTTTCAGCTCTCAAAAGCAATTAGGTTATTTTAATGTACCAGTACACTGCTCATAGCCTAGTCTGATGCGACTGTATGAACCTCAAATGGCTTCGTGTAATGTAACGGCTTCAATAGGGGGTTCATGAATCGTTGTCCATTAAATATTTTCATTGGACAAATGAAAAAGTACGAGACTTTCAAGAAAACATGAGTCTTTGGAAGTCGGAGCAACTGTTCTCTCTTTTCTCCTATGGAGGAACTTTAATTTAAGACCACAACACTTTTCTAACAAGAGTATGGTACCAAAACACACAAATCTTACTAAAGTGCTGACCTTTAAAAGGACAACCTGGGTTACTCAAACTATATGATAGAACCCGTCAGGATAGCTTGGATGATAAGGGTTCATAGGGTGTCAGTGTGTTGAGAAAGATCCAATTCTTGCTTTGTTTGTCTTATTAATCGTCAGAGCGAAGGTGACCCATGGCAGAGCAGTAAGTTTACAATATTGCGATCAAAGTGTAAAGTGTTTGAAACATGAAAAATAAATGTGAGTGAGATTCAGGGTCTTGTTTGCATAGGATGCATTGCACTCCAACCTAGTTGCATAGGACTGGATTCTATTTTTGGTGCTTAATCTTTGCCTAATTGTTAGCCAGAGAATACAACTCATCCTGGGTATGGATTGGTCATGCCAAACCAGTTTGTTCTATTTCACCTGTGGTCCTACCTCCTTGATGTAGTTCCAAGCAGAAACTGTGGAGAATTTACCATTAATTGTCAACACCTAACTCACTGTGTCCTCCATGCAAGGTAAGGTTAAATACATCTCACCTACTTAGTGTGCAAATTTGATAGGCTTGGTGACCAATTTGATAAAAACAGTTAGACAAAGTAAGGAATAAAACGAAAGAAGATAATGGAAAGGATTAGGAAATGAAAGACCAAAATGGGCTGCTGAAATTTTTGTCTTGCGTTTTTTTTTTCCATACCAGTCTGTTGCACAATAACTTCTTAATTAAAGGTGCCAATACAACATGTGGCATTACATGAGATGTATTAGCAACAACTCAAATTTATACTTATTGACTAAATCAACTCTAATCTAAGTCTAACAACTAAAATTAGATTTATTTTAAAATTCAAACCATCCTATTTTTTTAAAAGGAGGTCTTTTAGAACACCTCATAACTCACTTTATTCTCTCTCTCTCTCTCTCTCTACCAGCCCTCAAACCTACAACATAGGGGTTGGAATTTGAGGTCCACAACAACCAAGCTAGAGGGAAGGCCAGTGCAAAGAATCCTAAATAGAGGCTTAGTTTGAATTATTTCTAACATACTACCCCTTAATTCAAACTATAGTAGTTTGATCCATCTTCTTCATTGAATCCAACCACGAAATCCAAGCTTCAGTAGCTTCACAATTTGCTAAGTTGTCAACTTGATTTTTCTTCTTTTCAAATTGTTGAGCACTTCTCTTTTGTGTAGGAACTTCTTTCCCCAGATGTTTCTTTAGATCTATTGCTTCATTTGTTCTTGAAATGTCAAACTTTTTTCCTATGGAAATCATCAAGCCAGTTGAACTTATAGTAGTATTTCCAATAATTTTGTTGTCACAATTTTCTTGGAGACTTTTTCTTTCACGAACACCTGATGAATTAAGAGTGAGCTTAGAAAAATTAAGAGTATCCGGGGGCAGCTTCTAGGGTTCTTGTTTCTGCTTTCTGGACGGGTCGACAATGGGACAAAGACCAATTGTTGGGGGTTTTAACTTTTTCAGTTGTTGAGCAGATTGTGCAGATTTCGATTCTGGATCTGGGGGTTGATCAGATGAGGTGGAGTTTGTCTTTGGATGGGGATTTCTCCTTGAGGACTACTTGGGCTGATATTCGAGGCGTGGCTCCAGTTCGGGCTGAGTTTTCTTGTATGTAGCAGAGGCATATTCCGACTCGGGTCTCCTTCTTTATGTGACGATTGTTTCATGGTTTTCTGGCCACAGATGATGGCTTAGAGAGATGGGGTTTCCATGTTGTATCCTAGTGTGTATGTGGTAGGGCTGTTGAGACTCTTAGACACTTTTTTTTGGATTGTTCGCTTGCAGTCCAGGTGTGGGGTCACTTTTATCGGATATTTGGGATCAGATATTGGCTGTTTCAGTCTCCGTATGCTTTAATGCTTCGTTGGCGGTGTTGTGCTCCTTCTGCACGTCCGGGTACTGCTATCGTGCTTTATTATGTGGCATATTTGGAAGGTGCGTAATGCTTATAGGTTCGATGGTCGGGTCTTCCAAGTGCCCTTTGTGGTTCAGAGCGTCATGGCCAATATGTAGTTGATTGGACTTGCTTTTGGATTTTCTCCGAGTCAGTTGCACTGGGATGAGTTGATTGAGTTTGTGGGTTCTCTTAGGGTCTTGGTTCCTCTGCTTCAGCCTCTCCGCTTAGTTTCTTGGGCTCATCCTAAACCGGGTTGCCTGAAGATCAGTGTTGATGGTTGTTCTAAAGGCAACCCGGGGCTGTCTGCAACAAGTGGTGTTATTCGGGATCACCAGGGTCGGGTTCTCAGGTCTTTTGGCTTGTCTTTGTGGCATCAACATATTTTGTATGTAGAGATGCAGGCTGTTTCTGTTGGGTTAGAGTTGGCCGCTGATTTGGGAGCTCATGAGTTGGTAGTGGAGTCTGATTCAGCTACAGTGGTTTCTTGGGTTTATTCTCAGGGTATTGGGTGTTGGGTTTACGCTTACCTGCTTGCTTGCTTTCGACTTTTGTGTGCTTTCCTCTCGGTTCGTGTTGTCCATGTCTTGCGGGAGGCGAATCAGGCTGCCAACTTCATGGCTAATTGAGTTTGTCATCCCTTCCTTCTGGGATTGCTGGCATTCTCGCATTGGATGCTTGTTAGACTCCTCACATTCGATGGTGAGTTTTTTTTCCTTTCATTTATGTTTTCTATTAGTTTTGTGGAGAGTCCCCACTTCTTTTTCATGTTTTTGGTGGTGAGTCACCACCTTGCTTTTGCTTTGATCCTACCACTTTGTACTTCTGGAGGTTTGGTTATTTGTCCTCATCCCTTGTGCTTATTTCCTTTTAGTTATATATACAGGTAAGGGTCTTGCCAAATCCCCCACCCCCACTGGGTGGATTAAAATATATATATATATATATATATTTAGTCATTTTCAAAGTCATTAAGATCTTTTTTCTTTGTTTTGTTGAATATCATGCATCTTTCACCATCAAAGATGACTTAGAAGCCAATTTTCATAAGTTGTTTGAAACTAACCAAATTTTATGTCAATCGCAGAACATACATAACCTCTTGAATCAATTTCTTACTGAACTTGGTGTCAACAGAAACAATTCCTTTTGCTTGAGCTTAAATTTTGACATCATCTATCATTTAGACAAGAGATCTCCCAAATTCATCAATTTCAACAAACATTGATTTATTACCAATCATGTGATTATTACAACCACTATCTAGGTACCAAATAGTCTTCATCGTGGAGTAAAACATGTTGCAAACAAGGTTTTTTCATTTCCCTTTGCATCAATGATTAGCTCAAAATATTGTATGATTCAATGTGCTAATCATAGATTAATTGAGTAATTTTTGTGATTAAAGGATAGGAGTTTGGCTAAATGTGTTCTTAAATATGGTAGTTGATGTTTACAGGTAAAGGATGTGCAAAATAGCCTTCTTAAGGCGCCCCCAACCCAGCTGAGTGGAATGAGGATAAAAAAGCTAGCATGGAGATAGCTCAGGAGAGGAGAAGAACAGAAAATCAGAAAACCAGTTAAACAGTACCGGTATGCGTACCGGTAAGCTAAACCTACTGGAGTTCGCCGTACCGGTACTCATACCGGTACACTCCGCCTGACAGACCCAAAATTTTGCAGATCTTCTCCAGCTGGTTTGTGGACCCCACCATACTTCATCCTTCCTCTCTCCTGCACTCCCACAACACTATTCA
The DNA here is from genome assembly GCA_023539305.1 of Ilex asprella. NCBI lineage: Eukaryota > Viridiplantae > Streptophyta > Magnoliopsida > Aquifoliales > Aquifoliaceae > Ilex > Ilex asprella. Next base: position 24,477,951 of record CM042188.1, on the reverse strand, counting down.
TTATGTTCACACCTTCTCTTGGACTTTGGATGCATTGATCATTAATGCTAAGAGAGAGAAAAGGGGTTGCTAGGGGGGGAAGATAGATCTGCCATGCCCCTATCCAACCCACCTTAATTTGTGATACTATTATGGGAATCACATCAAGGATTTGAGAGGGGGTCTTGAGGCACGTTTTTGCTAGGGAGAGGGGCTGGATGGATGAATTATTATGTATTGCATTGTATGGAATATCGAGGGAGAAGTTCCAGGCGTAGATGATGATGAATAGTAGTTTCTAGAGAGAGAAAGTTGTGTTTTTCATGTGTTGTTCATTGCATTGGCTTATAATCTCTAGTAAAGATCTTTAGAACTTTATTTAATGTCATTAATGCTAGTTTCTTTATGTTAGTTCTTAGTTTAATGCTCTCATAAATGCTTCACCATTAATGTTTCAAGTTCTTCATTTTCCATAGATCTAAAAATGGTTTTGCATCTCTTTCATTCCTAGATTATGAGTTATTGCATTTAGTTACTTTAGATCTTCATTTCATTACAATGCACTTCCATTTCATTGTTATTTCCATTTTAAGTATGAGTAACTAACTTTCTTAGTTGGCAAAACCAAGGGGAACCTCTTCTTGGGTATATGATTTCAACTCATTTTTATTCCTCTCTTCAAAGACCAATGGTTCAGTTTGACTGGGTTGAAGGTGGATGATTCGGTGAATCTTTGATAAACCGTAGGCCTAGTCACGATTTATGCTTAGATACTCACTGGCCTCATCCTCGGCTTCCCACGAATCAATCGTTCATTCATGCTCGATCGGAGGAATAGTTTGAGTTGAGATTGTATACCAAGTGGAGTAACCTCTTGGGATTGCCAACACTTGTTTTCTCATTACATTCTCATTAGCACACACTTCACCAAACAACTCTCAAAGACCAAAGATTTTTACTTTCATTTCCACCAAATCACTTCCATCTTGATTTACTTCCTTCTTCGTGGATACGACCTTGGAATACTCTTCTAAGTAAAACATGACCCGCAAAAGTCTCCTTGCAATTGGGGAACATTTTTGTGCATGTACATTTCACATTTACATCATCCCATTTCCCTTCCTCCTTGCCCTTTCTTTTGACATTATCCCAAGGGGAAGAAATCCTTCCCTTCGCACATACATTGCATAGTTTGAGGGATAGTATTTAGGGGTTAACGGAGGTGAGGTTTTACCAACAATCAATCAACAATCTTTTCTCTATGAAAATTTGCTTGATTCTTATGATTATGCCAACACTCTTTTTCTGCATGTCCATATTTCTTACAAATATAACAACTAGGGATGTTAGGATTTTCATTTTTGTACCAATAATCTTTTTCAATGTGACCTTTCTTCCTACAATGAAAACATTTAGCAATACCTTTGTTTTAATGAACCTGATGACTGGAATTATTTTTCCTTTACTTCGAAATCCTTAATTTCTACCTCTTTTATATTAATGCTTTGAATAAAACACTTGCTCTCTAACATCTTCAACGGATCTGTTGAGCCTCTCTTCATGTATTTCAAAATAGCCCTCTAAATGAGTGAAAGACAAAGCAACCAAGTCTTTTGATTCCTCAATCGCAAGAACAACACTATTAAACTTTGGGGTTAGACTTCTCAAAACCTTTTCTACAACTTTTTGATCCCTTAGATTTTCACCTTGGTACCTTGCTTGATTTACAATGGAAGTAATTATGTTGAGATAATCGTGGATAGAATCTGATTTTTTCATCATCATAGTTTCAAATCCATGACAAAGAGTTCGTAGTCTTGAGTTGATTATCAGACCTGACCCTTTACATTCATTTTTTAGTAACTCCAATGCTTCTTTGGATATTTTTGCTCCCATTATTTGCGAAAAGATTGTATCATCCAACCCTTGTTGAATGAACGATAAAACTAGCATCCTTTTTCTTATTTTCTTTCATCTCTGTTCTTTGGACAACTATAATTCTTCCTTCTTGATTGTCATATCCTATGTAACCACTTTCAACTAGTTCCCATAGATCAAGTGTGATAAAATATTTTTCATTTTGATACTCTAAAATTAATAATTTTCACCTTTCAAAATGGGAATATTTGATCGAGAGTCATTACTTGAAGCTGCCATTTTACTTTGGTTACCTTACGAACAAAGTTGCTTTAATCCCGGTTGATCAGAACCTGCTCTGATACCAAATGTTGAAATTTTGGTAGGCTTGGTGACCAATTAGATAGAAACCGGTAGAAAAATTAAGGAATAAAATCAAAGAAGATAATGAAAGGGCATTGGCAATAGACAAAAATGGGTTGCTAATTTTTTTTTTGGCCTTTTATTTTTTATTTTTCATACCAATCAGCTGCACAATGACTTCTTCAATAGATATTCCAATACAACGTGTGGCATTATATGAAATGTATTTGCAACAATACAAATTTAAACTTATTGACTAAATGAACTCTAATCTAAGTCCAAGAACTAAAATCAGATTTATTTTAAAATTCAAACCATCCAAAACAGGGGCTTAGTTTGAATTATTTCTAACACTTAGAAATCATAGTGACGAGAGTCTTGTGCACTAGACTGTTATTTAGTTTGGTGCTGGAGTTGCAACAAATTTTATATAATTTGATAAGTTATCTATATCTTGGCATGCTTCAAAAAGTGGTGAATGATGCCATCGACCAAGAATATTGCTCAAGTCCTTCAACCTGAGTATTGTCATAATTGAAACCCCTAATCTTGAGAAGACTTGCTAAATGGAAGAGGTCTATTGTGATTGAAATAAAACAACTAACCAAGATGAAGAAAGAATGTTTTTTTTTTTTTTAATTTAAGGTGTTAATTATGGTTTGTATTTGAATTTCACTCCAATATGAATTCTATTTGGAGAAAAATTATTCATGCACCGAAAATATTAGTTTAATACTAATTGGGATAAGGTCTTTTGGTCCAACTTGGACTCTTGTGATGCTAAGCTTTGAAGGAATATAATTCCTTTGTCTATGTCAAAGTGGAAAATGGAATTAACGCTTAATAGCGGCTTGATGAGGGATGATGACTCAAGGAGTTCTCCTGTGATAATTTGGGATTTTGTTCTATTTGTTTTGGGCCTTCTTTGGGAATACCAATTTTATTAGGAAGAAAATTTTTGGCAATATTAATTTTACAATAGTGATAGAGCAATTATAGTTCTCTTGTTGATTTGTTTAGAAAACTTTGTAATCTCGAACCTTTAGCAGTGAAATTTTGCCGTTGTGTTTCTTTCGTGGACATAGATTTGTTTGTTGAGATGAACCACATAAATCTCCGTGTTCTATTTTTCTATTTCGTTTCTTTTTATTTTGGTTATGGCTTTGATTCGTAACAAACTAGTATCAGAACTATTGGTTTTGTGATGGCTACAATAAAATCCAAGATATAAAAATTTGATAGGAAGAATAATTTCAGTTTGTGGAGAATCAAGATGAAGGCATTTCTTTGTCGGTAGAGTTTGGTAAAGGCCATTAATGGATCTCTACCCAAGAAGACAAATCAGATTAAAGTTGATGATATTAAAGTTGCAATTCAGTTGTCTCTTACTGATGAAGTTTTTCGTGAGGTTGTCGATGAAGACAAAGCCGAAAGGCTCTGGAGAAAGATGGAGAGTTTGTATATGAAGATGTCTTTCGCCAATGCTTGATTATTTTTGTTATATTCCTACAACGCCCCCAATACCCTCTTGGACGACATTACATGCTAATCACCATTCACATCATGAGAGCACTAAGTAAATCCATCAATAACAAAATGTTCCATTCATCATATATAACATTAACAATATCATTCCAAAAGAATAAGCCAAGCTATGACGTTTATATCCCCAAAAGAATTAAAAATTAAACTTGCAGCGGAATAAGACAATACTAACATAAACCTTATCTCAAAAGGATCTCTTATTCTAGAACAAAATGAATAATCTAGAACATAAGGGTATATAACCTTACACATCCGTCTCAGGATCAATGTTCCCATTTATCGAAACCTCCCAATGCACTGGATCATCAGCTCTAATCTCCTCCACTGACACATAATCTGAAAATATGCAATTTGTAGGGGAGCGAGCACTAAGCTCAGTAGCAACATTCCTCCCAAACTCGAACAAGGTTTATAAAAGCATATAAAAGGGCCAGTCTCATTTCAAAAATAGCATATATAATCGTTGAAGTGAAACAGAGACATTTTAGAATAGATCTCAAGTTTGAGTAGCTACAGTAATTTAAATGAACAATAAAAACCAAGTTTCAAATAAATATCCATTTTCCCAAAATCTAAATCTTTTTCCCACAAGACCTTATGGAATCCCATACTTCCACAAGTTCTTGTAGGAAACCATTTTTTACAACAATCCAATAATCCACAACCATATGTATATGTATCTCAAACATGATGCGAGGCAAGTCCCATGAATCAACACATTGAGTAATATCTAGCCCACACACACCCACACAAATCTTATCAAAAATATTCATCCTTTAGGAAGGGCGTATGTCATACCAATGACAGTGACGTATCTAACCCAAACATTAGTATACTAATCCTTTTCTACGGTACCTCGTGAGCGATAGTAGTTTAGTCTTACCAAAGTACTAACCCCACTACGAGTGGTAGGAAAAATGCCAACCCACATGGAGCAAGAAAAACATCTACCCACTCTATGATATCTTATCAAAGGCCACCCATGGTCATCCCACACTTATAAGAGATACAATATCAAACTCATTTCCTCAATTTACAAGCATATCTCAAAAATCTCCAAATTAAGCATGTGACATTTTCAACAACCAACAATGAAAAATGCAAGAGATCGCAACCATGTCATTTTATTACTCAACACAAAACACTATGGTTTCGAAATCAAGAATAAAGGAAGAGTTCAAGAGGAAAACCCATCACTCTTGAAAACTAGGTTTTTTTCAAACAAAAGAGGGATTTCATGAGTATACAATCATAACTTTGTTAGAAACATGTAATCTTTGCCAAAAAGACTAAGAGAGAATGATTTCATATCATATATATTACATTTCGAACAAGACATACATAAGCCAAAATCTTAATGTAAGAGAAAGAGAAGAAATCTCCTACCTTGTGTTCTTGAAAGCTAGGTTTTGATCTTGAATCAACTCTTTAAACTCTTGTTTTTCTCTTCATTTCTTCCTCTCTTACGTTTTCTAGGGTTAGAAGTGGTGAAATGGAGGCTAAGGAGGCGTCCTAATGTATTTATAGTGGAGAAAAGACCGGCTGTTTTCGACTTAAAATTTACAGATTTCTACAACGACTACCGGTAGTTTTTACCGGTAGATCGGGTACATTGGACACTCGACTACCTGTTGACTACCGGTAGCTCGAGTACACTAGACATTCGACTACCGGTAGGTACTACCGATAGTTAAGGTAAACTAGACACTCGACTACCTGTTGACCACTGGTAGCTTGGGTACACTGGGCATTTGACTACCGGTAGTTCGGGTAAACTAGGCACTCGACTACCTATTGACTACCGCTAGCTCGGGTACACTGAGCAATCTTCTACCGGTAGTTACTGCCAAGATTTGCCTACTTCACCAATTTTTCATTTTCAATCCATTCCTAACCCTTTCAAGGCCATCCCATACATGTATAACAAGGTTTTTCACATAAATCTTGATACCTACACGTTCTATTGAACATTTTTTCAATTCTTTATAATTCAAAACTAAATCTTAGCTAACTATTTACTATTTCAACCTTAACACTTACATTTTTATTTGAAAATCAATTAATCAACAATTGTATAACTATATGCATATAAACATGTGGGGGTTCACAATCCACCCCCCTTAAAGAAAGTTTCTTCCTCGAAACTTACCTCAAGTAATGATCTAATACGAATACTTCTCCCGCATTTTTCGCTCGGGTTCTCAAGTAGCTTCATCCACCCCATGATGTTGCCACAACACTTTTACGATTTGGATAACCTTGTTGCGAAGCACTTTCTCCTTGGTATTGAGGATTCTCACCGGTTGTTCTTCATATGTTGCTCCATCTTGAACTTTTATATCTTCCAAGTCCACGACCGGCGTTGTATCCATTTGACATTTACGTTACATTAAAACGTGGAACACGTCATGCACCCCTGACAACTGAACCTGTAACCGCAACTGATACGCCAGTTTACCCATAACTTTGATCACTTCAAATGGTCCGGTATATCTTGGTGCTAACTTTCCCTTCTTGCCGAAACGAAATATTCCCTTCATGGGTGAAACTTTGAGGAACACATAGTCCCCCTCTTGGAATTCCAACGACCTTCATCTTCTATCCGCATAGCTCTTCTGTCTACTTTGTGTCGTACGTAGTCTCTCTAGGATGGGTTTAATATTCTCCATAGTTTCTCGAACAATCTCCGATTCAAACAAACTACTCTCGCCGACTTCCAACCAACACGTCGGGGATCTACACGGTCTTCCTTACAATGCTTCATATGGTGTCATACCAATGCTTGCCTGATAGCTGTTGTTGTACGCAAATTTCACCAATGAAAAATGATCGCTCTAACTTCCTTTGAAGTTCAACACGCAAGCACGTAATATGTCTTCCACAATCTGTATGACCCTCTCGGATTAGCCATCCGTTTGGGGATGAAAAGCTGTGTTAAAATGTAACTCTCTCACCATAGCTTGTAGTAGACTTTACCATAACCGCGCCACAAATTGAGAATCATGATCCGACACGATAGAGAGTGGAACTCCATACAAACTGACAATCTCGCGAATGTAAAGCTTGCTCAAGGTCTCTAAAGTGTCCGTGGTCTTCGTACTCAAGAAGTGAGCGAATTTGGTGAGTCTGCCCACAATGGCCCATGCTGCATTATGTCCTCGCGACGTCCGTGGTAAACCTGACACGAAGTCCATGGTGATGTGATCCTATTTCCACTCTGGAATAGACAAAGACTGTAGTAATCCTCCTGGCTTTTGATGTTCGATCTTCACTTGCTGGCACACCGCACATCGTGCTATGAACCTTACCACATCCTTCTTCATTCCCTTCCGCCAATATTGGCGCTTCATGTCCCTATACATTTTTATGCTACCGGGGTGGATAGCCAACTTAGAGCGATGATACTCTCCAAGTATCCCCTCCTTTAGGGACGAATCTTCAGGAACACATAGTTTCTCCCCATATCTCAATTCTCCATTTCTCAAAGACCAAACCTCCATAGTTTCTCCATTCTCCAATTTAGCTCGAATTGCATCTAAGTCAGGATCCAAGCGTTGTAACTCTACAAGTCTGCGTTGGAGGTTAGGTTGGACTACCATAATGAATAGGCATGGCCGAGATCTATCTTCTCCAACCCATAGATTATAGTCTCCAAGGGCATCCCTCATCTTCCATTTACTTGCAGGAGCATTGAGTTCACTTCAAGACTTTCTGCTAAGTGCATCGACGACTACATTAGCCTTCCCTGGATGGTAATTCAGTGTGAAATCATAATCTTCTAGATATTCCACCCACCGCCTCTGCTGAAGATTCAAGTCCTTCTGTGTGAACACATACTTAAGGCTCTTGTGGTCAGAGAACACTTGAAACTTTTTCCCATATAAGTAACACCTCCATAACTTGAGAGCAAAAACCACAGTGACAAGCTCTAAGTCATGGGTGGGATAATTCTGCTCGTGAACTTTGAGTTGCCTCGAGCTATAAGCAATTGCCTTGCCTCCTTGCATTAACACGCATCCCAGGCCTCGTAGTGAAGTATCGGTGTAAACATCATATCCCTCCCCACTACTCGAAATAATGAGGACATGAGATGTTGTCAATATCTCCTTCAAGGTGCGAAAAGGTAGTTCACACGCTTGAGTCCATACGAATTTCTCCCCCTTCTTTGTAAGGCGAGTCATCGACAACGCAAGCTTTGAGAACCCTTCTACAAACCCCCGGTAGTAGCCTGCTAAACCCAGAAAACTACAGACTTCTGTCACATTCTTCAGTGGTTCCCATTTCATTACGACTTCAATCTTAGCGGGATCAACAACCACACCCTGTTCCGACACAACATGGCCAAGGAATTTCACTTCCTTCATTCAAAACTCACACTTACTCATCTTCGCATATAACTTATGGTCTCTCAATGTCTGTAGTACAATAGAGAGATGGCGTTCATGTTCCTTGGGAGTCCGTGAATAGATTAGTATGTCATCAATGAACACAATGACAAACTGATCTAGATATGGTCAGAATACCCTGTGCATCAAATTCATGAAGGTTGTTGGTGCATTAGTCAATCCAAACGGCATCACCGTATACTCAAAATGACCATATCGGGTATAAAAAGCTGTCTTGGAAATATCTTTCTCCTTTATCCGCAATTGATGATACCCTGTGCGAAGGTCAAACTTGAAGTAATACTTTGAACCCCTCAACTGATCAAATAAGTCATCAATCCTTGGTAACAGATATCTATTCTTCACTGTTACCCAATTCAAACTTCGGTAATTGGTGCACAATCGAAGTGTCTCATTCGTTTTCTTTACAAAAGAGGACCAGGGCTCCCCATGGTAAAGTGCTTAATGCCAACAAATGATCCAATTGTTTCCTTAGCTCTTTTAACTCCAAAGGTGCCATCTGATAAGAAGCAATAGATATGGGCTCGATTCCCGGATAAAGATCAATATTGAACTCAATTTCCCTTTGTGGAGGTAACCCAGGTAATTTATAAGGGAAGACATCCGAAAAGTCCGGCACTACCAATATAACGTCGGGTTGGGATTTGTCCCGATCTCTCCCATTAAGCTGTCTAAGAAACTTAGCTGGCTCCCCGCCTTAGCTTTCAAGAATCTACTACCCGTAGTAGGCAATAGATGGGAATAATTACGATCATTCCTGAAAGTAAAGACTACTCCTCCTAGTAATTGGAATGAGATCCACTTGAAAAAACAATCCATCACCGCACGAAAAGCGGACAAAAAATTCATTCCAAATATAACGTCATACCCCTTCAGGTCTAGCACAACCAAATCTACAATCAACTCTTATTCCCCAATGCGAATCACACATCCTCTACACACCCTAGTTATATCCAACCGTTCTCCCGTCGGTATATCAATACTCAAAGCATGTTCAAGTTTCCTAAAATCTAAACCCAGATTAAGTGCATATCTCATGCGTATGAATGAATGTGTAGCACCGTGGTCAAATAAGATTTGGGCTGAAGAATTATAGAGAAGCACAATACCTTCCACTACGACATTGGGAGCGTCTTCCTCTGGTTGAGTCAAAGAAAAAATCCTTCCTTGATTAGTGCCGCTGGGGGCTTGAACTTGTAACTATCTCGGTTGTGATGGCCATTACAGAGGGGGCCTGTTTGTTGGTACCTACTCGGTTGCTTGATTTGTCTTTAGTGGAAACGTAGGACATCTAGGTTTGAAGTGCCCAAACTCTCCACATGCGAAGCATTGACGTGGGTCAGTGTTTGTTCTAGTCTAGGAAACTCCATCTCCTCAGGCCGTCAAAAGTCTCTACCCATTTGCCTGGTCTGGCCGTCGGTATGGTGCCGCCTGCTGTACCCCGCTACTACTAGCACCCGCCTGGATCGGGCCTCCTCTCGGGAAGTTTTGTCGTCGCTGGCTTTCCTTTATATCCCTCTCCACAAGTGCAGCTCTATCAACAAGATCCCCATAATCCTGAATCTTTAGAGCCACCAATTTTTCTTGGATCACCGGTCTTAAGCCATGCTCAAAGTGCTTGGCCCTATTGGCCTCAGTAGACATAAACTCCGTAGCATAATAGGACAGCTCATCAAACCTTCTCTTGTACTCGGCCACAGTCATGCTGCCCTATCGTAGAGCAAGAAAATCGGCCTTCATTCTGTCTCTGACAGATTCTGGAAAGTACTTGTCTTGAAAGATTTGGTCGAATTCCTCCTAAGTAAGTACATCGGTGTTCCTCCCTCGTTTCACTGAGTCCCACCAATGGTCGCCTCCCCCTCGAACAGGTAGATAGCTAAGCCAACCCATAAGTCCTCGATAATTCTCATGTCGTCACAGATCTTCTTCACTCGACGGATACATCTATTCGCATCCTTGGAAAGTAGGTGGGTGTTGGCGTAAAAATTCTCTAAGAACCACCATCCGCCGATTCTCATTCCCATTGCCCAGTACTTGGGCTAATGGATGAGCCCCACCATTGTGGTTGTTGTTCCCATTTTGGTGTTGTACCAAAGTGGTTAACTCCCTCAAGCATTGATAAATGTCATTCATGGTATCGGAAAGTGGTGGTCGTGGTGGATTTGCTTGACCGCCACGACCACGCCCACATTCACGTCCTCTTTCTCTGTCCATCCTACACATCAATTCACAATTTAGTTTCATTGATGTACAAGATATCCTAGGTATTACTTTAATCTAACGCATAAGATTCATATAAACTAGACTAACAATTTCCTTCACCATAATATGACCTTTCTAGTGGTAATCCATAACCTACAGCTCCCATGTAAGACCTAAAGCCTAGACTCTGATATCAAAATCTGTAATGCCCCAAATACCCCCTTGGATGACATTGCATGCTAATCACCATTCACATCATGAGAGCACTAAGTAAATCCATCAATAAGAAAATATTTCATTCATCATATATAACATTAACAATATCATTCCAAAAGAATAAGCCAAGCTAGGGCGTTTACATCCCCAAAAGAATTGAAAATTAAACTTGCATCCGAATAACAAAATACTAACATGACCTTATCTCAAAAGGATCTCCTATTCTAAAACAAAAGGAATAATCTAGAACATAAGGGTATAACCCTACACATCCGTCTCGGGATCCATGTTCCCATCTATCGAAACCTCCCAATGCACTGGTTCATCAGCTATAATCTCATCCTCTAGCACATAATTTAAAAATATATAATTTGTAAGGGGTGAGCACTAAACTCCGTAGCAACATTCCTCCCGAACTCGAACAAGGTTTATAAAAGCAAATAAAATGGCCGGTCTCATTTCACAAATAGCATATATAATCATTAAAGTAAAACAGGGACATTTTAGAATGGATCTCAAATTTGAGTAGCAACGGTAATTTAAATGAACAATAAAAACCAAATATCAAATAAATATCCATTTTCTCAAAATCTAAATCATTTTTCCACAAGACCTTATGGAATCTCATACCTCCACAAGTTCTTGTAGGAAACCATTTTCCATAACAATCCAATAATCCACAATTGGAATATTCCATAACCATATGTATACGTATCTCAAACATGATGCGAGGCAAGCCCCATGAATGAACACATTGAGTAATATCTAACCCACACACACCCACACAAATCTTATCTAAGATATCATTCCTTTAGGAAGGGCATATGTCCAACCAATGGCAGTGACGTTTCCAACCCAGACATTAGTATACTAATCCTTTTCCATGGTACCCCGTGAGCTATAGTAGTTTAGTCTTACCAAAGTATTAACCCTACTAGAGTGGTAAGAAAAATGCCAACCCACACGGAGCAAGAAAAACATTTACCCACTCTTCGATATCTCGTCAAAGGCCACACATGGTCATCCCACACTCATAAGAGATACAATACCAAACCCATTTCCTCAATTTACAAGCATATCTCAAAAATCTCCAAATTAAACATGTGACATTTTCAATAACCAACTAAGAAAAATGCAAGAGATCGCAACCATTTCATTTTATTACTCAACACAAAATGCTATGGTTTAAAAATCAAGAATAAAGGAAGAGTTCAAGAGGAAAACCCATCACTCTTGAAAACTAGGGTTTTTTTTTTTAAAACAAAAGAGGGATTTCATGAGTATACAATCCTAACTTTATTAGAAACATGTAAACTCTGCCAAAAAGACTAAGATGAAATGATTTCATATCATATATATCACATTTAGAACAAGACATACATATATACATAAGCCTTAATCTCAATGTAAAAGAAAGAGAATAAATCCCCTACCTTGTGTTCTTGAAAGCTAGGTTTTGATCTTGAATCAACTATTTAAACTCTTGTTTTTTTCTTCCTTTCTTCATCTCTTATGTTTTCTAGGGTTAGAAGTGGTGAAATGGAGGCTAAGGAGGCGTCCTAATGTATTTATAGTGGAGAAAAGACCAGCTGTTCGTGACTTAAAATTTTCAGATTTCTATAGCGACTACCGGTAGATTGGGTACGTTGGACACTCGACTACCTGTTGACTACCGGTAGCTCGAGTACACTGGACATTCAACTACCGGTAGTTCGGATAAACTAGGCACTCGACTACCAGTTGACTACCGGTAGCTCGGGTACACTGGGCATTCGAGTACCGGTAGTTACTACCGGTAAACTAGACACTCGACTACTTGTTGACTATCGGTAGCTCGGGTACACTGGACAATCTTCTACCGATAGTTGATTGATTGAGAATACCTAACCTCTAATTACTATCCCTCAAATGATGCAATGTATGGACGGGGAAGAAGGATTTCTTCCCGTACGGATAGTGTCAATGAAAGGGCAATGAGGAAAGAGAAATGGGAAGATGTAAATGTGGGATGTGTGTGCACAAAAATGCTCCCCAATCGCAAGGAGACTTTCGTGTGTTGTGAGTTACTTGGAATAGTATTCCAATGTCGTATCCACAGGGAAGGAAGTGGATCAAGATTGAAGTGATTTGGTGAAAATGAAAATGTAAAATCTTTTATCTTTTGGGTTGGTTTGTGAAGTGTGTGGTAATGAGAAAACAAAAGTTGGCATTTCCAAGAGGTCATTCTACTAGGTATACAAACTCAACTCAAACACATCCTCCAATCAAGCATAAATGAACAAATGATTTTCGGAAAGCCGAGGATGAGGCCGGTGAGTATCTAAGCATAAACCGTGACTAGGCCTACTGTTTATCAACGATTCACCTAATAATCCGCCTTCAACCCGGTTAAATCGAACCATTGGTCTTTGAAGGGAGGAATAGAAATGAGTTGAAGTCATATGCCTAAGTAGAGGTTCCCCTTGGTCATGCCAACTAATAAATTAGCTAGTCATATTTGAAATGTAAACAATGACGAAATGATGGTGCATTGCAATGAAATGGAATTCTAGAATAACAAAATATAAATAACTTACAAGCTAGGAATGAAAGAGATGATAAACTAATTCTTATCTATGAAAAATGAAGAACTTCAAGCATTAATGGAAAAACATTAAATGAGCATTCAACTAACCAAACATGAAGGGAAAACAACATTAATGGCATTCAATGAACTACTAAGATCCTTACTCAAGATTACAAGACAAATGCAGTAGAAGAATGCTGAAATCTGAACTTTCTCTCTCTAGAATACACTATTCATCATCTCTACGCTTGGGAGCTTCTCTCTCTACAAAAACTCTAATACCCTACGGTCTTCCCCTCCTCCCTCTAGCCCTTGCAATGGAGATCATCCTTTAGCAAAAACGTGCCAGGAGACAAGGGCTATCCTGGAGATGTGATCTCCATCAATAGGTAACAGGTGATGGCTTGGACAGGGCATGGCAGAGCATTCCTCAAGACCCAGCAGCTACATTTTCTCACTCCTCTCATTAATGCACTCTTTCAATCAATGTCCAAAAGAGGTGTGAACACAATGAATAGTATTGTGGGCTTGTAGGAAGCAGGTGGAAGAAGACATGGTGGGGTCCACAAAAAAAAACGGCTGAGGCGTGAACCAGAATTGGGCAAAAAATCCTTCGGGCGTACCGGTACGCAGCACTCCAGTAGGGTCATCGTACCGGTACGCAGCACTCCAGCGGCCTTAGCGTACCGGTACGCCAGGCTTATTTTTCTGATTTCTTGCTGTCTTCTCCCCTTTGGTTTTCTTTGGTTTTTCTTTCACCATAACTCCTCATGACTCATTTGAAAGGCTTTAAGAGGGTATATTGTACATCTTAACCTGCACACATCAAAAGCTATAGTTGAGAAATCATGAACACAACTCCCAATCTTTAATTATAAAAAATCACTTCAATAACATTGATTTGCACAATAAAAACATACAAAATATTGTGCTAATCAGTAGTTACTGCCCAGATTTGCCTACTTCACCAATTTTTTATATCCAATCCATTCCTAACCCTTTCAAGGCCATCCCATACATGTATAACAAGGTTTTTCATATAAATCTTGACACCTACACGTTCAATTGAACATGTTTTCAATTCTTTACAATTCAAAACTAAATTTTAGCTGACTATTTACTATTTCAACCATAACAGTTACATTTTCATTTAAAAATCAATTAATCAACAATTATATGACTACATGAATATAAACATGTGGGAGTTTACAATTTCCCTAACCCCTAAATATCACTCTTTTGCATGTTTAGTGTATGGATGAAGGAGTGTGTCACTCTCCCTTGGGGTAATGTCAAAAAGAAAAGGTAAGGAAATGAGGAAAATGAAATGTTGTAAATGTAATGTGAGAATACACAAAAATGCTCCCCAAGCGCAAGGAGACTTTTGCGGGTCGTGTTTAACTTGGTGGTATTCCAAGGTCGTTTCAACGGGGAAGGAAGTAAACCAAGGGGAAGATGATTTTGAGTAAAAGAAAGTGTAAAATCTTTGTTCTTGAAAGTTGTTTGGTGAAGTGTGTGTTAATGAAAATGAAGTCAGAAAAATAAATGTTGACTAATCCAAGAGGTCACTCCAATAGGAATATCATCTCAACTCGAATCACTCCTCCAATAAAGAATGAATGAACGATTGATTTATAGGAAGGTAGGATTAAAATGGGTGAGTATCTAAGCATAAACCATGACTAGACCTACAGAATATCAAAGACTCACCAACTTATCTTGTAACACCCCATACTCCAGGAGTCCTTTACTAACCGTTGACCAACAGTTAACATGCGAAAATAACCTTTCTTGTCTCAATTCCAGACCTCATGTCCAACCAAATCCCCTTAATCGGGATTTTAACCCACGTATATACCCCGTGTTCTTTTTATCAAGTAATTATCCTGAGGTCCAACATACCATAAAATAGTTCGTTTAGAATCCATTTGTATCCTTTGAACTAAAGAAAACAAAGTCCAAAAGTACAGGAAAACAGTATTAAAATTTTAGAAATTTGCAGACAGAATCGGTACGTCGAACCCTCTTGACCAAAACGTACCGGAACACAGTACCAGTACAGTCTTCCCATATTTTTTTCTTGTTTCACCTATTTTTCATCCCTAATCCAATTCAAACCTTTCCACAACCACCCAAAACATATTTAATATGGGTTTCCATACAAAACATGGCTTTTCTAGGTTACATTACAGTCAATTTCATGAATTTATACATAATTTGGAATTTATTTACAACAGCTTTACAAAATAACCATAAAAGCCACAAATCAGCTTTCTTCATTCTTGGGGCTCGAAATAGAAGCCTTCCACTGGCGTGAATCCCGCACCTGAAATATTTTTTCCATAAAGGGTGAGCCACGCTCAATAGAGTATCCCCTATAGAGGGTACTTCCCAACCTAAATGCATATGAAATGTTCACATGCAACTTTCAACAACTCATAACATTCCGACAAGAATATGCATCCAATGTTAAAATTTACCATGTCATGCCATGAAATGAGATGAAACTCACCCATGAAATTTAACTCGAGCCCTACCTAGCTCCTTTATCCCACGCAAATGCCATGAGTATAAAACCAGACTTGTCAAGTGCCCGCCATTAGTGTTACTCAACGAATGACTATTTTAAAAAAATCTTTGGGTCTTTCTTTGGGGTGGGCTTTTATGGACTTACACCAATGACACCTAACCAACACGGTTTTATGGACTTTCACCAAAAGTTCTGCGTACACCGACACGCTTTATGGGCTCTTATACCAGCGGAAACGCATATCCGAATCAAGGGTCTCTCACCCTAGGGATTGTCTAGCCCTTCTTGCTAACCTTGACCCAT
This sequence comes from Ilex asprella, assembly GCA_023539305.1. Classification (NCBI taxonomy): domain Eukaryota; kingdom Viridiplantae; phylum Streptophyta; class Magnoliopsida; order Aquifoliales; family Aquifoliaceae; genus Ilex; species Ilex asprella. Next base: position 24,461,984 of record CM042188.1, on the reverse strand, counting down.
CTTTCATGCCATCGTGCGACTCAGTCGGATATTCAATCCAAATTTTCCCAAGCCCACAAATCAACCCCGAAGTGTGGTGATTGATCACACCATGCACACACACCCACAAAATACGATGTCTTCGTGCATATGCTATGTAATGCTCCACAGCTGTACCAATGTCATGCCCATGTGAAATGGTTATTATACAAGCAACTTTAACCATGTATACCCTTATGTTCCATAGCCAATCATATCATTAGCACATGATTTCACTTTTCCCTATAATCCAAGCATGTTATATATAGTTCACGCAAAACATACTAAACTTTCACTTCACATTTTATCAAACACATGTAATCACATAATTCAAGCATGCTATTTGAATTAAATCAAATAACCTATTTTACCCATGCACAAGCATGTTATCACATAATATATGTCAATAACGCACTTCATTCACCAAGGCATAATTTAAGCACACAACATGCCCATATAAGACCAATTCCCATGAAATTTCGCAAAATCAATTACCACATTTCAATTCCAAGCTAGGAATTTATCGTAATCCATTTCTCTTCTCATTTTCATACCCATTTATTAATTTTTCTTTCAATAGGCAAGTGATATATACATCTATCAACCTACCCATTTTGATATAACATTTTAGGTAGTGAATACACCTAAGTAGGAGAAAAATTCTACCTCTTGAAGCGTAAAGAACAACCATGGGAAGCTCCTAGAACTTGCTTCTAGCCCAAAGTCCAAGCTCACAAAAATCCCGTTCCTCGATCTTCGATAAAGTGCGCACTTTTTGGTATAGCCACGTAACCCTTGGAGAGTAGAACAACTTTTATTGTTGACCCGAGTGGATTTGAGCCCCCAATCTTTGTAGATCGTAGAGAGAAGTTGGAGAACCAAGCTATTTTCCTTTCCTCACTTCTCACGTTAAACCGGCTGAAGAATGGGGAGAAAATCAGATTTTCTCCCCTTTTTATACTCTTTAATTTGCTTGGTCCACAACACGCCACACATCCCTTTTTATTCTGAGTCAGTTTTCATCCCGAAACGATTAAATTTTGTTTGGGTTCAAGTTTAAAATATCTTTATTTTAAATTGCTCTCGATTATTTTCCAAATTCATAATTTTATTAAAATTTTTGTATTTGGGTCTCCCGAGACCTGACCGCCTCGTAAAACGTAAAAAATCTGACTATCTCAGAATTCGACGGGATAACTAGATTTCGCGAGATGAATCCAACGATAAGGTCCGTTTCGTCATCCGAGCTCTAGAAAAATTCAAGTTTATAACCCGAACCATGGTGTCAATTTTATCGTTTTGCCCTTTATTCATCAAAGTTTAAATTTACCCAAGTTTTTACATATCCACCCTCAATCTAGTCAAACCGAACCATTGAACTCTAAGAAAAAGGAAGAGAATGAGTTGAAATTATATACTCAAGTGGAGGTTCCCCTTGGATTTGTCAACTAAAAGATTTAGCTACTCATCTTTGGGATGAAATTAAAAATTTAATGAGAATATATTGCAAAGAAATAAAGTTCTTGAATAACTAAATGCAAGAAAACATAAGCTATAAATGAAAGTATGGAATACCCATTTCAAAACTAAGAAAATGAAGAACTTCAATGCATTAATGAGGAAAGCTTTAAAAGGAGATTAAACTTGGAATGAACTTGGAGGCAATAGCATTAAAGGCATTCAATGAAACTTAAAAGATTCTTACAAGGGATTACAAGACAATCTGTTGAAAGAAATGCAAAAATCTCACTTTATCTCTCTAAAATACTGTTCATCATCTTCTACCACTTGTATCTGAAGCAATGGATGTATAAACTTAAGATGAAGGAAGGTACGCCCATTAATGAACATCCTAATGAATTTAACAAAATTATTATTGAATTAAAAAATATTGATAATAAAATTGGGGATGAAGATCAAGCTCTGATTGTGTTATGCTCATCGCTTGATTTGTTTGCTAATTTTTTTAATTCAATGTTGTATGGGAGATACTTAATCGTCCTAGTTGATGTGAAATCCTCTTTGAATTCTAAGGAGTTGCGTACTAAATTGAACGGTAAGGGTAGTGATGCTCGGGTTGAGGGTCTGTTTATGAAGGGTCATCATGATAATTCCTCTAATAATAATAGAGGTTGATCCGTTGAAAGAAATTCAAATAAAGGAAAAGGAAAATCTGGATATCGATCATAGTCTAGGAAGAAACAAAATAATGTTGAATGTTTCTATTGTCACAAAATTGGTCATTATAAGCGTAATTTTTTTAAGTTGAAAAATAAAGGGACAAAAAAATTTAAATGCTTTCAATTCCTCTAGTGTTTCAGAAGATACATATGATAGTTCAGATAACGTCCTTACAATTGTTGTCTTTGATGGGTGTTTTAATAATGTGTGGATTCTTGATTCGGGTCGTCCCTATCAAATGTGCCCTAATAAAGATTGGTTTACCACCTATGAGTTAATTAATGTGGCTCAGTATTAATGGAAAATAATATTGCTTGCAAGACAGTTAGAATAGGTACTATTTGAATTAAGACACATGATGGGGTTGTGAGCACTTTGACAGATGTATGACATATTCTAGAATTAAAGAAAAATTTAATTTCTTTGGGTATATTAGATTCCATTGGTTGCAAGTTTTCAAGAGAAGGTGGAGTTATAAAAGTTTGTAGGGGTTCCCTGGTTGTGATGAAAGATCTTTATGTTCTTTAGGGTGATACTGTGATTAGTGCAGCCTTTGTGCCATCTTAAAAAATTCTAGATTCAAATACTTTCTAGTTATGACATATGTGCTTGAGTCATATGAGTGACAAGGGCATGAAAGTCTTGTGTAAACAGGTTTGCTTGGCAAACAGGAAATTGGAAAACTTGATTTTTGTAAGCATCGTGTCTTCAGGAAATAAAACAGAGTCAAGTTCAATACAATTATTCACAGGACTAAAAGCACAATTGATTATATTCATTTAGAATTTTAGAGTCCTTCTCAGGTTCCTTCTAAGGGTGGCACTCAATTTCTTTTGACCTTTATTGATGATTTTTCATAAAAAGGTATACGTGTATTTTTTGTAACACAATAGTGATGTTTTTAGGACTTTCAAGCAATGAAAGACTTTGATTGAGAAATAGATAGTCAAAAAAATCAAGCGTTTCATAGCAAAATACTGGTTTGAAATTTTGTGGAGGTGAATTCTGCATAGATGAAGGCATTGCCAGGTATCATACTGTCTGCTCTACTCCATAGCAAAATACGATTATAGAGAGATGAACAAAACTCTTTTCGAAAGAGCACGTTGTATGCATTCTAATGCAAGATCGTTAAAGATTTTTGGGTTGAGGCTGACCGTCAGCACTGCTGGATATTTGGTTAATCGTTCTCCATCCACTGTTATTGAGTTGAAGACTCCACTCCTGTTAATTATTCTGATTTAAAAATATTTGGTTACACTGTTTATTATCATGTAGATGATGGTAAGTTGGAGCATAAGGCTAAGAAGTGCATACTTATTGGTTATGCTAATGGTGTGAAATTATATAGATTGTGGCGTTCTGATCCTAAATTACCTAACTTTATAGTTAGTAGAGATGTTGTATTTGATGAATCTTCCATGTTTCATTTGAGAAAGGAGTTTTTAGTTTCTGCAAGAAAAGAACAGGATTATAGCAAGGAGGTGGAGCTACAGGTGGAAGCTTCACAAAAAGTACTTGAAAAGTACTTCAAGTCAATCTATTACCGATTTCCCTAGATCTTGTTCTAGTAATGATCCATAGGAGCAACATGAGTATAGTACTGTAACAGGAAGGGAGAGGAGACAAATTAGACCCCCACATAAATATAGGTATGCAGATTTGGTGGCTTATGCACAGACTATAGCAGAGGAGTTTGGTTTTTAAGAACCTTCCACATATTTAGAAGTTGTTACA